>CM052811.1:114100464-114112327 GCA_028533885.1 Nasua narica
CCCCCCCCCCCCCCCCCCCCCCCCGCAAAATCCAAGTCTAGTCGGAAAGGTGGGAGGAGGGAGGTCAAGGTCGCTTTCTTTTAGATACATAAATGCCATTATGTGATGAGATTCCTCTGCTTTTTAATTGTTAGCATTTAACAAGTTAAACATGGTGCATCACAGGCTGTGTGGTCAGCTGTGGGATCAGGGGAGAAGGTGGATAATTAGAACAGACTTTTACAGCTCCCCTGAACCCCTGACGGTGTATTATTTGGAGGCACTGACAGAATTCCAGGGTCGAGGTGTTTTGTGACTGTGACTTTCAACCCAAGTCAATGGATTAAGAGAAGACAAAATTTTTCTCAAATAGATCTGGGTTGCTGATGAAGGGGAGGTTCAGGTACCCACTCCTACTGCTGAGAATTGAGGCATCTAGCCTCCCAGGTCAGCCCCAGCCAGGGCACCTATAAAGCCCTGAGCCCAAATTATCTGGGCTTCACCTTTCTCGCATCATCTTTGGCAGGGAGGAAAGGTGGTTTTTCATTCTGTTTTCAAACCATCCCCAAATATTGCAATGCTAACATTCTCTGGAGAGCTCTGGCCATGATTCTAGTGTTCATTTGATTATATAGTTCACAGAGTTGCCGAGCTGGGGGGGTGTTGTTTGCCTGTTTGCTTCTCCCTTTTTTCCCTTTCAATTTAACCTAAATATAATTCTGCTTCTCTCCTAGGGAAGGAGAAGACTGGCAGAGGGTCCGGAGTGCTTTTCAGAAAAAACTGATGAAACCAGTAGAAATTATGAAGCTGGACAGCAAAATCAATGAGGTTTGCAGGCTGGGAGCAGCTTTCCTGGGTCTCCTGGTGGGGGAGAGATGTTTACGGAACTTCAAGTCATAGCTGCAAAGTGCAGGCAATTCGATGGATTAGGGGTCTTCCTTTTCTCCCTACTCCTCTCCGCATCCTCCTCCCCCAAACCCTTATTCCTCCTTCCTTCACTCTCTTGTAAAGTAACATCTCAATAAGGGAATGACTATAAGCAGAGACTTTGGTATTCCACAGTCTTGAATTTGGATCTCTGCTCTCCACCCCCTAGCTCTGTAACCTGACTATTCCCTTAACTTCCCTAAGCTTCACTTTCCCAGTCTATACATTGGGCATGACAGTTCCCATTCCACAAATTTGCTGGGAGGATTAAATGAGATAATGCTTACAAAATTCCTAGGTTGTGCCATTTGAGTTGGGTTCTGTTGGATGAATAGGAGTCTTCAAGCTAGAGAAGGTGGAGAAAGGCGTTCAGGCAGAGAGAATAGCTTGCTGACAATAGGGAGGCATGAGACAGCACAGTGCGTTCAGAGAATAGTACTTTCAGTGCAGCCGAGGCAAGGCTTTCCCTGAAATGATGCTGGAAGAGGGCAGCTCTTAATGTTTTTGTATCATGATAAGGCATTTAGACATTATCCTTTAGTCAACAGAGGGCCCATGAGGGAGGGATTTAAGCATACAGTATTCTCTTTACTCCTTATCACTTTGGGTGTTTATTTTGAACTGAACTTGGGCCCAGATAGGATCATATAGGTGCAAGACTGCAAACCCAGAAGGTTTCAGGGGCCAGGTAATTCATACACAGGGTTAAGGAAGGCCCAGCAGGGATTTTTGCAAACAGAACAGTGCTCGCCCTTTCTAGAAGAGACAGCTGCCTCAGCTCCAGCAAATGACCGCCACATGGGAATGTAGACCCAGGGTCTCCAGATTTTATCATTATTATTTTTTTTTATAAGTAGTGAAAATTCCATAGGTTTCTGTGAAATTCCTGGATTTTTTTCAATGATAACAATTTCAAAATCCTTTTGACAAACTCAAACTGCCCATCGGTTACACGGATGGGCTTTGTAGTCATACCTACTCTGCTCCAGGCCCCAGCATGGCCACTTTCCAGCTACCCATCCAAGGGCCAGCGCCTCAGCCCCGCTCGAAGCCCGTTTTCTCTTCTGTTAGGCAGGAAAGGAGAGTCATGCTGGTACTTTTGACCCCACAGGGTTGTAGTGGCCTCACTACAGCTAAGATAACGCACTTCATGCGGCGCTTGGAAAGATACAAGCCTTGTTAGATGTGAGACGTTAGTCATCTAAAGCCCTGATTTTGGTGGCTGGCGTCTAGAACCTTTATGTAACTTGTCCCAGGTCACAGAGCTATTTAGCGAAGGAGCTGTGTCCCGAATTTGTGGATTTTTCTGCTTCCAAGTTCAACACGCTTAAATACAATACCAACCAGTAAAGAGAGGTTTGCTGGCCCAGAGATATGGAAGCGGCAGAGCTCACAGGCTTGTGAGCTCTGGGTTGTGCCAACAAACACTTGCCTGATTCCTCCTCCATGCCTTCGTCCCCATTCTGATTAGAAGAAATGTTTTCCTTTTCTTAAATTTAGATCAGAAGCGGAAACCTAAGCTTTAGGGTGGTTTCGGGAAAAGCTGAGAAAATAACCCAGGACGAGGTTGTTAGGACAGAAGGTGAGCCCCCAAGGAGAATATATAATTAGCGTTGCTTCAGAAGGAATAACATCCAGGGCAGTGAGTATACGAGGTAGCAAGCCCTGAAGTTAGCTTACTGAGCCTTTAAAGTTTTGTTTTCCTTCAGTGACTGAAATGTATCTTCTGTGGTTTCTTTCCTTTAAGGTCTTGGCTGATTTTATGGGTAGAATAGACGAGCTCTGTGATGAGAGGGGCCACATTGAAGACTTATACAGCGAACTGAACAAATGGTCATTTGAAAGTAAGTTGTCTTCCCTGTCTTGTTTGTTTGATTTCCCAGTGGGTCTGTCAATAACTCTTCTATAATCCTATACTGTTGCTGACAATGAAGGGCCATTTGTGCAGTCTTTTCATGCTTTCCGGCACTCAAGTTATGCTTTGCACTATGGGTCGTTTCTATAGTCATTCAACAAACATTTACTGAATACCTGCTACGTGCCCAGCACCGTGCTTGGTATTAGGGACACAGCAGTGAACAAAACAGGCGGTGTCTGTGTTCCCATGGAGCTTAGAGTCTAGTAGGTTGACAATCAACAAGTAAACACACTTTAATATGTACTTTGCCAAGGGGTAAGGGATTCCAGAAAGAACACTAGGTGCCTAGAGGAGGCAAGTCTGCTTTGGGAAGGAGACGGTTGATGGGAGACCTAAAAGAACAAGCCACGGGGCATCCGTGGGAAGATGGTCCCAGACTGTGGAGACAGGAAAGCCAAATCCCCCCAAGGTGGAAGCATGAGTGATGTCTCTGAGACTTCAAGGATGCTGATGTGAGTGGACAGTAGGGGAAGCGAAAGAGGGGTGAAGAAGACCAAGCCAGGGGTGTAGGTTCTGGCCAGAACTTGAGCTTTTAGTTTGAGGCAGATGGGGAGCCATGGAGGGTTCCAAACAGAAGAGGGGATGGATGATCTCTTTCTTGGAGGAACACTCCAGGAACAAAAAGCAGAACTCTGCCTGGACTGGGATGCTGCCGAACGGGGACGCAGGCAAAGAAGCCATTTCCATAGCATGAGTAGGCACCCGACTGAGGAGGTTCGAGGCTGTGGGAGGATCTGAGAGAGCTGCCTCAGCTGAGCTTGGTCAGGGGCTGCCTCATGATGGTGGTGCCATATCAGCTGAGGCCTGGTAGATGCGGAGGAGTTCACCAGGTGAAGGTCTAGGAAGGAGCAGAGAAGATTCTGTTGAAGGAACAAGATGTTCCAAATGACCAGAGCATGACCAGCAAGGGAGAGGCATGGCGAGGGCAGAGGGTGGGAGGAAGGCAGGGGTCAAACCATGTAAACCAGGGGTGGGAATTCGGTTTTGAGCTTGGAAGTACCTGGGAGTGATAGAGAGTGCTTTTAACCATAAGGTGGCTCAGACTGATTTGCTGGAAGGATCTCTCCGGCTGCTGATGGGAGGGATTGGAGAGGGCTCTCCAGGATGGAGGCTTTCGTCGTGACCTGAATCCACTGTCAGCTGTGCCTCACTTTAAAGAGAGAGACCATTTAACTATCTTAGTACAGTAGAAAGCTCTGTGCAAAGAAGAAACCCACAGAAGGTGTTAAGGGAGAGGAGAGTAGAATAAAGTGAGGGAGTGATTACAGAGGAGAAAGGAAGTACATGTTTTGGAAACTGCCCACTGGAAGTACCCAAATGAAGGAGTATCAAATGTATGTCTTTGCAAGTCAAAGAAGATCGGTGGTTTAGAAATTATCGTCCAGCGTTATGAAAAGTCTCAAGGAGGGCAGTCCGCAGCTAGCACTCAGCGATGTCACTAGGGACTCTCCATCTTTCTGCTCATCCATTTTCAGCTGGTTGGCTTGCTGCAAAATGGCTGCCACCCTTCCTGGCCTCACCTCTGTCTTCCAGGCAAAAACAAGAAGGAAAGAGGGAGGAGCTAAGCCAGCTGTACTTGACCATTTTATTAAGAAAGCAAAGGAGTATTTTCCTTAAGCCTCATTGGCCACACCTGGGCCATGCAGCTTCTCAGGCTGCTACAGGAAAGCCTGGGGAATCAGGGAACAGGATTGTCACCAGAGTCTTAGATCAATCCACGTCCATTGACTGAGGACTGATACACTGACAGTCTACATAAAATCGGGGGACCTCTTAGGGAAGAAATGGGAGAGAATGAGTATCGGGTAGGCCTTTAACAGTGTCCACTACACATACTATCAATGATAAACTCTAACAAAAGCAAGGCATTGCAGGGGATATTCATTTGTGTATAAAAATGGCTATATTTTCACTGTGGCATTTCTGAGCAGGAGGTTCTGCAGGGGGATAGGTCAGCGGATGTGGAGACAACTTCTAGAAAGTGAGAAGAGTATCATGCCTCTTCCTCTTGGACTTTTTGCCTTTCTTCTTAGAAAAGACCTCACTCTTACAAAAGATAGATTCGAGCCTTTAAACAGATTTTTTTTTTAAGATTTTATTTATTTATTTGTCAGAGAGAGAGAGACAGAGAGCACTCAAGCAGGCAGAGTCGCAGGCAGAAGCAGAGAGAGAGAGAAGCAGGTTCCCGGCTGAGCAAGGAGTCCAATGCAGGACTCGATCCCAGGACTCTGGGATCACGACCCGAGCCAAAGGCAGTGGCTTAACCAACTGAGCCACCCAGGCATCCCCAGATTCGAGCCTTTAATAGCTAGCTACTCACAGACTCCAGTCCTGCTGTGATTGTGTAATTCTTGATTATTTTAAATGACAGGCATCTGCCTTGTGCTCTATGAGAAGAGATTTGGACTCCTCCAGAAGGATGCAGGGGATGAAGCTTTGAACTTCATCATGGCCATCAAAACAGTAAGTATCCCCTTGAGAAGAGCGATTTTTCCGATTTACAGAACTTCACGCATGTGCATCCCGTTTCCCCAGGAGGGGCCACCCCCCCATTTTATTATACTAGTTAAGTGTTCATTTCAATGCATTGTGTGTTTTCACGTGTGTATGCGCACCATGCTCGCAAACCAGGAATCACGCTACATCATCGTTGAGACAAGTTTAAATAGGTGTTTCAGTTATAGGACAGTCGATTAAAATACTATTAAATACTATTAAAATACTATTTGAAAAAGAGTCTGAAAACGTTCAGATGTAATATTTTTGAATCGTTTCAATCGCACGTGGACGTGATAGATTCCGTGAAACTGGTGTCAAAATGGCGAGTGTTGGGGAACCAACGGAAATGGAAGTCAATGTGAAAGAGATGGTTTTCCTTCTTTCTCCTTCTTTTTAAATATGTAGGTCCTAAGATCACATTTTTTTATTAAACACATCTGGTGGAAAATCATCCCACCCAAATGATCCCGAAGATCATTTTCATTTGTGCCACCGGGGTGGGGGAGGGCTCCGCGCCCAGCCTTGGGGGGAGAGTTCCTGCCTTTGTGGGTGCGGGTCGTGTGGGACACTCCTCTCCTGTGTGACAGTGGTCTCTGAGAGAGGTAGTAACTGGAATGAAAGGCACTGTGTTCCTCACAGATGATGAGCATGTTTGGAAGGATGATGGTGACCCCAGTCGAGCTGCACAAGAGCCTCAATACCAAAGTGTGGCAGGCCCACACACTGGCCTGGGACACCATTTTCAAATCAGGTACTGTGGCCACACACTCACTCACACACACACACACACACACACACACACACACACACACACACAGCCCTGTCTCTGGAGCTGCTGCCAGAAGGCCGGAATGATCTTCTTGGCCTCATGATCTTGATCCTCTGATTGTTTCTGGCTTTGAAAACACGAGTTTAGAATCGCCCTGGTGTAGGAAATTCTATTTCTAAGGAAAAGACAGCTTTGTGTAGTCTTTGGGAGCCAGAAGTGGTTAAAAGCGAGAGCTCTGGTGTCAGAGATACTTGGATTCAAATCCCAGCTCGGTCATTGGCATAGCAGGTTGACTGAATGTGCTATATCTCTTTCGTCCTCAGTAGTCTTGTCTCTCAAATGGGCTAATAACAATAATAATAATACTTACCTCAATGCAACTGTTTCTAGGTCTAATACAGATAATGTAAAACCTGGCTTATCTCAATACCCAATGGACCAGAGCTATTTCTGCTGCATTACGAGGGGGATATTGGTGCTATGAGTATTGCTCTATGAGTTACCAATATGTGTAGTAGGAGGGTCTATATCATATCATACCATGTCATATCTTTTATACACACACATAAACATAACTCATTTAATTCTCACCAAAAATCCTATTGAGTAGGTCCTTCTGTTAGTCCTGAGGGACAGAACTGAGGCACAAAGAAGTGCCTTCGTCAGGACGACGTGCTAGATGATGGCAAAAGCCAGGGTTTGAAGCCAGACCGAAGGGCTCCCAAAGCTCTAGCTTTAGCTGCTGTACCGATTACGGTCATCATTATCACTGTCAACCTCGCGGTTGTATTATTCTGGTGGTGGCTCACCTGGGGCATTGAAACGAGGGAGACACATGTCTAGAATGTCCTTTACGAACAATAGAAATTTCCGCTGTCATCGCCAGCATGCAGGACACTGCCCTTGAGTGTTTGTGTGCATGTGTGTTTACATTCGATACACTGGGGTGGCTTCTCTCCGCCCCCACCGCCCAGATTTGGGAGTCAAGTCCCACACTGTGTGAGTTCGTGACCAGACCAGCCAGACGCCTGGATCTGAGAGCGGACCCAAGTCCCATCTCTGTCTCATGACGATCTCTTCCAAACTCTAAGCTCTTACTACTGGAAACCGTGACTTGAGAGCAGGAGCAACAGCAGTACCTGGGAGCCTGTTAGAAATGCAGACTTCCAGGCCCGCCCCAGACCCCTGGTTCAGAATATGCATTTTAGCAAGACGCCCCGGGTGATTCTTCGGCGCGTTAAAGTTTGAGGAGCGCTGCTTCCCCGGGCACCCATCCAGCCTGGGTTTCTTAACAACAAGACAACATTAGCTCCTTGAAGAAATGGTCAGTGTCCCTGAAAAGGCCTTTTAATGTCACGGGGAGGATTTTACCTGGGGTTCTCTTGCATTCTTCCTCGTCCTCATCGTCACCTGACTTCCTTTCCCTCTTCTCTTGTCCAATAGTCAAATCTTGTATCGACAACCGCTTAGAGAAATATTCTGAGCAGCCCAGCACGGATTTCCTCTGTGATATTTATCACCACCACCAGCTGTCCAAGAAAGAATTGTACGCGGCCGTCACAGAGCTCCAGCTGGCCGCCGTAGAAACGGTAAGGGGCCTGAGGTCAGTTCGCGAAACGAATGGGCTGGAAAATCTTTTTCAGGATGAATTTTAAATACTCCTTCAACTCACTCAGTCCGTAAGGATTAATTGAGCAGTGGCTTGGCAAAAGTAAAAGGTCTGCGAGATGCCATGGCAGACCCAGGGCACGGCCTCGGTCCCTCAAGTGATATCATGTGCTCTACGGGGGGAAGTCAAGTGCCGTGACAAAGACACAGGCTGCTACGGGAATTCAGAGGCAGTAAAATGCCACATCATTGAAGGATTTTTAAAAATTGAATATGTTCTAAGCTGTCGTACACATTACCCCCAAGTGCCTGACTACGGTTGTTACTCTAAAAATATTGGCGCGCTCTCTGGCAGTCCAGTTGGTTTTTTTGGATTAAAAACATAAACACAGTGAGTCCGGGAAAACTTGATTTTGACTTCCATGAAACAGCCGATTTGCAATACCAAGATTCTGTCCCCGGTGTGCTTGATGCTCCTGGAAGGGACACAATCTGGCCAGACTCTAAACACAAATTCTGATGGGTGTCCCGGTCCCAGTGGGTTTGACCGTCTTCCATCCATTCTTTGCACCATCACTGGAGAGAGGCGTCCTAATATTCCCCGTGGCCCAACAGTTCATACACCTATAATCGCTAAGAAGGATGTGTCCCGGTTCGTTTCTTTCCATGTTTCCCCTTCCTTTCGTGTTTCGCATCCAAAGGAAAAGTAAGGTTTTCCATATTGGGGGGACAGCAAGGTCATCATTTCTCCTCATGCTCCAGAAGGCTATTAAAAGGAGGAATTCATTTCTTTCACTGTCTTACTGAGTCACTTAACCCAAGAGGCTCCTTAGAGTGATAAAAGTAAAGCTTCACCCTTTATCTTTTGTTTTCAGTGGGAATGTGAGCTCCATGAGGGAGATGACTTGGTTTTGTCGGCTGCTGTATTCCTAGGAGGCAGAATAGTACTTAGCATAAAGTAGGTGCTCAGCGAATACTTGAAGAAATGAAAGGATTCAGCAACTACTGAGTGCCTACCATGTGCTTGGCACTGTCCTAGGCACTTGAAGGATCATCACGAATGAGAGATCAAGTTCTTGGCCTTCATGGAACTGAACTGCACGGAGGGAGGTCCAACCAGAAACATGTAGACACACCAATAAATAGGATCATTTCTGTTAGTGGTAGGAGACATGGAGGAAACCATCTGAGTGATGGGCTAGGAGATGGAGGAAGTCATCCTGGAGCCCTCTGAAATGATGAGAGAGAGCCAGCCAGG
Organism: Nasua narica; assembly: GCA_028533885.1. NCBI lineage: Eukaryota > Metazoa > Chordata > Mammalia > Carnivora > Procyonidae > Nasua > Nasua narica. The sequence goes on from CM052811.1 coordinate 114,109,423, forward strand.
GGAAGATCTGGTGGAAGAGCTCTCCAGGGAGAGGGAACAGCAGGTGCAAGGGCCCTTGAGCAGAAAGAGGGTGGAAGCTGGAGACCTAGCAAATGTGGTCAGGTAGACGTTGGAGAAGTCAAGGGGCCGTATTAACCAGAAGCCTTAGTAAGCCATTTGGATTTTACTACACCTGTGATGGGCAGCCCTTGGGGTATTATAAGCAAGGGAGTAGCCTGATCAAATTTATGTTTTGAAGGAAAGGCTCTGGCTGGTGGGGTGAAAGAAGGCTCTAGAAGAAGCAGAGCAGAAACCAGGAGGCTGGCTGTGAGATGGATCTCCTCCACGGAGGTCAAGCGGGGATAGTTAGTGCCTTCGAGGTTTCCCAGGCCGTTTTCGGCCCCTGCAGTTACCCTAAAAGACCCAAGCTGTCTTACAAGGCTTTGGCGAAAGCTACAGTTATCTGCCTTTCCAAAACTCTCTTTGGTACTTGTGGTAAGGGACCCGCTGATATGGTTAAACGTTCCTTTTTTAGTCCTGGCAATTCTGGAAGTCACTTTTGGAAAATCAGAGAAATGTGAAATGTATCTAATTTGGTGGCTACGCCCTCTTCCTGTTTTGTAAATTGGACTCTTGTAATGATGCCGTCCACAGTTTATTTGCAGCTGAGGCTGCCGGTCCTCTGACAAGAAGAAGCCTGCCCTGAAGGCATCTTCTTCCCAAAATAGTAAATGCCATTGACTCGGAATCGTCTTGAACTCTGCTCGTTTATGTCAGTGGGACATGGCACTTAGCAAAAGCGTCTTCGTGTCTGCAATGACCATTTTTTTACAGGAATCTTTGACTTACATTAGTTAAAAAAAAAAAGAAGCAGCAGCCTAAAAACAAATACATATGACTACCAGCGGTGACTATAATGAAGCTAAATTCTACACCGGTGTTTCGGCCAGTATTTGTTCTCCTCTTGTTGCCTTTGGAAAGGAAGTAAACAATGACACTTAAAAGATGATGAGCCATTGTCAGAAGCTGTCGCTGGTTCCTTCAAATACTCAACTCAGTGCTAGAATTTCTTATTTTGGTGTTGGCACCCTCCTGCCAGGGCCCTTTGCCTGTGGCCAAAACCCGGGGTTTCCTAGATAAGGCTTTTTCGTTTTTGTTCTCACTTTTTAGGGTGTGGCGGAAAAAAAAAAAACCCTCTCCTTTAAATTCCAGAAATGCAGTTTCTTGTGCATTTGCACCATAAAATTAAAAAGAAAAAAAAACTCATTAGCAACACTGCCAGGATCTCCATCCCTCTCTTCCCAGCGAGGTATTCTATCCATTTCCTATATTAAACAATTTTTGATTAAACACTTTTTTATTTTGAGATAATTATAGATACACATGCAGTTCTAAGGAAAAATAGAGGGGAGTCCCTTGGTTCTTTCCTGCAGCTTCCGCCAGTGGTAACATCTTGCAACCATAAAGCCTTATCCCAACCTAGAAATTAACACAGATAGAGTCCTAACTAGCTTGCTCTCCTTTCACCAGTTCTACATGCTTTTGTGTTCAAACAATTTTTGTATCAAACTGAACTGTAAGGGTCGTAATGCAGCTGATTATTTCAAAGAGTCTACGTTGATTAAGCTATCCTTAATTGGCGTTATTTTCTAAAATAGAGCTGACTTTTCATATATTGTATTTGTGTACCACACAGCAAATAAGGACACGTGAAAAAGTCTCACTAATACATTTGCAGAGCAAGGTGCAGGCGTCAGTTTTTGTTCAGCTCCTAATGGTTTTGAGGGAGTTTATTTGCCGAAACTCAAGTTTATGTCCATTTGCCTTTCAGACAGCAAACAGCTTAATGTGGATTCTCTACAATTTATCCCGTAATCCCCATGCGCAACAAAAGCTTCTTAAGGAAATTCGGAGTGCATTACCTGAAAATCAGATGCCACGGGCAGAGGATTTGAGGAATATGCCATATTTAAAAGCCTGTCTGAAAGAATCAATGAGGTAAGGACACATGCTTAAGTCAACATGGATACGCTGGAGACCATTCTCTTAAATACACAATGAGGGGTCTCTATGCCCACTGAAGGCACCCATCGTTGACTCAGAAACATTTAACAAACTGCAAAAAAAAAAAAAAAAAAAAAGAGCCTTAGGACCATATTCTTTTTTTTTTTTTAAGATTTTGTTTATTTATTTGACAGAGAAAGAGAGATCACAAGTAGGCAGGGAGGCAGACAGAGAGAGAGAGAGGGGGAAGCGGGCTCCCTGTGGAGCAGAGAGCCCGATTCGGGGCTCGATCCCAGGACCCTGAGATCATGACCTGAGCTGAAGGCAGAGGCTTTAACCCACTGAGCCACCCAGGCGCCCCTGGACCATATTCTTTTACTATTATTCATTTCCTAAATCATTTGGGAAAATTCTATTATATCTCTGAAAAGTCAGTGTCCTCCCCTTTTAATCAGTAATAATAATAGTCTAATGGAATGCTATAAACTCTAATTAAGATTAGGGGCATAAGTGAAGGATCTGAGAAGAAATTCAGCAAGAAAACCGTATTATTTGATAAGACAAAGAGACGTCTTTGTTTTTGAGCCTCCGGGATAAAATGCTCTTTGGAAATTCTTTTTCCACCATTTCTGGAAAACAAAACTCACGACATTTTAGGATTAGGAAAGAAACAGCTGTCACTGCAGGAAGGGCAGATAGGAAAAACTTAGAACAAAAGTCAGGCTTGGGCGCCTGGGTGGCTCAGTTGGTTGAGCAACTGCCTTTGGCTCAGGTCATGATCCCGGAGTCCCGGGATCGAGTCCCATATCGGACTCCCGGCTCTGCGGGAAGTCTGCTTCTCCCTCTGACTTTCTCCCCTCTCATTCTCAGTCTCTCGCTCTCTAATAAATAAATAAATAAATCTTAAAAAAAAAAAAAAAAA
>CM052811.1:114112827-114142854 GCA_028533885.1 Nasua narica
ATCTCAAGCCAGATATGCCCAGCTAAGTAAGTGATAAATGTCTAACCCACAGAAACTGAAGGTGATTTCTGCATGCTATTTTCAGCTGCTAAGTTTTGAGGGGACATTTGTTACACAGCAATGATAACTAATACAATGTCCCCCGACTGTTGAGCCTTATGCCTCCATTCTTTGTCCATTTGGCTGTCTATATTCTTTGTATATATTTTTTCAATTACTTTGTCCACATCCTTTTTAAAAAAAGATTTATTTAGGGCACCTGGTTGGCTCAGCCAGTTGAATGTCTGCCTTTGGCTCAGGTCATGATGCTGGGGTCCAGGATGGAGCCCCACATCAGGCTCCCTGCTCAGTGGGGAGTCTGTTTCTCCCTCTACTCCTCCCCTGTGCTTATGATCTCTCTCTCGCTCTCTCTCACCCTCTCAAATAAAGAAGATCTTTTAAAGAAATAAAAATAAAACAATTTACTTATTCATTTTGAGAGAGAGAGCATGGCAGGCAGCTGCAGAGGGAGAAGGAAAGAGAGACTCTCAAGTAGATTCCCTACTGAGGGTGGAGTCCAAATCAGGCCTCAATCTCATGACCCTGAGATCATAACTTAAGTCAAAATCTAGAGTTGGATGCTTAACCAACTGAGCCACCCAGGTGACCCTGTGCACATCCTGTTAATCACTAGTACAGCACTATATTAGGTAATGTCCAGGATACAAATATGTGAGTGGCAGAATCCTTATTCTCACAGAATTTTGCTTCAGTAAAGGAATTGAATTTTTAAGTGGCCATCTTGGATAGAATATGAAAAGACTTCTGTAAAGACCAATAAAGACCAAATTCTTTGTTGGGAAAAAGAACATCAAAATACTTACATTATTGGACTATGGTAAGAGACAAGACAAGTTAACAGAAGTAGTGCTTCATGCGTGCCAAGTGCTATGCTAAGCGTTTTGTAGATACTAATTCCTTTAATCCTCACAACTGTTTTTTTTAAGATTTTATTTATTTATTTGACACACACAGAGAGAGAGAGAGATCACAAGTAGGCAGAGAGACAGGCAGAGGGAGAGGGGGAAGCAGGCTCCCTCTGAGCAGAGAGCCTGATGCGGGGCTTGACCCCAGGACCCCGAGACCATGACCCGAGCCAAAGGCAGAGGCTTTAACCCACTGAGCCACCCAGGCGCCCTCCTCACAACTTTATGATGAAAACAGTAGCATCTATTTTATATACAAGCAATCTGAGGCAGAGATTTTAAACAAGGTCCCATTGGAAGAAATTGGCAGAAAAAAAGATTTACATCTGGGGTGTTCGGGTTCTAGAGTCCATATTTTAACTAGTCCCCTGTTTGTAGGAAAATGAATAATGGGACAATATATGGAAAGTGCTTAGCATAGTACCTGATGCATAGTAAATGCTCAGTCTGTGGTTCATATGATGGTGATTGTGGTGTGGTGGTAACGATTATTATAAAAATGATTAAGATAAAATATCTTATGATTACTATATTTCCATTGTTGCATCGGCTGGTAGCAGCAGATCCTTCATATAACAACAATACTGTGATGTTTTGATGAAAGCTGACCCAAAGCACTCAAACTCTATCCATCATGTTTGAAAAGGCTAATATTTTTAAAATGCTTGGGCCTGGAGGTATTAAGAAACTTTCTATCACAAGTGACCTAAAACAAATAAAAACAAAACAAATACAAAAACAAACAACCAAGCCCCCAATTTTGCCTCTAACTGATTTAAACTAAAAAAGAAATTTATTGGTGCAGAATAACCGAACATTCAGAGACAGGACTGGCTTCGGGCGGGGTCGATTCAGGGCTCATGCAGTGTCCTTTGGCACTGATGCCTGATGCCATCTTTTGTGCTGGCTTTATTCTGAGAATACAGGCAATAGCCCCCAGAGCCTAGCATAACCCCAGACAGATGGCTTTGGTGGCTCTTCCTCTAAGTTCAAGGACCGAGGATGAAAGCCTCCTTGGAAGCGCTCAAAGGAAACAGAGATTCCTTTTGACTGGACTGGCTTCGGTCACGTGCTCATCACTGACCAATAGCAGGGCTGTATGGTGGTTTGCTTCGCTGGCCTGGGTCCCGCGCTCGGACCTCTCCGTGCGGATAGAGGCACACATAGACGCCCGCACTGAGAGCAGGGAGGGGGGTACAAAGATGTGGGAATTGGTGTCAGGGAGGCAAGTGGGAGCTGCTCCCTAGAAAGCGAGAAAGCCTCCAAATATCTATGTATTTGACAGCCAGTGCGTTTTAGATAGAGAGTGAATGTCATTTTGATCCTTGCTTTTGTTCTCTGTGTTCCCTTTTGATCATTACTCTTAGAGGTCAGCCTTCTTATAGGACTCTTCATTCACAATAAGTTATTTTGTGTATGATGTATATGTATTTATTTATTTTTACAATAGGTTATTTTAGCAAGTCCTTTTTTGTATACCTGCAATGTAAGAATTGACTACTTTTTCTGGGACTGTGCCTACTGCAGACACATACAGACATTATAATTATCCCTTCGTTTTCTTGTTTAACCTTCCAAAGTGTCTTACAGCTCTCTCTCTTCCTATATTTATATATAGGAAACAAGAGAAACAAGAGAAAAATGAGATGAATTCTTGGCATAGAAGGAAGTGAATACCTAACAAAATTACATCAGCTTGGAAACCAATTCAGTGAATAACCACTCTGCAGCTTTGCACGACACAATTCATATTTGAATCCTTTAGAAGGCTGACATATCTTGGACATCCTATAAGGGATTCAGTTATATTTTGTACTAGTTATCTATGGCCATGTAACAAATCATCCCCAAACTTAGCCACTGGAAACTACAAACAATTATTATCTCACAAGTTCTGTAAGTCAGAAATCTGGGCTGGGAGGCTTGTGGATCAGGGTCTCCAAGACTATAACCAAGTCACCGGCCGGGGATGTAGTCATCACCAGGCTCAGCTGGGGGAGGGCCTGCTTCCAAGCTCACTTAGGTGGCCATTGTCAGATGGCCTCAGAAGATAATGCACCCTTGCTTACCCACATGGCCTGCCTCTGCTCCACTGGTCTGCCTCCCAACATGGCACCTGGCTTCCCCCAGAGCAAGCAATGCAAGAAAGAGGAAGAGAGAGCCTCCAATACAGAAGCCATAGGTTTTTTTTTATAACATAGTCTCATAAATGACATTCTATCACTTCTGTCATATTCTTTTCATTAGAAGTAGGTCAGTAAGTCCAGTTCATACTCAAGGGGAGGGGATTACCCATGGGAAACAATATTGGAAAACCAAGAGACAGGCTTATTAGGGGTCCCTCTGAGAATGCTGCCCATTCACCTCTCTAAGAGGGTTGTGTTATAGGACAACTTGATCTCTAAGGTAACCAAAGACCCTAGCCTGCAAGGTAAGTGTTTCTACAAAATTCTTGTGTTGACTATATGAGCCTTTATTGGATTGACATCTTTTTTCCTGTCTAGCCATCCAGAGTGACCCAGTTTGAGTATATAAAAAAAAATATTAGCTTAATTATTGATTTTATTTGAAAAGACCTTAATATTTGGTGACTTCTGGTTATACTTTGGGAGTAGAAAAATAGAAAAAAGAAAAAGAAAACCCACAGAACTGTGGATTCACCTACTGAAGAAATGACTTTCAATTTCACAGGATCCACTTTATGGCTTTGAACAAATAAATCATCTTGAAGAAAAATTGAAAGGAAGCAAGTTGGCAATGTCTGAATGAATTAACAAAGGCTATACAACATAAGAAAACACTGCTGTGTTAACTTTTATGGAAAGTGGGGTTATAGCGATGAAAAATGCCATATAAATGGATAGGCACGTGGCAACTCTACCATTTTTCACTTTCACTTCACGTTTTCACATGTTAACATGGTTTTCATTCTACTCGAAGTTTGCCTTTTCTAGAAAAGGAAGGAGTAACAGCAGCTAGAAAGTTATTCATTCTTCTTTATGCTTAGGAGTCAAAGAAAATATATTCTTTCTAAGATGTGTGTGTATGTGTGTGTGAGCGTGCATGCTCATGTGGGAACTTTCCTTTTGACTGGGGTTGCTTATAAGGCACATGGAAATAATGGAATTAAATTTCTTCCTTTTCTTATGCTACAAACCTTTATAAAGGTTGCTATAAATGTCATAGCTACTTTGTTTCCTGAAAAGTAATTTTCCTGTCAGTCTGATCTGTTCCTTTGAGATACCATATTATTAGTCTATGATGATTTCTTTAAAGTGCATCAAAGTATATGCTTCAGTGTATTTTTATCATTTCACTACCTTACAGTGAAATTTTCACTGGCTTCCAGGGTTGTTTCTAAGTCACGAATTATTCAAAAGGATGGTAAGATTGCTTTATTTTATCTTTCTAATGAAATGCATTGAAGTTTAAGGAAAACCCTTAACAGAGCTTAAAATGCCAAAAAGGACTTAGGAAATGAAAAGTCATTTCCGGTTAAAATGTGAACTAAAAACAAAAAGATAGGCTGAGGCATGTAGGGAAGTAGAGAGAGGAAGGGGAAAGAGAAGACTTCACTGAGTGTTTATTGTTTCCATAAGACCATTGTTCACAAAATACATTCAAAAGCAATCCCAGAAATGGACAGAAAAGGCCAGGAAGGCGACAATGATCGCCATGCTTCTACAAAGCATGTAGGTTCTACAAACCTCTACCTTCTTTAGAATGTCTCTGACATTAGGAAGAATGTTCCCTAAGAAGGAGAGAAGATCAGGACGAATCTGATGCTTTTCATTGTTCGTCAAGAAATCATTGGCTCAAACTCACAAAATGCAGTCGTATTTTATTATATTTTCTAATTATCCAAGATTTAGCTATAACAGAATCTTTTAAAAGACACGTTTAAACAGAATGTGAACACCTTGTATTACATAGCAAATGTGACTGATTTACAGTCCATAAGAAAAACCAGTTTTCCTTTTTTGTGAGACATATTGATTTAAGACAAAAAGCAGTAACTGCTCACATCTTTGGAGGGCAAAGGTGAGCTGATGAGAGAGGAAATTGAAAAAGAGAGAGAAGAAAAAATATATGAAAAATGATCTACACATAAACATGTATTTCTGATATTTAATTTATTATTTCCAAGGTGTATTTTCCCCAAATGGTTTTCTTCAAGGAACAGAATCCATTCACATTCAGATACACACACACACACACACACACGCATGCATGCACGCATGCACACAAATAATCTGTATGTGCACTGTTTGGCCAAGCCCATCTGCAAAATAAACAAGAAACATAGAGTTATTGACAGCTAAGATGAGCCAGGAATTATAGACACAGAGATACTATCCTCTTTCTGGATGTTTATATGGAGTTTTCTTTAGCTCTCAAAACCTTGAAAGGGTTTTAAGATGCTTCAGAGTATTACTTGTCTCATTGGATACTTAGGAATGCAATGACTTCTTGAAGAATACCTTAATTCAGAGAAAACTGTTATTTGTAATTACAATGAGTAGGTTTCTCTGTCTCTTTTTGCAATTGATAATGAGCTTGTGGGCTTTGCTCTGCATTGTCTTCATCTTTATCTCCCTTTTAAGTCTTCTTCATTATCTGCTATTTATTTTACTAAAGGTGATCACTGCTTTATTAATCACTGCTTGATTAACCATAGCAGGATTCGAAATGAGCTTATGTGGACTATGAAAACAAATGCAGGTAGTGGCCCAAGCTTGGATCTTTTGAGTGTTTCCTTTTCCCTTTGACTTCCTCTAGAACTTCCATGTGCCCTTGACATGTTCCACGTGCCCTTGAAAATGATGTGTGTTCTTCTGGTCTTGGGCAGAGTGTCAATAATGTCAATGAAGGCAAGTTGGTTGATAATTAACTCAAGTCATGTATATCCATATTGATCTTCTGTCTACTTATTCTATCAATTTTGGGGAGAGGGATATTGAAATCTCTGGCTACAATTACAGGTTTGTCTATTTCTCCTGTCAGCTCTATCAGTTTGGCTGCATGTATTTGGAAGCTCTGTTTGCTCGATGAATAAACATTGAGAATACCCGAGCTGAAGGACAGCTCCCCATACAGAGCCAAATTCTGGGTAGTGATCAGGAAGACAACCCCATGAATCAGATATAAAGAGCCATATGAGGAAAGAAATGAAGATTTGAATTCTCATGTCATTGGTGGCACGGAAAGTGCAAAGGAGTGTGAAATGGGTGGAGACAAGAGAGGCAGCAGACTGAGGACAGCAAATATGACCCAGAATGCCATTTTTAATGTGGATATAGCATCTGATTCAGCAGCTGAAAGATGGTAAGCAAGGCTGGACATCTTTGTGGGATAATATATCTTAGTCCTTTGCTTCTCCAAGTTCCCCAAGCAAATATATATAAATCTGGTCTGCTGATGCTAGGTATAGAGATTTGATCCCAAACATACGTGGTCCTGTCCACAGGGAGATTCCAGGTCAGGAGAGATGGGGGTGGGGAATAGATGTCATTGGAACATTTCCACACATCATATAGAACTACTTTGGAAAAAGCCACTGTTCAACAAGAGCATATAGCGAAGGCCCTTCTCTCATCTGTTGGGCTAAAAAAGAATACTTAAGAATGAGCTGTTTGAGCTGAGATCTAGAGAAGGAGTTTTCTCCATCAACTCAGGCTACCTTGCTTAAATACTCCAGACTGGATGGTCTAACAACAGAAATTTATTTTCTCACAATTCTACTGTTGGTTTCTGATGAGAGCTCTCTTCCTGGCTTGTGGATGGCCACCTTCTTGCTGTGTCTTCACATGGTAGGAAGAGGAAAAAGAGCAAGCCCTCTGGTGTGTCTTCTGATAAGGACATTGATCTTATCCTCAGGGCTCCATCCTCATCCTCACCTAACCCAAGTGACTTCCCCAAAAGTCCCGCCTCCTAAAAACCACCCCCCTGGAGGTCAAGGGTTTCCACATATGAACTTTGGGAAGACACAGACATCCAGTCCACAATGGAAAGTGTTAATGAAAATGAAGTGGAGGATGGAAGGGGCAGTTTTCCAGGAAGGAACTCTGTGCATCTCTCTCTCCCTCTCATCTCTCTTCTCTGACTGTTCTTGAGACCAGATACTTTCACATCTGCATCAGACACCCAGAAACCACAACACACAAAAATGGCGGCCTCTCTCACCGGTCCACCTTCTCTTTCCACCTATGCTCCTGCCTCCATCCCTGACCAGCTGAGGAAATGCATGACCTTCAGACATGTAGAGAGTATGCTTGGGTTGAGTGACAGCCCTCCACATCGTCAGAAGTTCCGCATGTTTTTATTTTTCTACATCTTCTTGATTCTTCATTGCCATAATGTTCAGTGAAACCAGAACATAAGCAGACAGATGGTCTGAGTGGGCGAGTGTTTTAGCTTAACACCAAAACACTTGCCATCAGCCCCAACTCTTCTCCTCTCTCTCAGCTTCAATTAGTGATGTCACAGCAACCTCGCTCCCTGGGTAGTAAGTACAAGGGAATCTTTCTGGTATGTTTTTGAAAGATTAAGGTCTATGAAGAGGAGTTCAGAATCAGACAATCTTTTCCAGAAGAACCTCACCCAGTTAAGATCTTTTGATTAACCCCTGCAAGATAACACCGCTACTAGTAACAACCACTATTGAAAAATTCATTGTACGCTTATTAGTATCAGGCCCTGTGCTGAGTACTTTCCAAAGATTTCGTTCTCACTTCCACTCTGATAAGTAGATAGTCCTAGGCTTGTTTTAGAGATGAGAGAAACTTACGACCAGCTAATATTTTTATTTATGTATTCCCTCCCCTTCCCTCAAATATTTATGAAGTATCTACTATCCTTAAGGCCTATCATGCACAACTTGTTACCACCTTTCAAGACCCTTTTAGCCTGAAATGGGAGAAATTAACAACAACTAACATTTATTGAGTTCATTTACTGAGTCCTTACCATGTCTGGACACTATATTTTCAATCTGTAGTTATGTAATGCTTTTGCAATCCTTTGATGTTGGTTCTATTTCTGCCCCGCATTCTGCAAACAGGGATGCATATAGCGTTTAAGGGAAATGTCCCCCACATCACGTGTTTTCTAAGTGGTAGAGCTCAAACTTAGACACTGGGAGCCTGTCTTCAGTTCTCTAGATCCTGCATATCTAACCACCATCCTATGCAGACCTATCTTATTTAAAATGTCCATGTGTGCCTGCGTGCACACACACACACACACACACACACACACACACACGATCTGTAACATGGACCAGCTCAGAATAAGTCCCATTTACTTTTTTCTCCCTGTGATGAGATGGTCAGCTTCTTTAGGCAGGATGTCTCTCTCATCATTTTGTCCCCAGGACCCTCATGTAGTGATTCGGGGTGTGGTGGTATTGACTTCGCTCACCAAGAAACATTTGCAATGTCTGGAGACGTTTTTGATTGTTGCAGCTGGGGAGGTGGGGGGTACTGCCAACATTTAGTGGGTGGAGGTCAAGGATGCTGCTAATATACAAGAATACAGCCCCTCACAACAGCGAGTTACACAGCCCCGACTGTTAAGACTGATGAGGCCAAGGAATCCTGCCCTAATATAGTGGTTAACAGAGAGAGGGTCCCATATAGTTTGTGGAATGAATTCCAAATCCTATACGAAGAACCTCCACCAAATTACAATTCCCCAAAGATAAATTTCCACTTACCATTCAAAACTGAGTTGAAGCGTCATCTCTTTCTGGAAGGCTCTCTGACAATCCTTGGGCAGCTTTGTTTGGTTTGGTTTTAGTTTTTTATCCTAGTCAAATATTGGCTTATTTTAGTAACTTTTTCTTTCACCCCTTGGTTCTTCAGCACCGATTAGAGAATGCTGACGGTAGCTTAAGGATGACACAATTAGGCCAAAATATGTTTCTTAAGAAGTTCTAGGATATATTTCAAAGTTAAGAAAAAAAAAAAAGAAAGCCTATGGATTTTCCGTGGCTCTGTAGGTGGTGGGATAGGATTTAAATGGTAAATTTCCAACCATAAAGAGTTCTCTGTCCTTTAATAAAATGCAAACCATCTGTCCAGTTGCTGAATCTCTCAGGGGGGTTTCTATTTTCTTTCCTTCTCAGTAAGGCATTCTTACATTTTTTTTTGAAAGTCTGTTTTACTTACCTACAGCAAAATTCACTCCTCCAAAGGCCACAATTCTATTTATTTCAACAAAAGCTTACAGTGGTGTACCAGGGTGAAGCCATACATACAATCAGTTAACAGTGAACCTTTTACTTTTTACTCTGTATTTTATTTTTTACAAGAAGCACGTTATTACTCTTATCAGCATTTTCTGTCTGGTCGGTTGAGGTATAATTTGCAGACAGGCAAAAGTACCCTTTGCAGTTCTCAGAGTTTCTGCAAATGTATACAGTCATGTAATCACCAGTGCAACCGTGAGGAAGCACATTCCATCGGCCCGACAATCCACAGAAGCCCATTTGCAGTCAGGCAACCCTCCATCCTCCCCAGGCCACCAGCACCAGCAGCTCCCAAGGTGATTTCTGTCCCTGTCCTTTTCCTGTTTCCACAATGTCAGACCAATGGACTCAGAGTAGTCTGTGGTATCTTGTATCTGGCTTCTTTCATTTAATGGTTTTTCATTTCATGCTTTTGAAATGCATCCATCGAGGAATGTATCAGTCATGCGTTAATTTTGTTGCTTTTCATTCCATGCTAGGGCACCCCACAGCTTCCTTATCCATTTCCCAGCTGATGGATATTTGGGTGGATGGATATTTGAGTTATGTGAAGTTTTTGGAGATTAAGCGGAAACGTGCTATAAACATTTGCATATAAGGTTTCATGTGGGCCTAAAGTTTCATTTTTCCTGAGGAAATACCAGAAACCGGATTGCTGGGTACTACGGCAAGCACCTGTTTATAAGGCGCTTTCAAACTCTTCTCTGCAGTGCTGGTGCCCTTTTGCCTTCCGACTAGCAATGCACGATACTTGCACCGGCTTCGCCTCCTAGATGCGTAATTGTCAGGTGGGTTTTTTTAAAGCCACTTTAATAGGTTTGCAGTGGTATGGCAACAGTGTTTTAATTTGCATTTCCCCAATGACTAATAATGTTGAGCCCTGTGCTCCTTTCCCTCCGGTAGCCCTTCCTGCTGGGGGAGGTCACGGAGGGGTCGTAGCTCCGCTGACCCGAAAGCTGCGTGAGCATTGGAGGCTCCTGGCCCCGCCCCTGTCCGTGAACTCTGCGCCCCTCCCAGTTCCCACCTCCGGAGCCATTTTCAAGGTCGGTACCCTGAGACAGCAAGGTGGTGGTGAGCTCCTCTGGGCAGTGGCCAGTGGCTGGGTCCCTTGAGTTCTCTCGGTAAACTTTAAGCTTCTCCAAGGCGCTGCGGAGACCTCCTTGCTAACGACCGGAGACCTTCGTGTCTGTAAGTTCCCTTGCTGGTCGGAGCTGCCACCTGCCCTTTTGGAGTGGCCTGCCTCTGCCTTCCCTCCTTCCTCGACCTCCTTTCTCCCCGCTGGGGCTAGTGTACATCGTTCTCTTAACAGTCTTTCCGGTGCACAGGTTTTTCCTTTTAATGATGTCCAAATTTTCAGCGTGTTAGGATTTGTATTAGTTTGTGTCTTGTGTAGGAAATTATTGCATCCAACAAGGTCACAAAGGTTTTTCTCCTGAGTTCTCCTCTAGAAGTTTGATAATTTTAGATTTTATATTTAGACCTACAGTGCACTTTGAGTTTTGTCTATAGAAGGAAGTTCTAAGTCAAGGTCCCCTATTTTTGGTACGGAACGACCAACTGTTTCAACAACATTTATTGAAAAGAATTTTTCCTTCATTGAATTTTACCTTTGGATCACGGTCAAAAATTAAATGACCAATATGTATGTGGATTTATTTGGGTTTTCTCTATTCTGGTAATAGCAGAGTTTTAAAAAAATGTATCAGTTTGAGCAAACACATATATACCAAATGTGGTTTAAAACACTTGACAGTTAAATAATAACTCTTTCGGTACACATTACAACCCTAATGGCGGGTGCTTTTATGAATTTTATTTTGCCGACCAGGAAACCGAGGCACAGAGAGGTTAAGTAGGTGTCCCAAGGTCACACAGCCAAGAATTGATGGAGCTAAGCTTGTATTTTCATCTCTCATTGTGAGTCACCCTTCAGGATAATTGTTGGTTTGGTTGTCTGAATTCCTTACTAGGTGGTAAACCCTTTGGGGATAGCGAATGCGTCTTTTAGCTTGGTGGCCCGAGCCCTTAGCAGATGCCACCTCCAGAAAACATGCTCCGTGAAGGCATATAATGAATGAATGAGCGAGCAAATGCATAATGTGTGCACCAAATAGGCGCTTTTCGAAGATTATGCTCTTTAGAACCACCACCACTGGCATCAAACCCCAAATAAGAGACTGCCAATGACTGACCGCGTTAGCAAGCGAGGTCACACGGAATGCTTCCATAGGCTGTTTTCCAATAAAAACAGTAAACGGGGTGCCTACGAATACTCGTTGTTGGCACATAGTGGTCCGGACTGTTAGTCTGCCATGAGTCTGTTTATAGAATGTCCCAACCTCAGCGACCACACTAGAGGGCTCAACCAGCCAGGTGACAATTGTCAGTATCTTGAGTGGGACTTAAGGGATGGAGGCATGAAGTTAGTTCTGAACGGTCAGAAATGTCAAGGCAGGAGCGGGAGGAGGTGGCAGAATTGTTGGATCCTATGGCTTTTCGTTTGGGGAACAGCCAAGGCTTGAGAGCTGGTAAGGAAGATTAAGCTGTAGGTGACAAGGATGTGTTCCCAGGTGCAACCCGGGTTGGGACTCACTGCCGTCTGAAACTTTTGCAGTCATGCTAGTAGATCATGCATATATTGGGCACTTGACATAATGACCACAAAAGGAGACATTGAACTATGTTTAGTTCTCATTCTTGGCGTGAGCTCTCCGTTGGAATTCGTGGATGTCGTACACGAGCCATTTCAAGTTCACTTTAAAGGGCAGAGCAGTGGCTCTGTGGGGGTCGCGAATGTCCACCTGCGAGGTAAAGGAAAAAAGTAATTTCGTGAATGTTCTATGGTTGGTTACTTGTGACTTAAGATCCCATCTTGAGGGAGAGCCTCACTCACTCAGATAAAAGTGAAGATCATCTGCTGTGGATCACTGTGGGAGATCAGTGCTTCTCAAATGAGAATGTGCACAGAAAGCATGTGGGGATTTTTTTTTTTTTTAACAAACTTATTTATTTATTTGAGAGAGAGAGCACACAAGAAGAGGTGAGGAGCAGAGGGAGAAGCTGGTTCCCCACTCAGTGTGGAACCCCATGTGGGACTCGATCCCAGGACCCTGGGATCATGACCTGAGCTGAAGGCAGACACTTAACTGCCTGACCTACCCACACGCCCTCATCTGGAGATTTCAAAAAATGAAATTTCTGATCCAGTGGGTCTGGGGCGGGGCCTGAGAATCTGTATTTCTAACAAGCTCCCAGGGGATTCCAGAATTGGTCCTGGGATGATGCTTTTTGTAGTGAGGTGTCAGATCACTCAAAACGTGGCTCTAATATGAGAAGACTTTGAGGATAGCTATTTTTTGCAACAATGGAGTGGAAATATTTCAAATAGACTTGATTATTTTACACCTGTGATTTAAAATGTTTATGTAGCTAACATAATAAATGGGTAGACATTGGACCATTTGACTATATACTTAAGTTGATATGTTCCAGCTGCACAGAGTGACTTTTTATTTATTTACTTTTCTCTCTCTCTCTCTTTTTTTTTTTTTTTTAGATTTTGTTTATTTGAGAGAGAGAGAAAGAGAGCACAAGTAGGGGAAGGGTTAGTTAGAGGGAAAGGGAGAAGCAGACTCCCTCCTGAGCATGGAGCCCGATGTAGGATTCGATCCCAGGACCCTGAGATCATGACAGGAGCCCAAGTCAGATGCTTAACCAACTGAGCCACCCAGGCGCTGCTATTTATGTACTTTTTTTTTTTTTTTAAAGATTTTATTGATTTATTAGGAGAGAGAGAGTGAGAGAGAACATGAGAAGGGAGAAGGTCAGAGTGAGAAGCGAACTCCCCATGGAGCTGGGAGCCCGATGTGGGACTCGATCCCGGGACTCCAGGATCATGACCCGAGCCAAAGGCAATTGCTTAACCAAGAGCCAGGCACCCTTTATTTACTTTTAAACTCGTTTCATTATGAGTGGAGTTTTGCTTTAGTTGAGGTGTGGTCCTGTTATCTTCTGGCACATAGTATATCTCCTGTAGGGACTGGCGTCTGTGACCGTAGATGATTCTCTGTAAGCAGTGAGCACACAGCAGAATGAAGTCAGAAGTCTGTGGGAGAGAAAAGTCTGGGCTGGTTAGCAGCTGCCCTCATCCTAAGAATGGGGATAATACTACTACCTACCTCATAGGGTTGTCAGGAAGAATAAATTGCCCAGCATATAGTACACCATCTCCTTCGTAAGAGGCACTGGAATTTTGCTTCTTTCCTTATTATATTGTCAGTCACTTAGGAGGGGATGGGATTTGGAAGTACAGTGCGACAATCTTAGCACAAAATAGATTAAAAATATTTTTCTTCATTAACAGATATTCAATTATAATTATACATAAATTCATGTGAACGTGTGAACGTGTCAGACGTGCGATTCTATGTTCAGTTTTTTCCTTTCCCTTGGTTGCTCGAGTCCTCCAGACTTGCATACCCGCACTACCCCCCTCCTAGTTGACAAAGATTAATAATCAAATTTGTATGTTTTTTTTTTAAAAACAGTGTATTGAAGTATAATTCACATACAATAAACTTGCCCACACATAAAGTATAAAGTTTGATAAGTTTTGGCATAGGCACACGTATGAATCCATCACTATAATTAAGATAATGAATTAATCGTCACTCTCCCAAATTTTCTCATGCTTCTTTGTGACCAGTCCTTACTGACCCTCTGTACACCCCTGGCCTGCCCCCAGCCACCACTGATCTATTTTCTGTCACTATAGAGTAGTTCGTAGTCTCAAGAATTTTACACAAGCCGACTCCTACAGTGTATGACCCTTTTTGGTCTGTCTGCTTTCACTTGGCGTAATTATTTGAGATTTTCTGTCTTTTCAAATATAGGCATTTGGTGCTATACAGTTTCCTCTAGCAGCATCCCACAAATATTTTTTGTTGTGTTATTTTTTGTTTTATTTCCACTTAGTTCAAAATACTTTCTAATTTTCCTTTTGATTTTTTTTTTTTTTTTTTTTTTGGCCCTTGGGTTCTACTGGGGATGTGTTTCGAGGTATTAAATTCCAAAATATTTGTGGATTTTCCAGAAATCTTTCAGTTAATTGATTTCTAATTTCATTTCCTTATGGCCAAAAATATTTTGTGTGAATTAAATCTTTCAGATTTGTACATACTTATTTTATAGCTGGGAATACGATTTATCTTATTAAACGTTCAATGTGTATTCTGTTGTTGGATCATCAGTTAGGTCAAGTTGAATGATGGTGTTCAAATCTTTTCTAGTCTTACTGGCTTCCTATCTACTTGTTCTATCCGTTATTAAGAGAGGAGTATTGATGTCTTTGAATATAATTCTGGATTTTTATTTCTTCTTGCAGTTCTATCAATCACTGCTTCAGGTATTTAGAAACTCTGTTATTAGGTGCATACCTATTTTGGATTGTTATGTCCTATTGATGAAATGACCCCTTTCTCGTTTGAGATGGCCTTCTTCATACCTGGAAATACTCTTTATTACAGAAGCCCCTTTTTCTTATAATATCTGTATCATTTAAGATTTCTTTTGGCTGGTATTAGTATAGTACAATTTTCCCACTCTTTTATATTTAACCAGTGTTCATCATTATATTTAGAGCTCATTCCTTGTAGACAGCAGATATATGGGTATCATTTTTATTTAAATTTATCATCTTGAGCTTTGTTTTCCATTCCTCTCATCTTTTCTTTGTTGTTTTTTCTCTCATTATCCACCTTCTTTTGGATGAACTGAATATTCATATAACTCCTTTTTTGTCATTTGATTAGCCACCATATTTGTTTCGTTATTTAGTTTTAGGGGTTAGGGCATACACCTTTAACTTTATCACAGCTCATTTTCAAGTGGTGTAAGACCACTTTATGCATAGGATGAGAAGTTTACAACTGTCTACTTCCAGCTCCCGTCCTGCCAACAGTATGGTATTGTCATATATTTAAGTTACAGTAATGTTATAAGTCCTATATATACAATAAATACTATATTGTTTTCCTTTTTGCTTAAACAGCTATCTTTTAAAGATACTTAAGTAATAAGACAAAAAAAATCTCCGATATTTACCCATGTAGTTACCGTTGCCAGTGATTTTACTTCCTTTGTGTAGATTGAAATTTCCACCTGGCACCATTTTCCTTCTGCCTGAAGAGATGTCCTTTAATTTGCCTTGTAATGTGGATATGCTGGTGATGAATTCTTTCTGCTTTTGTATGTCTCAAAATGTCTTCATTTCATCTTCATTTTTGAAAGATATTTTCAGTGTGTTTACATTTATTGAGCCCACGTTCAAGAGCTTTACATATATTAATTCATTTAATCTCAAGACATATATTTTTTTTTCTTAATAAAGTTCCACACCCAATGTGAGGCTTGAACTTACGACCCTGGGATCAAGACCTGAGCTGAGATTGAGTTGGGCACTTAAACGACTGAGCCACCTAGGCGCCCCCCAACCAGTAATTTTTGAGGGAAATAATATCCCTGTTTTACAGAAAGGAAACTAAGTCAGAAGGCAATGAAAGTAGTTGTCTGAGGTCACACAGCCAGTAAATGGGAGAGCTTTTTTTTTTTTTTTTTAAGATTTTATTTGTTTATTTGATAGAGAGAGAAAGAGCAAGAGAGGGAGCACAGGCAGGGGGAGTGGGAGAAGGAAGCTTCGCGCCGAGTAGGGAGCCCGAAGTGGGGCTAGATCCCAGGACCCTGGGATCATGACCTGAGCTGAAGACAGATGCTTAATGACTGAGCCACCCAGGTGCCCCGAGAGCTGAGTTTTGAAACCAGTCTAGCTATAGAACTTGAAGCCGGTAGCAGTTAACACTTTGCAGCGTGAACTGCAACTTGCTGGATTTTACTTGATGATGTATCTTAAATCTACTTTCACATAGCACTTGGAGATGATCTCATTCTATATTTCAGCTATATTGTTTGATGTACCAGCCTTTATTTCTCTAGTTTTCTAGTGACAGACATTTAGGTTGTTTCAGTGGTCTACTATTACAAACGATTTTGCAGTGGACATCTTTGAATATATGCATCTTAGGTGGTCTTTGGGAACTTGCAAAAGTGTGCCTGAAGGTACATTCTTAGCGGTAGAATTTATTCATTCAAGAGTGTGTGCCTGGACATTTCGACAGGGGTCCACCTCCACCCCTACCTATAAAAATGAAATTAATATATAAATGTAAACTTTTACTAACAATGTGATAGCCGGAGTATCATTTCTCAAGGATGTGTTAAAAGATGCTGTGGACATGATTCACATGTGATTTCCAAATGACTGATCATTGTTTTTCTTTGTCTCCCCCACCTTCTTCTCTTTCACATTTCAGTATAGAAAAAAAAAAAATCCAACAATTCTATTTCAGTTGAAAAATGCCAAATAAATTACTAGATTTTTCTTTTTAGAGACGTTGCCTTCATTATCTGGATGTAGTCATTATATCGACTGGGAGGCTGAATCAGGCTGTTAGCTTCTCCAGCAGTGTTCAATCATAATGGAGGAAACTAAGAGCATTTCCAGTTTCTTTCTAGAGTCCAGAGGTATTAAGTGTCCCAGAGAAGTGACAACTTTCCATTTCTATAGCATCTGAAATACACCCCAAAGAAACTGAGCTCAGAGCTCAGGCCTCAAGATCAGATGTTTGGAAAGGCAATGCAGAAGTCTTGGTTCAAAGCTTTGTTCTCTTCTGCTGACCTTTTCTGGACATCTTCTCTGCTTAGTAGAGGAGGAATAAACAGCATGCCTCTCTCCTACTCACACTTAGCAGAGAGAAATACTTCTCTTTGTTTTTCTTCTTTCCAAGGCATCATTCGTCATATTGTTTAAATTTTATTGTAAAAACTCATTTTCCCTTCCTTAAAGAGTTGAGCATTGGGCCATTCCTGTAAATCATATCACTACCTAACTTTAGAAATTCCTGAATAGAAATATTAAACCTGGCCAATGATAATAACAACTGTGGAATTGAACACATTGGGCCAGAGGGGCGCTCGGCAGGGAAATCGGGTAGTTATAGTCGGCAAACAGCCCTTTGCCAACAGAATGTCTTTCTTAAAAGCCCAACAGAAAAATTCTGGGGAAAATAAAAAAGGCATAATCTGTGAGATGCTGAATGCAAACTATACCACATGACCTAATTAAGCGGACGGCTATGAAGGCTATTTCCAAAATATTCAATAAAATGAACCTCATTATGGCAATTTGGGGAAAGGGAGCCTGTTTGTTTTTGAGGTGCAAACTCCAGAGAGTACAATATTAAAAGAAGATAGATTTAAAAGCAAACGAGGTTACTGGGAAGAGCAGATAAATGACGTGGAAGCATATTTAGTGTTAAGGATCATTTTTTTCCACAGCGACAATATCTGATACTGCAGACACACATGAAATTGAATCTTTTTTTTTCCCTACAAATGAAGACACTCTGTTTAGATCCATGTTACCCATCTAATATCCTTGATGTGAGTCTCAGTAATATTGAAGGCTTGCTATTTAGCAACCTGAGAGTTTCAACATGGTTATGTGACCTTGTCGCTGGGCTGGGGAATGTGGAGGTACTTTTGAGCCATGTTAATGAACAAAATGGATGATTACTCTGTTGCTTCCAGTCAGTTCATCCTTCTGTCCATCTGTCCACTCATCTATCCATCCACTCACCTGTCCATGTTTTCATTCAAATATTTATTGAATGTCTGCTATGTCTCTTAAGTCCTGGAATAAAGCAGGGCATAAAATAAACAAGGTCTTGTTCACGTAGTACTTACATATTAATGGTGGTTGGGATGGAGAGAGGTAGTGAACAAATAGATAAGTAAGTAAATGATCTATCAGGTAAGAATAAATCGTAAGAAGGAAGATAAACCTGCTAAGGCAATAAAGCCTGATGGAAGAGTGTGCGCGTGCTCACACACACGCGTGTGTGCTATCTCAACAGAAAGTAGAATGAGTTAGGAAGAAAAGCTTGAGGTTACCTGGGTGGGGGTTGGGAGATAGTGCAAGGGCACTGAGGTACAAGTGAATTTGAGAGGTCAGGGATATCAAGGAAGACAATTTGACTGAAGCAGAGTTTTCAAGAAGGAAAGCCATAGGAGTCAAGATCAGAGAGAGATCTCTTATAGTTAGGGCCTTACAGGCAATGGATTTTAGTCCTTGAGGGACGGAAAGCCAGTAGAGAGCTTTGGGGTTTTAGCACTTGATCTGATTTATGTTTTAAAATATCCCTTCTGGTACTTTCCAAAGTGATGGTAGTATTCTATACCTTGATTGCCATGGTAGTTACATGACTCTGTGTGTAAATTATAGCTCAGGAAGCTGGATTTTAAAAATACTCCCTGTAAATGCTGTGTTGATTACAGAGGGGTCAGAATGGAGACAGAAGGACTAATTAGGAGTTCGATGTAAAAATTCAGGTGAAATCCAGTGATGGTTTGAACTGGGTCAGTAGGAGAGATTTGGGTCAGAAACGGTTGGGTTTGGGGAAAAGTTTTAAATGGGGCTGTTGGGATTTTATAATGATATATAAATCTTCCCTTTGGAGGATTTATACATCTCCACTCTTCCAAATCTCAGCTAATGCCACCTCTATAAACCCAGTTTCTCCAGCTAGATCTGGTTAGCATCTTGGATGCCATCCTTGTCGTCCATCTCCATTGTATAATCCATCACTAAATTCTGTTGGCTCTTCTCCCAAAACATGGCTTCTGGAATTCTTCCATTCTTATCCATTGTAACTACCTACTCCAAATTCCATCATGTCTTGCCACAGCAACTGCAGTAGCCTACTACCTTTTCTCTTTTTTATTCCTACCCCCTGTTGAAATCTGTTCTCTGTATGGAAGTTCAGGTAATTATTTTGCAACCTTTTCTTAACAAATATTTATAGACTACCCACCACTTACCTGGCTGATTTAGAACCTGGAGATCTATCAGGGACCAAAACAAACCAAAGTCTTTAGATGAGCCCGTTTAAGTGTGTCTCTAAATTAACATACCTAATTAGGCTCTGATTTTAACCCTTAAAAAAATAAACAAGTGGCTTAAAAATATTCCTGCCAAGAAACCACCGATCAAGGAGAATACTAATGCAAAACATAAAAGTATTTTTTTTAAAAAAAGGTATGCAGCATTGGTGGATGGGGCTGAGAATTAAGTTTCATGACTTATTAACTATAGTCAATAATACCCTTCTTATCTTTGGAACTGTTTCACACATGACAGGCATTCAAACAGATAGTAAAATAAATCAAACTGAGAATGAGACCTTGGGATTTCTCTATCACAAAGCATGAAACCAAGAGTTTCAAAAAGATGACAGGAGGTTCATTCACACTTGGTTTTTTTCTTTTTAACTGAAAAATATTTATACTTCATCTCATCTTTTTATAATTTGTGTGTGCATTTTATCAAGTATATAAGATATTAGCGTTGTAAAACATGTATATAATTTATAAATGAAAAATAGCCTTGTATTGGGTGGACATCAAAAATATTCTCATTGTTGGATATACAATAAAAAAAAATGCTTCTAGGTGACTAATTTAAAGCCCTGTTGCTACGTCAATGTGAGGCCACTTTCCTGAGTGTTTACTTTCTAAAATAAACCAGATCTCTTTCCTGTCCCTTTGAATTTTTATATTTATAAGTCATCCACTGCTTCTACCAGAATACTGGGAGGGACAGGGTTTGCATGTGGGGCTTGGGAACTCAGGAGACCCAGGCAAGGTACTCGGCAGCATCTACAGGTTCTAAATCATCCCAAATGCCAAGAGAGTTGAAATTCCCTCAGTGAAATGTAGCAACTTTCATCTCAGACCTACACTATAATTAGCGGATTTCTTAATTACAGAGAGCATGTAGCATTTCGTGCTGGGGATTGCGGGGTGCGGGGGTGGGGGGGAGGTGGGGGAGGCGGTGAAAACAGGCTCACTCTGAATGCAGCACAGATACTTGCTAACCGAGAGGGGGTTCCTTGGAAGGTATCCCCACTAATTCTTAGTTAGAAAAAAAAAGAGGACTTCATATATTCTTGCTCATGGTGATTTCCTCTGGTGTTAAAAATCAGGTTTGATGGCAAAGTAAGGTTTTGGTTTGTTTTGTGGGAGAACTGAGTTCATTCCCCCACCGCCCCCGTATCTGTTGGAGCTCACATGATACCATCTGTCAAGTGTTTCCTAGCAGCCAAAGCCACGCTGAATGGTTTCCATGCACCAGTACCTTTCAGCTTAGGAGGGAAGCTCTCCTCTGGTCTGCCCTTGCTAGGTGAGGAAGCTAAGATTCAGAGAGGTTTTGTTGGTTGTTAGTGACAACATAAGGGCAAAGCCAAATGGTAACTCTGGGGCCTGTGTGTTTAATGGGGACTGTGTTGTCTCTATATTGCTTTGGGTATCTATATACAAGGTTAGGGACAGAGCTATTTTTCAAAACAAGAGTGGGCCCTTGAGAGATTGTGGCAAGGAAGAGGGGAAGGAGACATGAGGTGCCTGGCCCTGGGGTTGAGGGGAAGGTGGTAGTGGAGGAGAAAAGAGAGGTCCTATTAAAAGTCTAATAAGTGGGCACCTGGGTGGCTCAGTGCGTTAAAGCCTCTGCCTTCTGCTTGGGTCATGATCTCAGGGTCCTGGGATCGAGCCCCATGTTGGGCTCTCTGCTTAGCGGGGAGTCTGCTTCCCCCTCTCTCTCTGCCTGCCTCTCTACTTGTGTTCTCTTTCTCTCTCTCTCTGTCAAAGAAATAAATAAAATCTTAAAAAAAAAAGTCCAATAAGCACTGGGTGAAATAACTCTTCTTTGTCATCTCCCTATGACATCTTCATTAAAATACACATCTCTTGTTAAACCATTGTGAGTTGTTTCCCTTTGTAGAGATGTGTGTTTAAATCTTGAGCCATGCTCCTATCTGGATTTGAGACAGAAATGTAAAGTACCCATTACATTTGCTCATGTAATGCTATATGTGCATATATGTATAGCTATAATGCTATATCCTACTTATGCTGTTTTAAGACAGGGGTCTCCAAAGTCTTGGAATTGGCTTGTTTGGGGGTGCAGGGTAGCTACAGCTAAGACTACCAAAGACTATAGGTAAGACTTTTTGTTGGACCAAAAAGGGGAATCCTTGAGATGATTTGTTTCTTGTAGAATCAAGGCTAAAGGTAAAACTTGTTTCTGTAACTTGGTCAAGGTTCTTTCCCTTCATGAATTTCCATTGACCATGTGTAGGATTTATGGGTTTTGGAGGAAGGGCAGTCTTGCAGTGGGAGGAAAATCATTAGTGCTATCACTCTTGTGGTTTAGGACTCCATGACTGAGGCACATAAATCTGGAAAATGGCCACAGTTAGCATCCAGTGCACTGATAAATACACACAATCCTGTGAGCCAAGATTTGTAACCCATGGAATCTCCTTCCCTGAGTGGGAGACTAGGCCATACATCTCCCCTTATATTCTCCAGAGCTGCAGGAACAAGGTTATCAGTTCATTAATTCATTTACATGACCCCCCCCCCTTCTCTCCAGCTTCCTCACTAGTCTTGTAACCTCAGCTACTGATGTCATGAGCTAATTCCCAGAGCAGGATCGAATGAATTGGTATGTAATGGATGAGCATCTTGGTCTTGGCCAACGCGTTTCTAAATAGGAAGTAGGGTCCATCCATTTGGGGTGTCAAGAGTTTCATCTCTCAGGAACAGCCTTTATGCCATGGTGCCTAGCTCCGCTGACAGCTGCAGAGTGCTGATAGGATGTGTGCTCTGCAGATATCAGAGAAAGAAACAGAAAAAGAAACACAATTACATTTCATCCTGTAACTTCAGCCGGCCTTGAAGAAATTTAACTGCTGGCTTGCAAGATTGGATATTTGATATAGTAACATTTTCACCCTGGCCAACAATGTTTTGTTTTGTTTTGTTTTTAATTTTCTGCCAAAGTCTCTCATTTATTTCAAGAACTCTGAAAAGTTTGAGATTTAATTCTGCTTACGAGCTAACAGCGGAGCCTGCCACAGCTTCTTAGATGCTGGCAGGAAACACGAGACTGCTGGGTCAGAGACAAAGGGCTGCTGTTACTCACAGCATGACAGGCAGCTTGAGCCTCATGCTCACGTCGCCTCTGTTTCCCCAGATTCCATGGCACTGATGGGAAGCAGACCAGGTGGATGCTACAGACACAGGCGAAGAACCCCCCCCTCCCCCCCTGCGCTTAGGGAACCCCAGTCTTTCGTGGGCGGGTTGCTAGCAAACCTGTCCAAATTTCGCTTGGAAAGAGAAATTACCAGTCAAGAAACAAATCTACCCTCAGGCTACTCTGCCTGTTTCTAAGCCTTTTGCTATATAAACATACTTGAAAAGATGGTCTGGAACAAAAGCTTCCACAAGATGTGCAGAAATGCAAGAAACCCATCAGTTGCAAGAGAGAAGTCAACAAGACGAGTTTACTCAGATTGTAACTCATACCTCTGTTGCCAGTGTGAAACACTGACCTTCATTTTTGAAGAAAAACAAATGTAAAAACATGGGCATTGGCTCAAATGTTAAGACGAACAATAAACATCAGTGTAAAAGTTTGCCCAAAGAGTACAATCTGGGATAATATCCTGTCATTATATTTAACATCCCTTCAGTTAAAGTGCCAATTAAAATATGATTTATTTCAAGTAAGTGTTTATCTTTAATTACAGTATGCTCTGTCAGTCACTGTATTTATATTGGAAACCAAATCATTAAGGGATTATTTGTCTTATACATTGCTAAAGAAGGCAAGGCTCCAACTCACAGTTTTCTCTAATTTTAGAGGAGCTAGGAGAAAAGATACAATGGGACATTTTATCTTCTAGAAAGTGGAGGTTCATCAAAGAATGGCCGTTTGAATTGCTCTCATTTTTGCGAACTGCTCCTTCCTTTTTACAAAAGAAAAAGAAACATTCCATGAAGAGATTAATAAAAGGCCCCACTTTACTATCTTTCCACTTAAGATTTATCTCCACGCCTTTTTCTGTATTGGATATTGTAATTCTATGATTCTTTCAGACTGATCAGTGTAGCGTGCAAGGAGCGCCAGCTCTCAGATGTCTCTTGAATTTGATTCATTTAACTATGATTCTCCCTTTTTCTGTTTTACGTTTTTTTCACTGCCATAAATTAACCTCAGTAATAATTCTTATATGGGGGGCATCTATCACATGTATTGACCTAGTCCTCTTTCCAAAAATTTAAATTTCCAAAACTTATGTAACTTAATAAGCCATGAGATTTTTTGCCCGTATTTTCCACTTTTTTGAAGGATTCATGGGTGACTCCATGTGATCCTCTGAGGCATTGACCAAAGAGGTTTGCCTTTTATTCCCCCTGTCCTGAAAATCATCCATGAATATTCTTCCAGCAGTTTTCCTCTCCTTTTTGTAATTTCTTGGCTATGAGTTTTGAGAAGAAAGAGGAAAAAAAAAATCTTAGGAAAGGTATGTTGTGATTTTCTTTGCAATATAAAATTAAGTTGAGTTAACTTGGTGGCAACACAATTTCTTAACACAGCACCTGACAATATTTGTTAGGGCTAAGTCTACTGTGAATCCCAATAATATGTAACTCTGGGACCCCAGACAAGCAACCTACCAACAAGCCATCAGGCAGAATCCCTAACACTGGGGCTCCCAGCCTCTCCAAAATGTATCATTCAAGTTGTTAAGAACTGGGAGAGTGCCCCCGCCCCCAAGCCCCAGTTTGGCTTCCCGTATCCTTTTTTTTTTATTCACTGAGGAATGTAATTGAGAATTCTGAGTTATGATGAGCCAAAGCAGCAACCATATCAAGATAGAATAATTGTTAAAATGATTATCACCATCATTAGGCTTCTATTGTATAGAAAAGTAATAGGCATATATTTCTACTATTTTTCTACAGTTCTAATTACTTTCTTGAGATGGTTCTCTTCTTTTTTTTTTATTGAAAAAAAGGTTGAAGATTGCCGATTCATCTGCTTCAGGGCCCTTAAAGAGCAATTATTTTGATTTTTTTTTTAAAGGTGTCACTTCTTGTGCTTTCTTCCACCCTGCCGTTATTGGGCAGAGAACTCTAAAATGCTGCTAGCAAGGAAAATAGGGACTAGATATGCTGCTCCCCCATGGCAGTAGTCAAATTATCTTGCCTGTTCTAAAGTGACGATGTTTCATTCATGTCTGCTCATCCTGGGTTCCTGTCCAGATGATCACCCATCCAGGAGGAAAGAGCCCTGAGACAATCCCTTCCATCCCCCACCCCCCCGCCATAACCTGGAGCCCCATAGTTAATGGTGGCTGATGGACCCAGCACCATGGCTACATCTTGGCACATAAGCTGGATATGAAAACAACAACATCCAAAAAGACAGTCCCGCTCCTGTGAGTCATTTTCCTGATTGATCTAATTTACCTTGAAGGTTAATGTATTCTAAACTAATTCAGAGATTAATAACCACTTAAAGATATATGAAAGACATTTAGCTCTCTGTGATCACTGTGTCATAACCTCGTTTTATTGCCTCTTCAATGACTTTGGGAGTTGTTTGATGAGATTTAAAGGGAAATTTGATTGTAGGATATGGAGAGTGACAGGTGCAATGCATAAAGGGCTTTGGAACTTATTCTTGTTAATAATAAAAACAAGCATGTAATTTGATTTTCAGCAATGTGATCTTCAGAAGCAAATATTTATTTTCAAGGTGGAGACCATTTTTATCCATTGAAAGAGATAATTGAATATGCTCTTTTGCTAAAAGGGAAAGATGACTTTTAGGATAAAAAGCGACACACGTGCTTTTATTTCACTTCAGTTCATTTCTTTAATCACAACATGCAGCCAGTTGCTGAGGGATCCCTGCACGTGGGTGTCTTACACGGAGATGGGTTTTCTCTCCTTGTTTTCGATCTGTTGCAATGCAGTGACGGCTGTGATGCTTACAGATGCAGGATCATCCCCAACAAAGCTCTCTCTCCACCTCTCGTATTTTTCCCTTGCCTTTTATTTGTCTTCCCTTTTTGTTGTTGTTCTCCTATCCTGTGCATCTAACTCTCCTTCCAGTGCCCAAGTTCAGTGTCAACACTGATGTGGAGCAAATGAGATTGTACCAGTGAAGGAGGAAGTGTGGAGGAAGTATGCTAGGATTATAGTTCTATAATCCTATGTAATTGTGCGGAGTGCAAATACAGGATTTCCTTCACCTCCACTTGATCTGCAGCTATTTGAAGAAAACAGAGAACAGAGTTGAATTTGGGCATTTGGACCAATCGCCCTCCTCATTATCCCCAGTTTGCTACGCCTGAGAAATTTGCTAAGCATTTTCTTGGTTACGTACATCCTTTCCACAAGGAGCGTGACTTTATTGTCTTCCATTTTACCGGAGAGGAAACTGACTTTTCCTGTCTTCCTACAATTTTGCCTTAAGATCCAAAGTGAAAACAAGAGGTGCCACCTAGCCATCATAGTCTTTCCCTGATCCAAGCAACTGAATTCTTCAAGGGAATTATTAATAGTATGGTTACACCTATAAGAAGGGTCCATTGTTTTATTTCCCGGTGGGGTAATGCTCAGACAGTAAATTTTTGGTTTTGTGTCTCTACTTAGCCAAAGAGTAGTGAAGGGCTTAGGGAAAACTCATGGGCTGAGCCTGGGGATGGTCTTGCACTTCTGGTGTGTAATGCAGTAAAGGAGGAGAAGTTGCTCCTAAGTCCCTTAAGTAGTAAGGGAGCCCCACCAGCACTGTCTTACTGGTATATGCCCCTGAGATTCGCCACCTGGACAAAGAAGCTGTTGGAAGTGGTGGGTAGAATGGGTGTCATGGGAAGACCCCATAGACCCTACAAAACACCCAGACCTGTGACCCACGAAAGACAGCATTTGGATGCTGCCATACAGACAGCACTGATGGCCCGTAAAGAATACCAGAGAGGCCACAAAAACACAGGGGAGAATGGGGCTCTGCTGGCTCAGTAAGGAGGCATTTCCCTTCTTTTTGGTGGATGTCCCAGCCCCTAACACCACAAATGTTACAGTCAAGGAGGGGGTGGTGAGGAATTTGTAAAGAGATCTCCATGCCCTCCTGCCATTCCATACACCTCTGTTCACAAGTCTAGCATGCACTTGGAGAGATGAACTTGGAGGTGAACATGAGGTTGAGGTGTTAAGTTGCATGGCACTAAGTTTTAGTAGCCAAAATGACCAAGGATTTTTGAGTCTATGTAAAGTGGTTAAGCTACTTAGGATGATGGTTTCAACCAGTCAGAGGAAAGGAGTGACTGTGGGGAAAATAGTACCTTATCGTACCCACCTTAGAGTTCCCTCCACGCTAAACTGTAAAGTGTTGTTTGCATGTAGAGACTGCTTACCTTTCAATTATGGTGTTAACATTTACTGGCTATCAGTATGTGTCAGGCAATCTGCCGAATGTCTGATACAATGCACAGAATAACATACAGGAAAAATATGCGTGAATTGTGAAATGCAATAATAAAATGAACTGCCTTGACCTTACCACCCAACCGAAGAAATATGGCAGCCCCCATAGCATTAGACTCCTTGCATACCCCCCTTTGGTCCTTTTCCTTTTGCCCAATTTACTTACCATTCTGAATGTTTTACTGTTTCTTCCCATGATCTTAAAAAAATGTGATTTTATGATTCAAGAGTTGCTGAGGTCACGGGACTCCAGTCGACATTTCTGTCTGTGGCTCTCAAGGCTGTCTTACTGAAATGTAAACTGCATTCCACCTGGAACCTGAGATGTTCTCTGCCTTGTTCACCCTCCCCACCATGTGACTTGTTGCTCAACACAGAGTTAGCCACAAAAATATTTGGTGAATATCCAGACGCGGGATGTTGATGGTTATGATGGAGACAGTGATGGCAACCGTGACTGCCTTCATGATCTGTAGGCCAGGCTCTGTCTGTCTGTCCATTTCTAACCCTCACCGATATCTTACAGTTTATATTAATACAGTTTTATATATGATGAAGTCCAACTGAAGAGAAGGGTAGTTATTTACTATAGCTAGCTATGCCCGGCCAGGAAGGGGCTGGCCCAGAACTGAAGCCAGTGCTTATAGGTGACAACACCCGCTCCCTTCCCATTGTGCTAACTTAACATGCTCTCTCACAGAATCAGGTCCAAGAGCTTGTTGCATAAGATCTAGAATCTTCCAAGTGGCCCATTGATTGACACAAGTGTGGCCAATATGTGCTGGTACTGCCTTCCCCGGAAATTCAAGGCTTTCTAGCGATATCTTTGCATTGAGGTAAATTGTATCTTTAATTGGTAACTACTAAAAAAGGAAATGATTTAAAGGCGAAGTTACTTCAGGAGCTGGAAACTGATTATTCATCTGCAGGCTTCGTCGCATAAACATTGAAGGTATAATGGGAGTAAGCACAGAGAAAATGATTTATCTCTACAAGTTATCGATTTGCTCATGCGTCAGGAATGAGCAGAGCCATGAATGATTTATGGAAAGATCTGAATAAAGATGGAAAGAAGATGTCTCCAGAGTTGGGCCCCTTTTATGTGTCCCTTTGCCACTTTGAACTGATCCATTTCCCAATTGCATCAATTACCTGATATGCTACTATGCTCCAGCCAACTGTTCAGAAAGGCAGGCTTAATCATGAACAAGAATAATTCATCATCGATAAGATCCTTTAAATTGTAGTTGTCACCCAAAAAGTGTTTTTTAAAAATGCTATGAGGTTCCATATCTCTTCTTTCACAATGAATTATGAGCTCAATTTCTTTCGAGATTTTTTAATTGGGAAATTCTTGTTGCTGGACTTTTAACATCGCAGGCTGGTCTAATATCTTGCTTCATCTTCTTGAATCTCTGCTGATGGTATATATATTTATGTTTATATGTGTCATATTTAAATGTATATCTATATATATACATGCATTAATTGCAGGAATTTTATTTTGCTGCTTGTTATTTTTATTACAATTATTGGTCAGTTAAATGGCCGCATGGGGCTAAATTGCTTAAGGAAAAAGCAGGTTCATTCCATGGAAACTAGATACATTTCTTCTAAGGAGGTATTTTAGAATGGTTTTGGCGTTCCAGTGCCAACATTTATTAGCCATGTGATATTGGGCAAAAGTTCACATCTATGGATCTCGGTTTGCTCAACCATAAAATGAAACAATTGTTCTTTTCCAGAGGTTTCTGTGATTAAATTCACTCAAGTTAACACATGGGTTGGCACAGTGTTTGGTCAACATGAGCTCTCAACAAATGATAACTACTACAGTTCTCGGTGTACACTGTGATTGCAGGCTATATCCCACGTTATCAGTCAGCCTTCTTGAAAACACGTGCTCTAGTTCTCTAGGAAAGTTTATCCTTTACCTTGTGAATCAGTGCCTGAAAAGGGTACTAGGTAAGAAAACAAAAAATAATCCTATGGCACAAAATCTGGCCAAGAGCCGGCCACTGAGACCTACTGCCAAGAATGAATGAACTTGATGGTAGCTTTTCTGGTCCCATTTGAGTGTTGAGATGATTGCAGCCCCCAGTAGCCTCCCAACCACCAGGTGGGAGATCTTGAGTTGGAACCACCCAGCAGAACTGCTTATGGGTTTCTGACATTTGGACACTGACAAATAATATGGGCTTGTTGTTTTAAGTTGCTGAGTTTTGGGGCAATTTGTTATGCGGCGGTAGATACCTCACTACCTATTACAGACTGCCTTTTCCCTTGGCCTTCCCAGCCCCCTTCCACTGCTTGATTTCTTATGCTCTCTCTCTCTCATTTCTTGTTCTGTGGCATTTGGCACCTTTTAACCTTTATTTATTCGTTATGTTTATTGTCCAGCTCTCTCCAAAGATTAATTGACCATGTAATTGTGGGATTGTATCTGGGTTATCTGTTCTGTTTTATTGATCTACGTATCTGTTCTTGTGCCAGTATTATACTGTTTTGATTACTGTAGCTTTGCCATAGAACTAGAAGTATGGATTTGTGATACCTTCAGTTTTGTTTTTTTCTTTTCCAAGATTGCGTTGGCTGTCCGGGATCTTTTGTGATTCCACACAAATTTTAGGATTGTTTGTTCTAGTTCTGTGAAAAATGCTATGTGTATTTTGATAGGGATTGCGTGAAATCTGTAGATTGCTTGGGATAGTATAGACATTTTAACAGTGTTTTTTCTTTGAATCCATGAGCATGGAATGTCTTTCCATTTCTTTGTGTTGTCTTTAATTTCTTTCATCAGTATTTTATAGTTTTCAGAATACAGGTCTTTCACCTCTTTGGTTAAATTTATTCCTAGGTATTTTATTATTTTTGGTGCAATTAGAAATGGGATTGTTTTCTTAATTTCTCTTTCTGCTGCTTCATGATTAGTGCATAGAAATGCTACAGATTCCTATATATTGATTTTGTATCCTGCAACCTTCTGAATTCATTTACCAGTTCATTTTTGCCCTTGCTTCCCTTGCCTTTGGAGATGTTTATAGGAAGAAGTTGCTGTGGCTGAGGTTGAAGAGGTTGTTGCCTGTGTTCTCTTCGAGGATTTAATGGAGTCTTGTCTCACATTGAGGTCTTTGATCCATTTTGAGTCTATTTTTGTGTGTGGTGTAAGGAAATGGTTCAGTTTCATTCTTTTGCATGTGGCTGTCCAGTTTTCCCAACACCATTTGTTGAAGAGACTGTCTTTTTTCCATTGAATATTCTTTCCTGCTTTGTCGAAGATTAGTTGACCATAGAGTTGAGGTTCCATTTCTGGGCTCTCTATTCTGTTCCATTGATCTATGTGTCTGTTTTTGTGCCAGTACC
>CM052811.1:114143354-114253592 GCA_028533885.1 Nasua narica
TTAATTTTATATCCTGACACTTGATTGAATTCCTGTATGAGTTCTAGCAGTCTTGGAGTGGAGTCTTTTGGGTTTTCCACATAAAGTATCATATCATCTGCAAAGAGTGAGAGTTTGACTTCTTCTTTGCCAATTTGGATGCCTTCCTTATTGATTTTCTGTTTGGATGATCTGTCCACTGCTCTAAGTGTGGTGTTAAAGTCCCCTACTATTATTGTATTACTATCAATTAGTTCCTTTATGTTTGTTATCAACTGTTTTATGTATTTGAGTGTTGCACCCATGTTGGGTGCATAAATATTTACATTTTTTATATCTTCTTGTTGGATCATCCATTTTATTATTATAGAGTGTCCTTCTTTGTCTCTTGTCACAGTCTTTGTTTTAAAGTCATTTTGTTTGATATAAGTATTGCTACTCTTTCTTTCTTTTGACATCTATTTGCATGATAAATGATTCCCCCATCCCCTCATTTTCAATGATGTCTTTAGGTCTGAAATGAGTCTCTTATAGGCAGCATATAGAAAGGTCTTGTTTTTTTATGCCTTCTGTCACTCTATATCTTTTTATTGGAGCATTTAGTCCATTTACATTAAAATTAATTACTGATAAGTATGTATTTATTCCCATTTTGTTAATTGTTTTGTGATTGTTTTTGTAGTTCTTCTCTGATCATTCCTTCTCTTCCTCTCTCATAGTTTGTTGGCTTTCTTTAGTGATATACTTGAATTTCCTTTCTCTTTATTTTTTGCATATCTATTACTGTTTTTTGATTTGTGGTTGCCATTAGGTTTGTATGTGACATCTGCATATAGCAAATTATATCAAATTGATGGTTTCTTAAGCTTGAACCCATTCCTTACTCCTCTCCCCACCATGTTTTTGGCATATGGTGTCATATTTTACATCCTTTTATTTTGTGAGTCCCTTGACTGCTTCTTACATATATACTTATTTTTACTGCTTTTTGCTTCCTATTTTTCTTACTGTTAGTCATGGTCTTTCTACTTTCCTTCCACTTTAACATTTCTTGTAAAGTTGGTTTAATGGTCATGAATTCCTTTAGCTTGTCTTGGAAACTATTTATCTCTCCTTTTAGTCTGAATGAAAGCCCACTGGATAGAGTGCTCTCGACAGTAGATTTTCAGTACTTTGAATATATCATGCTACTCCCTTCTGCAAAGTCAAGCTGAAAAATCCACTGATAGCCATATGGAGTTTCCCTTGTATGTAACTGTCTTCTTTTCTCTTGTTCCTTTTAAAATTCTCTCTTTATTACTACTTTTTGCCTTTTGAATTACTGTGTATCTTGATGTAGACCTCCTTAGGTTGATTTTCTTGGGGTTCTATGTGCCTCCTGGATCTGAATGTGTTTCCTTCCCCAGATTAGGAAAGTTTTCAGCTATTATTCTTTTACATAAATTTTCTGCCCCCTTCTTTCTCTTCTTCTTCTGGGATCTTTGTATTGCGAATGTTTTTACACCTGGTGGAGTTGCCGAGTTCCCTAAGTGTATTCTCATTTTGCATAATTTTTTTCTCTTACCTGTTTGGCTTCATTACTTTCAGTATTCTGTCCTCCCAAGTTACTGATTCATTCCTCTGCTTCATCTAGCCTGCTGTTTATTCTGTCAGTTATATTTTTTAATTTCATGTACTCTGTTCTTCATTTCTGATTGGGTCTTTTTAATGTTTTGTATCTCTTTGTTAAGGGTCTCAGTAACCTCCTCCACTCTTTTCTCAAGTCCAGTGAAAATCTTTATGATCATTACTTTAAGTTATCTATCAAGTTTATTACTTATATCAGTTTTGCTTAGGTCTCTTGCTGTGGTTTTTTTCCCTGTTCTTTCATTTGGGACATATTCCTCTGTCTCCTCATTTTTGTCTAACTCTCTGTGTCTGTTTCTCTGTGTTAGGGAGATCAGCTACAACATATCCTGCTATTGAAAGTAGTGGCCTTACAAAGAAGAGGTCTTTATTGCTCTGTAGTCAGTGCCCTCTGTTCACCAGAACCTGGTACATCAGGAGTGTCTCCTCTGTGTGTTGTGTGTACCCAACTATTGTGCCCTGGCCACTTTTTCATTCAGTCTAGTTACTGCCCAGGCTTTCTTTGTCTATTATGAGCAGTGTTTGGTGTCCAGCTAGGGTGAGGCATACAGTTCTAAGAAGTTGGACATTGGGTTTCTATAGGACCCACCACCACCACCACCACCACTGCAGGGACTGAAGCCCTGCAAAATGAGTGGGTTGGAGACCTGCTGTGGGCAGGATTTGCGCTTGTCCTCTGGGGGGTGGGTAGACCAGCAGCCCTGGGATTGAGGCAGACCTGATGGAGGGGATAGGGCGTGGTGTCAGCAAGTTAGGTAGTTAATGCCAGTGCTGCGATGGTTCCCTCTGGTGGCCCTGTGTTTATGCTAGGGGTGGCAGGGGAGGGAAATTGTGCCTGCCAGCTCTTTTGTTCATGGATGGGTCTTCCTAGGAACCCTCCCCGTCTGGAAACCTCTGAGATGCATAAATAACTGCCCCTCCCATATGTCTTGAGCATTTTTGAAACTGCTGCCTCTGTGCTGTGACTTGGTAGGCTGTTGGTTGCACTGTCTCTTTAAGGGGGGAGACTCCGCTTCCTCTGGCTCTCCAGACTCTGATTTTTAAAATTCCGGGTTTTAAGTCTCACTGTTTGTATGATCTCATGAAATTGGGCCCCTCTAGTTTTTAAAACCAAATGTTATAGGCACGTGTCTTCCCCATGTGGGCCTCCCCGGAGTGATAGTCTGTTTTTCAGCCTTCTCCACGACCCCGGCTCCCTCCTGATCTCAGAGGGCAACAGTCTCAAACTCTCAAACTGCAGCTCTACCCCTCCTGCCTTCTTATGTGTGGCCTCTCCTCTACCTTTAGTTGTAGAATTCATTCTTCCCATCTTTGGGTCACTTTCTGGGTTATTTACCCTGACATGGGAGTTATATAGTTATATCTGTGGGAGGAGGTGAGCTTAGGGTCCTCTTACCGTGCCATCCTGTCTCCCCTCCCCAAGACAGAGGTTTTTTTTTTTTTTTTTTTTTAAGATTTTATTTATTTGAGAGAGACAGTGAGAGAGAGCATGAGAGGGGAGAAGGTCAGAGGGAGAAGCAGACTCCCTGTGGAGCTGGGAGCCCGATGCGGGACTCAATCCCGGGACTCCGGGATCATGACCTGAGCCGAAGGCAGTCGCCCAACCAACTGAGCCACCCAGGCACCCAAGACAGAGGTTTTGATTTGAGTTGTTCATTGTTCCATATTCAGTGCCTCATAAAGAGGGACTTAATAGATATCCATTGAAATAATAAATAAACATAAGCTAAGAAAAATAGGGACTTAATAAATGTGTTAAAAGAACAAACAGAAGCAAAGAAAACCACAATTGTCTGGCTTAATTATGGTTTAAAGGAAATTTCATGTTCAGTTTTGTTGTTGTTGGGTTCTTATGGTCCCAGCTCAGGTCTACTTTAGACTGGGGACTATTTAGAAGATTAGGTTCAGTGCTGAGAGATGAGATTCCTGCAGTTTAAGGGATTTTTTTTTTTTTTTTGGTAACATCATTAAAAATCAGATTCTTTTTCTAGGTGGTTATAAACTTTAGTAAATTTGCCTGCTGGGGAAAGACAGATGAAACAAATGGCTTTTTGCTTAAATGGCTTTTACCTGAATTTAATTTCATTCCGGCATAGCTTCAGTATAAAGTTGCTTTAGGATCCTCTTGATAAAAAGCGATGCGGAAGAAATGGTAAGCAATCACATCGGGGAGAGGAGCAAACAGCTTTGGCGCGCGTTCTCTCTCTTCTTTTTTTCTTTATTGGTTCCAAGTTTTTATCTTCTCCGCATTTCTAAAGAGATGCTGAATTTTTGTTGTCCCTCTTGGACATGCTGAGCGTACTCCAGTTCTCTCTGCCTTGCCTTGTGTTGTTTGCCATCCCTGTGATTAAATATGCAGTTGAGACGTAAACATAATAAAGCCCAAGGAATCTTGCAATTAGGGTTGAAGCCCGTGACAGATTTAAATGTCAGCACCTCCAATCAGAATCTGAATGAGATCTTCCTCCCCTCTGTGCTAGTCTGGGAAACCCAACCAGTTACTAACCGGAATCTGGTGGAGTCAGAACTCAGTGTACTGATAGCCGTGCTTTTCAGGCTGATAATGGATTTTTGGGGTAATTTTTGGAATGATCTGTAGGCTGCCGATGAACAAATGACGCAGTGCAAATGGTATAACTCGAGCTTGTTTATCAATGTGTCAGAGCATCGACACAGTGCATTGTAAATCTGACGTTCATAGGCGAAATCTCTGCCATCCATGAGGCTGCCTCTATTTGCAACAACATTTTTGTGAAAAGCACATTCATTTGTCTGTACGGAAAGGGTTTCAGGATTGCTGCATTCATTTTTTTTTTAAACCACAGTCTGAGTACTTCATCATATGGACATTGTTCAGCAAGAAAATGATCTCTTCCTGTCTACCCCATTAGCAACATCCGTTCCGTCTTAAGAAATATAAATATTGCAGCATATTAATGAAAATGGCATCCAAGGCTGATATATTAGCACTCAAAAAGTGTGATTAAGTATGCTGTTAATGAACTCTTTTTGCCAGAATAATGGCAAATGCGTTCTCATATTTGAGAGCTATTTAAACTGCTGGGGGGTAGGGGGCTGGGCAGGGGTGGGGGGAGGAAAAGGTTAGTAGACGGGCCAGAGACAGTTAAAAGTCAGACATCATTAGTTGCATTAAATCCATTAACATAACAAAACCAGAGTTGTTGGCGTCTTCAGTTTTAGAAAGGATCCTACATGGGAAGAATTGTAGTGACAGTAGCAGTTGGGAGATAGGAAAATTCCTGTTGTTGAAGCCCCAAACTCCATCATTCCTCCAGTGTACTTGCTGTCCCCACTGTTGCGTGTTCAAGCAACAGATACTTACGAATATGCTGGGTGGGGGGCGGGGGGGAGTGTGTTGAGAGATGAGCCCAGTGGGAGAGGAGGAGGAGAGACTCTGGAGGTAGAGACTGTGGTGAAGAGTTTAGATTTTGTTCCTGAGGCAATGCGAAGCCATTACAGGGCGGTGGTAGGATTTGGTTTATTTATTTATTTATTTAATTTTTTTTTTTTTTAAAGATTTTATTTCTTTATTTGTCAGAGAGAGAGAACGCGTGCACACACACAAGCAGGGGGAGCGGCAGGCAGAGGGAGAAGCAGGCAACCCACCGAGGAAGGAGCCCGATACGGGACTTGATCCCAGGACCCTGGGATCGTGACCTGAGCCAAAGGCAGATGCTTAACCGACTGAGCCACCCAGGCGTCCCTGGATTTGGTTTATTTTGTTTAAATTGACTTTACTGCTCTGTTTGGGGAAGGGACACAGAGAATGAAGAGGTCAAGTGAGAGGACCACTTAGGCAGCTAAGGCATTATCACAACAGTCCACGATGCAAGCCCCAATATGGAAATACCTGCCCAGAAGCTGAGTGTGATTACCATACTGGATGCACCTTAATATAGCATGAACTCTTCCAGTTTGATGTCTCCCTCCCTTTCCGCTTAATTTCTGGCTGCTTCTTAGGACTGCACTCAAAGAAGACCCCTCAGTACGCCCTGGTCTACTGCTGGCGTTTCTACCCCTCACATTGGCTCAGACGATTGGTCCGGCCTGAACTATTCCACCTGTCCATTTTCCAGGTGGTCATTCCCATCCTTCAGACCGGAGTTTGGCCCTGCTCCCTCCAAGAAGCTCCGAGGGACCAGGCCAACCTCAGATCTGAATCTGGATCAAGCAAATCGCGAACCAGCTTTCAACAAAACTCTGGGGTGCTTATGCAAATTGTACATTTCTCCAGCTAACTCAGCATGTCCCAATCAGGTATCTGGATGGGGGTTAGGAATTCATAAATTAAATATCCTGGGTGATTCGGATATCCACATAGGTTCTAGAGCAATCGTCTGCTTCTTGTCTTTTTTTTCCCCCCCCAGCATTGGCTGTTTCTGTGATTAATGTGTTTGCGTGGGAGAAGTTTATGTTCTTTGGGTTTAAAATGATCTGGTTTTGTGTCTCTGCTTTGCAGTTACCAGCTGTGTGTGTGCTGCCAGCAAGTCAGTGTCTCAGGGTAGGGCCGGTACCCTCCCCGCTTTGGGACTGTTGAGATTAAATGAAATGGTGTATGTGAAATAATTGGCGCCACACCCAGCACTGAGTATTTGTCATAGTAACAATGCTGAATAATTAATATGTATTATGCAAATGCCAGTGATAATCTTGGCAACATTTTAATGGCTTTGTATTGCTCTCTCTCTGTTTTGCAGATGAGGAAACTGAGGCACAGAGGAGTCAAGTAACTAGCCCAATTGCACATAGCCAATAAATGATCATAAATAACTGTAAACTGTAAATAACTATAACCAATAGCCCACGTTCTTAGCTTGTTATGCCACCCATCTTTTATGAGGGCAGCAGAGAAATTCAGATAGGAGTTCTAAACATGGGAGCCTTTTTTACGCGCTTCCGCTGTTTATTAAGGTAGGGAAGCTGTTACGATACGCCCTGAATATACAGTAACTCCGGTTATAACTCTTACAAGTCCTTCTCCTCCTCTTCCTCTTCCTCCTTATTATACCCTTGGGGTTCTACCTTCCGAAGCTTTTACTTTGCAAGGAAACCCATATGGTCTTCCTACATGGGAAAAGAGGTCCACAATATTTGTTGGAAAAGAGGATACGGATATATACCTAGGGTAGTGTATAGTCGCTGAGGTGAGGAAGGCCCTCAGTAAACATATCCTGAGTGAGTGAATAAAACCAGCCTTTTCTATCCCTGTTTACTCTTGACCTTCCTTAAAATTGTTTCATCTCTGGCCTTGGTGCCATCATCCGTGGAATCAATGAGCTGGACGTTGCATTGAGCTTCCCATCTTTCCCCCTCATCCCCTACCTCCCCACTCTGTCTCTGTCTCTCTCACACACATACTCATTAAATAACTTATCATTTGTTCCCCGGTTTTTGATTTGCTAAATCCAAACATTCAAAGGTGGCCTGAGTTTTGGAAAGTAACAGGCTGTGTGGCGGTTGATTTTTACGAAGGCCCCAAGATGGCTGTAATTCTCTCACTCTGAATATATTCCCCAAGAAGAATTAATTTGTATTGCTATGAAGTTCTGAAGGCCTGCCTAAAATATATTGATTCAAGCAGATGGTGGCTGCCTTTTCTCTATAAGGAGAAACGGAATCTCTGACGTGGAGATGTATTTAATGGGGAATAATGGTTCTGAGATTTGCAGCCACTTTGGTGTCTTATGTTTGTAAGTGACAGAAAGTATCACAGATAAGATTTACATCTGATGCATCAACTTTAGTCTTCTCTTGGTCTCCCCTTTGCTAGCACCCCTGGCCTTTTCCATGTTGGGCTCTGGGAGCTTCTCTGGCTTTAGAACTTCTGGTCTAGAACATGAGCGCGGTTTCTTTTTCTTAGTTCTAGCTCTCCAGTTCCCAAGAAGGTCTCTGATTGATGGATTCCAGATCAAAAGCCCACCTCTGAACCCGTGGACCAGGGGATGGGTTACTGTAGTGCTGCTGTTCCTATGACGATCACACAGCTGGTTTTAAGGAGAACTAGCTTTAGAAAGAGTCAAGGGGCAGCTTGCAGAAGGAGGCCAGAGCTGAAAAATGATGCAGGCAAATTAAACAGTTAAACGTTTCCTAAAATCTACAAGGAAGATCTGATTCGTGTTGCCATAAGGGTCTGAAGTCGTACCAGAATGATGGCCACTGGCGTTTCCTTTAGGAAACTGAAGGCTGTTTCCTCTATCAAGAGAAATGAGATACTTCTGTGCTACAGATGTGTTTAATGGGAAATGTTAAGATTGAGGTTTTAGCAGGCTGGAATGCCATAAATCATTCTTTCGCTTTCAGAGAGTTCTTATTTTGTCCAGTTAAGAGCCATCTTGAGTCTCAGTTTCCGGGACATAACAGCAACAAAAACAAAAACTAAGCAGAGCGCTGATTATTTTTTGAACACATCTTAGCTATCTTATTATTTAATCTTTCCAGCAGCTGCTAGAGTAAGTTTCATTCTGCTTCCCATTACACAGATGGGGAAACTTGAGACTCAGAGAGCTTACACTGCTCAGAAAGGGGATCAGAGGGGCCAGGATTCGAAACTCAAATAAATATCAGAACTCTCCAGCTAGTGTTGTACAGAAGACAGATTGCTCTTGTGGGGACTGGGAAAGATCTAGGGTGGCTGGAGTCCTTGGGGTACTCAGCACCCGTCACGGCAGCCTCAGGCAGGACTCAAAATCCCCTACACTTTACCCCCAAATTATCACCTTCTATGTGTACCATAACGTGCAGATCTACTTTACCTTGGTAAGATTGCATCCTTTTTACTTTATTTATTTTTTATTAATGTGTAATGTATTATTTGCTTCAGGGGTACAGGTCTGTGAATCATCAGTCTTACACAACTCACATCCTCCCCAGTGTCCATCACCCAGCCACCCTATCCCTACTCCCTCTACCCCCCAGAAACCCTCAGTTTGTTTCCTGAGATTAAGAGTTTCTTTTTTTTTTTAAAGATTTTTTATTTATTTATTAGAGAGAGAGACTGAGAATGAGAGGGGAGAAGGTCAGAGGGAGAAGCAGATTTCCCGCAGAGCCGGGAGTCCGACATGGGACTCGATCCCCGGACTCCGGGATCATGACCTGAGCCAAAGGCAGTCGCCCAACCAACTGAGCCACCCAGGCGCCCGAGATTAAGAGTTTCTTATGATTTATCTCCCTCCCCGGTCCCATCTTGTTTCATTTTTCCCCTCCCTACCCCCTCGACCCCCAACCCTGCCTCTCAAATTCCTCCTATCAGAGAGATTGTATAATAATTGTCTGTCTCTGATTGGCTTATTTTGCTTTATTTTTTAAGGATTTATTTATTTATGTGTGAGAGAGAGAGAGAGAGAGAGAGAGAAGAGGAGGAGAGATCGGGAGGAGCACATGCAAACAGGGGGAGGGGCAGAGGGAGAGAGAAGAGAGACTCCCTGATGAACACAGGGCCCAAAACAGGGCTCGATCCCATGACCCTGAGATCATGACCTGAGCTGAAACCAAGAGTTGGGTTTCTACCAACTACCCAGGCACCCCCTATTTTATTTTTCTAATGTTAAAGAAATGTCATTTTAAAAAAGAATTTTCTAAGTGATAGGATTTAAATCTTTATTTATTTATTTATTTATATTTCCATCATGGTTTTTAAAAACCTTTTAAAATTATGTTAGTCACCATATAGTACATCATTAATTTTTTATGTAGTGTTTCATGATTAATTGTTTGCAGATTTGAATACTTAAATATAGCTTTGGTTTGTGCCAGCCCAGTTAAGGGCATACAAACTGCAGGTAATCACTCTTGCCACATCGTCACAACCAAAGCCACCATTTCTGAAGGCCTTACTATGTGCCAGTCACCCGTACTTGCGGACACCCAACACTCACTTGTCCACATTCCAGCCTTCTATTCATTCTTACCCAGGGCAAATTAACCCTTACTTTCCCCTCATTTCTGAAACTGCTCCTACAGGAACAAGCCTCACAAAGTAGAAAGCACCTTGGCATCAGACCCATGTGGGGTTAAGCAAAGGATCCTGTACTTTCTAAAATTAAGAAAAGGAAATGGATTACTATAGAGACGGTGGTGAGGACAGCAAACAGAACAATCAGAAGGATTAAAAAGATATTAAGCTTTTGGAAAGAATGATTAGATCAGGGAGATAAATTCTCAAATAAACATCACAGGGAACCTGAGAAGGTTCCTTGGAGGCACTCAGCAATTCTCCACGGTGGCAGAACTCACAAGTGAGGAAATAGAAATAACTCAAAAGGGCTTATTGATGTAAATGTGTTTAAAACCCTCAAATAAACAAAGGAGGGAATTACCTTCTTGAAATGAGAAGAAGAATGCAAGCAGTTTCCTTTTCAGTGCTGATGAAACCTCTTGCATTGGAGAATGAATTAAGTTGTGGAAATTTTTCCCCTTTGCGGGTGGTGGGTTCACATGTCACAGATCACAAGGCTTGGCATGAAAAGGACTTCTGAAAAATATTTTCTTCCTTGACACGAGGAAAAATAAACGTGAGGAGAGTTCAGTTATTGTCCACCTGTACACTCCATTTTGAACCTCGCCATATGAGTTCTTGAAGCTTTGAGTTACGGCAGCCATCTTGTATGGATGAAACAACAAACCCAAGGATAAAAATCCAAAACTCAGAGGATAAAAGAGAGGAGGAAGGGAGAGATCATGGGTGCTTGAAGACATGTTTGGTCCACCTTCTACTACAAACAAACCCTCAAACCACCTGGATACCAATT
Source organism: Nasua narica (assembly GCA_028533885.1). Lineage (NCBI taxonomy): Eukaryota > Metazoa > Chordata > Mammalia > Carnivora > Procyonidae > Nasua > Nasua narica. The sequence goes on from CM052811.1 coordinate 114,153,728, forward strand.
TCTTCTTACTGAAATAAATGACAGAGAGGAGGAATGGAAAATTGGTCTGATGTCATCTCTTATTTAAGAAACTGTTGGTGGGGTCTTTGCTATTTGTTGAAAGCATCATAACTGAAATAAGTGGATTATTAAATAAGGGGTGCCTGGACGGCTCATGATCTCATGGTCATGAGATCGAACCCTGCATTGGAATCTGCACAGCAGGGAGTCTGCTTGAGATTCTCTCTCTCCCTTTCCCCTTCGCCCTGCTTGTGTGTGCTTGTGTGCTCGCTCTCTCGAAAATAAATAAATCTTTAAAAAATAAGAGGCAGATATTTTAGAGATGAAAAGTGTTGAAAAAGTAAACAGGTGTTAAAAAAAATTCATGTGTGTAATAAATTCAAATATTGCGAAGCTTCATAACGCAGAATATGTTTGTCCCCTCTAAATAACTTCCAAAGAAAATCATCATCAGTAGTTTGGTGTATGTGCTTTCTTGTTTCCCCTTATAATTATTAACTTTTAAATTTCTTACAATAATTATAATATACTCCTCATAATGTTTTATGACTGCCTTTTCACATGGCATTATGTCTTTGTCCAAACTGTGGATCTGGCACAATCTCTTTCATGGCTGTGTGATATTCTCTAGTTAATTTATCTTTCAGGGATGGTAATTGGCATTAGCTATTAAAATGGAAAATGTCCAAACTTTGTTTCTCAAGAAATAATCCTACAAGATATCCCTAAAACAATGCAAAAATATATGTAACCTATAATAATTGGTTTTGGCTTCGTGTTTATTGTAACGATGGCTGCCATGACAACACATAAGAAGATGGAATATGACTGTTTTAATTCTTGATTACATTTTTTAATTAGGTAGTAATATTTTTCTGAGTGTGATAGCGTGCAAATAACTAATTATAAGCCAGCTTTTTTAGCTTTATTTTTAAATAAGTATTCTGCCGTTGTATTCGGGGAGTATTTTGTCGCTTCGATAAGTAAATGCTTTGACAAAGAAAGTGATATGGAATACTGAATCACCGATACATCACTGTTTTTGTATTGTACCCTGTGATTTTTAATGGGCTAATGGACTGTGAGGTCTTAATTACTACAACATAGATGCAGAGATAGAAAAAGGTACTTGCTTTTCTCCTCAGAGTGATATGTCTTAATTACACCCCACTCCTCAGGTTATTAGCTGCATAAGTACCTGTAGAAGAACTTATAATCACTCTTTCATATGAAACTAATGAATTTGGTTTTACAGATCAAATATCATTTTAGCACTATGCAGACAAAAACTTGACTGGTTATATCGTGAAATGATAATTTCCTGGCATTTATTTCACCTGCCACATTTATTTAACAAGTAGTACATTCTTGCTTTGTGCCAAGTGCTGTTCTAGGTCCTTGGGTTATGGCAATAGAGAGAAAAAACAAAAATCCCTATCCTAAAAGAAATTGCATTTTAGTGACATAGGATTTGAAGGAAAATTCCACGTGAATTGCCCTCACTGAAACTTAGGGGGGAAAATTGATGTTTTACGCCAGCCTGGACTCAATTCAGTGGCTTATGTTTTTATTGAAATGAGAATTATTTTACAAATAAATGAAAAAAATCAGTTGCAGAATCAAAATCCGCAGCTATCAGTTGAGTGATCAGTTGGAAGTTTAGAAACATTTCTATAGTAATAGACTGGTATTTGAAACTTCAGGTAGGAGAACTTATAGTAGGATTATGTTGAAACTTAATTAAAATTTACTTTTATCATTTAGCTTTTGCTGTATGACAGACCACCCTAAAACTTCAAATAGCATTTTCCCCCTCTCTATTCTTTTTTTTTTTTTAAAGATTTTAATTATTTATTTGAGAGACAGAGAAAGTGAGAGAGCGCATAAGAGGAGAGAAGGTTAGAAGAAGAAGCAGACTCCCCGTGGAGCTGGGAGCCTGATGTGGGACTCGATCCCAGAACTCAAGGATCATGACCTGAGCTGAAGGCAGTTGCTCAACCAACTGAGCCCCCCAGGCACCCTCCCCCCATCTATTCTGTAGGTCAGCGATTATAGCTGGGCTCAGCTGGAATGGTTCTTCTCTGTTTCACCCAATGTTGACTTAGCTCACTGAGGCATTTGCATTTAGTTGGCCGGTAAGCTGGGGGCTTTCTGCTCCCTGTGGCCTCATTCACATCCTGGCGGTTGGCCAGGGCTCCTCCATTCTTGGCTGTTTTGCCTCTCCTGCAGGCTTTCGTGGACTTCGTCACATGGCAACAGTATTCCAAGAAAATGAGAACAGAGACTATAAGTCTTCTTGGAGCTCAGGCTGGGAAGTCAGGCAATTATAGGTCAGCTGTCTCTGGTTGGTTAAAGCAAGTCCCGAGGCCAGCCATATTCAACAGGGTGGGGAAATAGAGCCCTTGTCTGGGGAGTTGCTGCAAAGAGTGTGTGGCTATTTTACATATGTCATATTTTATTTTATTTTATGTATTTCATTTATATTATTTAATAACAAGTCAATAGGAACTAAAGATAAAATAGCACCTAAATGTGATCCTAATTTGGTATGATTACTTTGCCTAAAAGCCAAATTAGAGTTCACCAGCTTAGACATCACCATCATGGAACAGGGAATAAATTCTCCATTCTCTTCAAGCTAGTTGAGCCCATCTTATCAGTGCTAATAACCTACCTTCTCTTTCTTCCCACATGAGTTCTGCGGTTCTGTCTTGTCAGAGAGACACATGAGCAGCAGCTCTTCAGGTGGCTAGGTTAATTTTTAATTGTCGTGTTTATTCCAGTGAAAGATAGATTTGCCTGATGAGCTGAGAAAAATAAAGGCAATGTGAACATGGTAGGTTGAAATGTTGGACTGCTCAATTTATTTTCTTGGAAGATTCACAAGTGTCATGTTGATGAGGGTTTGGGAAGTGGTACCCTTACACCTTCGTGGTGGGAATATAAAATTACAGTCTCTTTTTGGAGGGCACTTGGGAGATTTTCTGTGACGTATCAGATCTTAACAATCCTTACCTGTTTCCCCCCATTTTTTTAGAGAGGGAGCTAGCGAGAGGGGGGAAGGGAAAGAGATAGAGGGAGAGAGAGAATCTGAAGTAGGGTCCATGCCCAGCATGAAGCCCGATTCATGGCTCGATCTCACAACCCTGAGATCATGACCTGAGCAAAAATCAAGAATTGAACGCTGAACCAAGTAAGCCACCCAGGCGCCCCCTTACTTGTTTCCTCTTATTGGGTGTACTGAGATCCTTTCCTAAAATATGTTCCAAAGAACACAAATTCCAGCAGAAGGAAGTTAACAAGGGGCCCCAACAAAAGTTTTGCAGACCAAACTAGTCGTTGGCAATACTTGATATCTTGGTCCTTTTTTTTAGATTTGTACAACCTATAAGCATTTTAAAGGCTCTGGGGAGGTAAGCAGTAGATCAATCCATATCACTCTGTGTCACAAAACATATTAAACTTTCCTACCTTAAGTACAAGTTAACTCTCCTTCACACTTCTCATTTTGCACACCCATACACATAGTACTTGTGTTCCCAATCTCCTAACTGATCTGGGAAACCGCTATAGAAGGAATTTATGCATCAAAATAATGACTAGAGTTGAAGCGCCTGGATGGCTTAATCAGTTGGGCATCCAACTCTGGATTTCAGCTCAGGTCATGATCTCAGGGTCATGCTGAGCATGGTGGAGTCTGCTTGTGTCTCTCCCTGTGCTCCTCCTCCTCCCCTCTACTCACGCTCTCTCTCTCAAATAAATAAATAAATCTTAAAAAAAAAAAACAAACCAGTAACTAGACTAGAAAATCTATTAGTCTATGATCGTTTCCTAAACCTGAGCTAGAATTTTGAAATATTTTCTCCTCAGTTTCTACCCTTTAAGGTATTAATTTTTGTCATACACTTTAGTGACTCAGTTGTTACTGTTGGAAAATTCTAAGACAGTATAAACTGGGATTTGTGTTGACAGGTATTTCGTACTTTCAGTGTAAATATTGAAGATTGGGCCTTTCAATTGGGCCATGCAAATATCATCTGAAATCTTGTATGGGATAGTATTTAGCTATCCCCATCAAATTCTGCTGCATCTGTTTGTGGTTAGGTAGACAATATGGGTTGTAAATGAAGAGTGTTCAAGCTAGATAATTTGTCACCTAGTAAGGCATTTTAACATACTAATTCCAAAATCTAACCACCGCGTCCAGTGACAGGATACTTAATGGGAAGCACTACCAAGCCATGTCTGGGAAGGTTGAGAGCCACCCCAATTTTTTTGTTCTAATCTTGAGAAGTCAGTGGTCTAAAAGTACAGGACTGTTATGAACTAGGGTTTTTTTGTGTGTGGAAAGTAATACCTTCATGGAAAGAAAGCTGTTTTCTGTGGGGCCTTAGGGGAAAGGAGGTGCTGCTTCTAATAGCTCAGTTTGCTCATATCTTTAAATGGGCTGAGGAAACAAAGACTTTCCAAGGAATAGTGTTGTATGGTGGCCCAGTAATTCGGAACACCTCTTGGCCAAAACCATAACGCAGGTGAGAGTCCATTGGGGGAGCACCAAACCCTGACCTTCGGTGGTGGCGTATTGTACCAGGTTGTTTGTATTTGAACAAGATTTAAAAAGTAAGTAGAACTGAAAGATGTAAGTCAACTTGGGAGTTTCATCGTGAGCAAAGGGTGCCACCAAGAATAATTAGAAATTTTCCACTAATTAATATTGGAGCCAAAAATATTTCTAAGCTGCCAATTACACACAGTTTTTCGATCACCACAATTACCATTTCCTTATACCCCATCCCAGAGCAGAGAGCTTCTAGCTCGGGGCATTTGGGCCACTTTCTGAATTATCAGAACACCACGAGTTAGTGTCTCGGGAGACCGCAGGCGGCAGAGTCCTGCTTCACCACGTGCTGGAAACAGTCTTAGAGATTGAGAAGGTTCCCATCTGAATTCTGAGCTCCGTCTTCTCGATATTGGCCACTTTGTTTTTTATTCTCTTCTTCAGCAATCCGATTGCTGGTATCAGGAGAATTGTAAAAGACTGAAATTTAGTGGGTGTCCCAACAAAGCTCATCCACCCAGGTTCCCTGCCTTTGTCTGCTCGTGCGGAGTCAACTCCTCAACTCGGCAAGAAAACCGAAGGCAATGCAAAGACTTCCTCTCCGTAGGAGAGCAAGTTGTGTCCGGTAGAATACAGTCGATATTGCTCTGCGGATATCGACTGGTTTTGCTAGCTTCGCAACCATTTACAAATTCATTTCTGCTTTCCTTCTCTGACTATAAATGTGTAGTGCTTTGTTTTGAACCATTACAAGAACTGCTGGCTCTCTCCTTAATAAGTTAAATAAAATCTTTGACACGTGTTTATTTATTCACTGTGTGTCATGACGACATCCCCTTTTAAAGGTTATCCTTGAACCCTAGTATACTCTTGAGTCTAGTTGCCTGGATTAAAAGCTAGTTGCCTGGGTCTACCATTTATTTAGACGGGCTTAGTTGACGAGGTGCAATCTACCTCTATGTGAGCTTCCATTTCTTCATTTGTAGAATGAGGATAATTATAGTAGCTCACCAATAGGGTTATTGTGTGGATTAAATGATATACTGTATATAAAGAGCTGGTACATAGTAAGCTCTGAAAAAATAGGTGCTATTATTCTTCTAATTATCAGTATTTTTGGAGCTACAACCCTGTGTTTGACATTAGGCAGGGAACAGAATATACATGGTCTCTGGACATATGGAACTTACAGTCTGGTGACGACTCTGGGAGATTTTCCACTTGCAAATCAATTTGAAATACCACTGTATGCAAAGAAGAAATGCAATTCATGCCCCTATCTTAGTGTTCCTTTCTTGTAAAGAAGTGCTTCGCATGAGAATTGTATTTAGGTTTCTGCTATCTTCCCTGTAAATTTATTTCCAAGCTAATTAATACTCAGTCATGACCTATTTGAATTAAATTCTCATAGATCTTAATCTCATTCTGCCCAGTGTTTTTGATCATAGGGTGACTCTTCCTAAAAACCAAGATTAACTGTGTTTCCTTGGGAAAACAGAATCAGCTATTAAAATGCAGTCCAGGGGACCCTCGAAACCTCACTACTCTAAGTGTGGTTCAGTTTCAAGAGCATCAGCCTCAACATCGCCAGGGAGCTTGTTAGAAAAGCAGAAGCTGAGGGCCTGGCCCAGACTTACTGAATCAGAATCTGGATTTTTATGTGACCACCAGGTGATTTGAATGTATGGCAAAGTTTGAGAAATGCTGCTTTAGAAACCTTTCCTGATGACCTCTGCCCACCTCACCTCCAGCTATCTCTAGCTGGGTTAGTTGCTTGTTGTACCCATCGAAAATGCGCAGCACTTGGCGTTGTTGACATACATATCTCTCTTCCCTCATTGCAATCTCCTTGAGGCGGGGGATACTCTTCATTGATGTCCCCTGAGCAGTTAGCTCTGTGGCACATAGCACAAGCTCTTAACAAATATTGGTTGACTAAATGGGTCTGAATTTCCTAACATCATTAGCTCTCTAGAACCCAACATGGAACTGGGTTTTCCAACAGTGCAGCAGATTCTCACAAAGATCCTCAACGATAGAGACGGGAATGTTGTAGCACAGGGACCTGATGAATTACTATCTTTTTCGATGACCCATTAGAGAAAGTGGAAGATGTCAAAGCACAGGGTTACTGTGTTTCAGGAGGCGGCCTTAGGCAGAGGGGAACACAGAGTGTTTGATTTCTCCTGGATGGAAGCTTGAAACTTGGGTGAGTTCCCTACCAGCTTTGTAACAATTGGACTAGATTTCTCTGAGCCTCAGTGTTCCCAGCTCTAACGTGAGGGCTGAAATAAAATTATGACATCGCTTAGATTGCCTTGAAAGCAGAGCCTGAGACAAGGACTTCGGTGAAGGTGGTTTATGTGGGAGCGGATCCTTGGTATTGGAAATGAGGTGGTGGGAAAATAGGCAGAAGAGTAAGAAAAGTCCTTACAAGGGTCTTTGATCCAGGACCTCCTGAGAAGTTTAGGGAAGAGCTCCCAGGACTGCCCACTGGAAGGATGGGAGGCAGGGTCCCATTGGTTGAAGAGTCTCTCCGGTAGCGTTAAGTCTTTTGCAGTGGCTTGCACCGAGAAGGGCACGCTCCCAAGGGGAAGAAGCAAAAACTGCAATGTGCTGGAGGTTGGACTCTGGGTGCAAGGTGAACCTAGGCCTGAGTAGAACTGGCTGTTGGAGCTGCCTGTGAAATCAGAAGCCAAGGGGGTGCGACATGGGGTGCCAGCAACAGCTGTCCCAAGGGGCCATGAGGATCCAGTGAGGTCAAGCTCACAAAGCCGGGGATGTAGTAAGTGTCCCCCAAATGCCAGCGCTCTGCCTGCTCCGGGCTGCTTTAGCAGCTTCCGTTCCACGCCCCTGTTTTGAGAAACACCAAGCAATTCTGTCAACTCTTTCTCCTCTTCGCATTCGCTCTCCTTTCTTTTCCTCTCTCTTCACATTTTCCAAAATACAAATATTTTTCATTGGGGGCGGGGGGGGGGTTCTCAATAAGAAGCAGGCCTGATTAGCTTCGGGAGATGTGGTCCAAATTCAGTGAATAAATGGTTACAGAGCCTTTCCCTCCCTCCCTCTGACCTGCCATTTTAACCACAATGCCAAAAAAAAAAAAAGTGGACTCCATATAGATACAGTTATAATACATACAAAGGAATTTTTTCCCCCTTCCATAGGTACCTTGTAAGAATGAAAACTATAAATAGTTATTGTCAGGGGCAGTGTGCATTCCCAGATTTCCTCCTGTGAGTGGAAACTGATCTTGCTGCTATAAATGCATCCTTACGATTACCCTGATTTAGCCTGGCAGTTACAGTTCTAACCCAGAGCCAAATACCTCCCAGCCCAGACCCAATGAGCTTGCCAGATTGTTTCACCTTTTCTGGTCAGAACTCGTTGGCCCTCCTTGCGTTGTTGTGCTTTCCTGTAATATTTTAGGTATATTAGCCATAAATCCTGGTATCATTTATCAGCGAAAAATTGAAGTCAGGAAGTCATGGAATAGTCATTTATCATGGGCTTTGGCTCACTGACTTGAAACCAAAAGCGTAGGAACAACAAAAGCATTGATGGTAGAGAGGCAGCCAACTGTCTGGAGGTTAAGTGAAACTGAATTAAAGAAAAAAGAAGTCCTATCTAATCTGCACAGGACTTCAGCAGAGATTGTAAACTTTCCCAAAGAAGCCTCTCGTCTAGCAAGACTTCTAGTTTGGAGAGTGTATTAGGGATGCATTTCTTTTGGTCCGGTCATCTGGTGAATTCTATTCATTCAACGACTGTTAATACAATACTTAAGGACAGTGTAATCATTGCCTTCTCAGACAGAGTTTCATTAATTTATGAGAATTCCACAAATGTGTTCTAACACATTTTGTTAGTGTTCTGGTAGTCGGTATTTGAGATTGTTCTAGTCGTCGGTGTTTTAGATTGTTCTAGTAGTTGGTATTTGAGAGTGGGGTTGTTAAACTACTGGGTGGGACATAAGCCTGGAATTGCTGGCAAACTGATTATTTCCAGAAAGAAAGAGCCTTCTTGTGAATGAAGCCAATACAAGCAAAGCAGAAACTTGTGATAGATGATACTCGATAACAAAATTTAAGTCCCTGGATACAACCATGCCTGAAGCTGACTAATTCTTGTACATGAGCCCATACATTCCAGTCATATTGCTTTGGTCATTTTAAGCTGGATTTCTGTTACTTGCCATCAAGAGTCCTTCTATTAATACATTTTCCAGCATATAACTTACTCATCATTTTACACACATAAGCTATCTAATTTAGTCTTAAAAAAGTCAAATATCTAGGAAAAAAAGGGTTGCGTGTGTGCTGCTAGCATGCGTACTTCCATCATTAGAAAATCCACCTGAAATTTTAATTTAAATACTATTTAATATTTAAAATAACATAAATTGATATTTCAAATAACATCATATGCTTTGCAGGATTGTGTAATGCAGGCAGAAATGGGCTCATTACTTAATAAGACTGGTGACTTGTTAGTTTATTTAATATTTTAATTATCCCTCCCTGCCTCTTTTCCTTAGAGACTGCCACGCTGCAGAAAAGATATACGGTTAAAGGGTGGAGAAAAAATACAAAACAGCAAACCCAGAATGTCTAAGCCAGAAAGACTAAGCCAGAAACAAAACAAAACAAAACAACAAAAAGCCCTAGAACATATTAATTTATATACACTTACTCAATTATTATTGATTGATACACGTACACAAATTTGGAGCCGAGGTACAAATTTGGCTCTGAGCTTCCAACAGGTAATGAGAAAATCGCAAGAAATTACCGTAATATAGAAATTATCCAATGCCTAGGAATTTTTGCATCTCTTTTGATAGAAAGAGAATACAGAAATTTTCATGTAAATACCCATGTTCTCATGAAAAAAGAGAATATTATCATAAATCCAATTCAGTATTACAACTTGGGGTGGGAGCAGGGCTCAAGAAAGGTAATAATCAAAGATGCTAAGATCACACAGCACCAGCTGATGCTGACCTGATTCAGGAGCAGATCTTAAAAAAAAATCTAGGAGACAGTGATTCAAGTGTATCTTTGCTACATATCATGATTCTTACCACAGTTTTAATAGACCCTGGTCTGCATTTCTTAGAGCTCTGAATATACCTACACTATATAGGTACCTGATTTCAGAAATTCTAGCAAAGGCACCGTGGCCGGAAAACACCCTAAAAAGTTGTCATGGGAATTTTAATGTCCCTGCGGGCTAAACCCACATCTGCTGCACATCAGGGTGCTTCTGAAGTCACCTCTAAAAAGGTAGAACTGGGAAATCATCCTGTCTCAGCGGGTTCATTTACATGTTGCAGAGGCTGGTCAGGAAAGACCACTGAGCAAAGAGACGCAAGGTCAGGTGAGAGCGGAGCGGAGAGGGGGGTTTCTGGTTATCCAAATGTACTAAGCATCTTTTATGCATCACTTTTTTTTTTTCCCTCTGAAAACTGAGAAGGAAGCTCGAGTGTCCACAGCCTTCTGCGTGCCCTTCTTCCGCAGATACTGCCTTCTGGTAGTTTGCACGCATCTGTTCTCGTTGTTTTTCAGGTACTCTGCTAGGTCCCTCAGGAGAGGGAAGAAGGGGAGACTGCGTGGTGTGTGTGATTGTAGGTGTGGACAGTGAGAAATGATTGAGCAGTGGTCTGTGGGCACAAAGCATCTTCTGTAAAAAGGAGTAATGTGAAGTTGTTGTGTCTTTGCTCTGCAGTTCATACCTTTAACAGAAATTGGTTTACAGGATGCTTTAGGGGTTGTTGGTGATTTATTAGAGAGAAAGAGCGCATGCAGTGCTGGGGGAAAGGGGCAGAGGGAGAAGGAGAGAGAGAGGCTCTCAAGCAGGCTCCTCACCCAGTGCAGGGTGGATGCAGGGCTCGATCTCACGACCTTGAAATCATGACCTGAGCTGAAATCGAGAGTCAGACACTTAACTGACTGAGTCACCCAGGCGCCCCTTTTATTTCGCTTATTAACTAATGGCAGAACAAATAGGTACAACTGGTTCAATGGAGATTCCAAAGAAAAGACAAATGCATAGTCCATCAGAAATGCTGAAATGAATTTGCTCCTAGATGCAAAACTGGTTGGCATCCACAGAGTGATTATTGATTGCTTGTCACGGGACCCAACCGACATTTCTACAGGTGAGAGTCCTTTATGTTACTTTCAGGGTTTAGCTCAAAGACAAGAAAAGGTGGAGATAACCCACATGCGTGACCTAGATCGGGCACCCACGAATCTGTTTTTGTTCCTGCTTAAAAAAAATCTTTCACTTTTCTTGACAATGCCTCAGCATAAAAGACATCTTTTATGGGGAAAGTTGGCTTACTACCATATTCAGCATAAAATCCTAGCTCCTTAGCGTGACTACAAAACCCTTATGATGTGTGCCCTTCCTGTAGCCCTGATTTTATCTCCAGTCCCTGCAAGCTTTGTACTCTGTCACCCGCCCACCTTACTTAGCTTTCTTTTTCTTAAATAATTCAGAAACCTCCCAAAGTAGGGCATTTGTTTTCCTAGCTTTATTGAGATGTAATTGACATATAATATTGCGTAAGTTTAGGGTGTACGGTGTGATGATTCGACACATGTATACATTGGTAAATACTCACCACAATACTTAGTTAACCCTTCTATCACCTCACGTGACATCCACTCTTAAGCAAATCTGAGATAAATAATTAAATATTAAGTATAGTCACCCTGCTGTACATTATATCCCCAGAACTCATTCATCTTATAACTGAAAGTTTGTACACTTTGACCAACGTCTCCCCATTTTCCCCACACCTCTGATCCCCTGGCAGCCACCATTCTACTCTGTTTCTATGAGATTGGCTTTTCAGATTCCATGTGTAGGTGGTACCATACAGTATCTTGTCTTTCAGTGTTTGACTTATTTCACTTAGCGTAATGCCCTCAAGGTCCATCCGTATCACAGATATCAGGATTTCCTTCTTTCTCAAGGCTAAATAATAGACTATTCCATTATTAAGCCATTCTATTATAATATTCCATCATTATTATTATTCCTGGGAATGATATTATTTCATATATATATATATAAGTTAATATGTGTGTGTGTGTGTATCACATCTTCCTTATCCATTTACCTGTCAAAGGACACTTAGGTTGTTTCCATATATTGTCCATTGTGAATAATTTGCAATGAACACGGGAGTGCAGATATCTCTTTGAGATCCTGATTGCATTTTGGGAGGTATATACACAGATATGTACTGTTTCCGGTAGTGGCTGTACATATTTGCATTCTCTCCAGCAGTGCACAAGCTTCCCTTTTTGCCACACCCTCCTCAGCTCTTATTATCTTTTGTCTTTTTGATAGTGGCCATTTTAGCAGGTGTGAACTAGTAGCTCGTTGTGGTTTTGATTTGCATTTTCCTGGTGGTTGGTGATGTTGAGCATCTTTTCATGTACTTGTTGCCGATTTGTATGTATTCTTTGGAAGAATTTCTTTATTTTTTTTTTAAAGATTTTATTTATTTATTTATTTATTTATTTATTTATTTATTAGGAAAGAGAGAGTGAGAGAGAGCATGAGAAGGGAGAAGGTCAGAGCGAGAAGCGGACTCCCCGTGGAGCTGGGAGCCCGATGTGGGACTCGATCTCGGGACTCCGGGATCATGACCTGAGCCGAAGGCAGTCGCTCAACCAACTGTGCCACCCAGGGGCCCCAGAATTTCTTTATTTTTTATTTTTATTTATTTGACAGAGAGAGAGAGAGAACACAAGCAGGGAGAGAAAGAGGGGGAGAGGTAGGCTCCCCACTGAGCAGGGAGCCTAATGTGGGACTGGATCCCAGGAACCTGGGATAATGACTTGAGCCTAAGGCAGACGCTTAACTGACTGAACCACCCAGGCGGCCCTGGAAGAATTTCTATTCAGGTCCTCTGCCTATTTTTTAATTGGATTTTAATTGGATTATGTATATATGTATGTATTTTGCTATACAGTTATATGAGTTTCTTATATATTTTGGATATTAACCTCTTTTCTCATAGATGGCTTGGAAATATTTTTTCACATTCCAAGGTTGCCTTTTCATTTTCTTAATTGTTTCCTCTGCTGTGCAGAAACTAGTTTGATATTTTCCCACTTGTTTATTTTTGCTTTTGTTACTTGTGGTTTTGATGTCATATCCAGAAAATTGTGGCCAAGACCATTGTCAAAGAGCTTTTTTCCTGTAAAATTTATGGTTTTAAGTCTTATGCTCTAAGTCTTTAATTCATTTTGTGTAAATTTTTGTGAATGGTGTCAGATAGGAGTCTAGTTTCATTCTTCTGCATCTGATTATATAGTTTCTCAACACTGTTTATTGGGTGTGTATGCGTAGGTTTATTTATGAGCTCTTGATTCTGTTCCATCGGCCTATGTGTTTATTTTTGTAAATACCATACTGTATTGATTACCATAGCTTTGTGATATAGTTTGAAATCAAGAATCGTGATATTTCTAGTTGTGTTCTTCTTTCTATGGATTGCTTTGACCATTCAGCCTCTTGTGGTTTTGTAGGAATTTTAAGATTTTTTTTCTATTTCTGTAAAAACTGCCAAATATCAATAAGAATTTCATTAAACTGTAGACAACTATGGGTAGTATGAACCTTTTAATTCTTCCTATCCATGAACACAAGAGGTCTTTCCCATTTATTTGTGTTTTCTTCCGTTTCTTTAATCAAACTATTACATATTTCAGTGTATAGATCGTTCACTTCCTTGATTTAATTTATTCCTAAGTATTTTATTGTTTTTGATGCTACTGTAAATGGAATTGTTTTCTTTCCTTATTTTTAAGATGTTTTGTTGTTAGTGTATAGAAATACAACTGATTTCCATGGTTAATTTTGTGTATGTACATATGTATGTGTAATTTGTATAATTAACTAATTTGTTAATTAGTTCTAATAGTTTTTTGGTGGAGTTTTTAGGATAGTCTGTGTATCAGATCACTTCATCTGCAAACAGAGACAATTTATTCTTATCCAATCTGGATGTATTTTTTTTTCTTGCCGGACATTGTGCTGGTGGCAGGGACACTGCTGTGAACAAATGATTTTTTTTTTCAGAACTACAGCTTTTATGAAAGGATAAATTATTTTGGACAATAATACTTATTAAAAGATTTTTAAGAGGAGCTGCACTTTGTTGAAGAAGTTGAAGAGGGATATGGGACAAAATTTTGCAATTTAATACTTGAGAGTAATATTTTTAGGGCAAGCCTAAACAAGAGATTTGAAATGAAAGTACAGCAGAGGGAACCTGAGAGCAGAAATCTGTTGGATTAAAGCAGCTCTTGGCTCTAAAAGCTGAAATCAAATATGATGTTTTTAAAGCCGTTTTTTTCAGGTAAACATGAACTCTGAGAATTGAAATATCTGAATTATATTCTTTCCTGTTTGTAGACACCCTTAACTCCATAATGATAGTTGAATCTGAGGAGATGCAGAAACTCATTTTACCTTACATACAGTCAATTTTACAGATAGAAGTTTTATTAGATTTCCCTATGAGAATGATGACATAATTCAGTTGCTTCTGTTGATTCCTTTTCCTAGCACCTGTTTACATAGACATAAGTAAAGAATTTTGTCACCTCGTAAGATATTACCTGACACCCATCCGGATGGCAAGTATCAAAAAGACAAGAAACATTAAGTGTTGGTGAGGATGTGGAGAAAAGGGAACCCTCATGTACTGTTGGTAGGAATGAAAATTGGTACAGCAGCTATGGAAAACAGTGTGGAGCTTTCTCAAAAATTTAAGAATAGCTTCCATAGAATCCAGTAATTCGACCTCTAGGTATTCACTTGAAGAAAAAAGAAAACACTAACTCAAATAGACATATGTACCTCTATGTTCAATGGCGATATTATTTACAACAGCCAAGATATGGAAGTAACCGAGATGTCCACTGATAGATAAATGGATAAAGAAGATGGAATAATTTTTCAACCATAAAGAAGAATGAAGTCTTGCCATTTGGGACAACATGGATGGACCTACAGGGTATCATTCTTTTTTTTTTTTTTTTTTAAAGATTTTTTTTTATTATTTATTTATTTGAGAGAGAGTGAGAGAGAGCATGAGAGGGGAGGAGGTCAGAGGGAGAAGCGGACTCCCCGCGGAGCCGGGAGCCCGATGTGGGACTCGATCCTGGGACTCCGGGATCACGACCCGAGCCGAAGGCAGTCGCTCCACCAACTGCGCCACCCAGGGGCCCGACAGGGTATCATTCTAAGTGAAATAAGTCAGATAGAAGAAGACAAATACCGTATGATTTTAGTTATATGTGGAATCTAAAAACAAAACAAGACACACGAATAAAAAGAATAAAAACAAAAATAGACTCACAGATAAAGACAACAAGCTGGTGGTTACCAGAGGGAAGGAGCATTCAGTGAAATAGGTGAAGGGGGGACTAAGAGGTATCGTATTCAGTTATAAAGTAAATAAGACATGGAGATGTAATATACAGCATAGGGAATACAGTCAGTAATATTGTAACAACTTCGTGTAGTGGCGGATGATAACTAGACTTATTATGGTGACCTTGATAATGCGTATAAACACTGAGTCCCTGTTATGTACCTGAAACAAATACACTATTGTATGCCAGTTATTCTTCAGTTTAAAAAATTTTGTCGATAAGAACACATTCACCCAGTTAATTTCTAGCTCTGTAGGACATTTTTGTCTCTAAGAGAACATGGGTACATCCACTCAATATGGATCTACTGCGACAAATTAGCATTTATCCTTTGTTCACAGCTCACAGAAGAAAAATGTCATCAGGTATTAACCACCCTTGTTTTTCCAATAGAGGATAATTTGAATGTCTTGCAATTTGAAGACTTTAAAAAAGAAATCACACCAAAGTAAATCATTCCTTTCAAAATCCAGTAATAGAACTTGCCATGAAGGTCAAAATTATCTAGGAGAGAGAGAGCTAATTCCTATGTGTAAACGAAAAGTGGGCTGTGGGTTAATACTTAGGCTTAGTGAAATATTGACTTCTGGTTTCTGGGTTTTTATAGATTGTTAAATCAGCCTGGAGTATGATTTATTATGCTCAAACTACGCTTGGGAAGCCACAGGGCCAACCAAACCAAGCCCAAATTCTCCATATCAGTTGAGTCTGTAGTTTTGTGTTTGATTATCTTGAAATGCTTGAAAAACAATATTCTTCAGGACTGCAGGGATTTTAACTACTTTTTAGTTAGTAACAAGACTTTGGTCCCTGTCAAATAGGGCATGAGGGCAAGCGCCTCTCTTCGAAGATGCTGACAGGTTATTATTTATCTAATGATCCTAACAAATTATTGCAAAGCAGTGCCTAAAAACAACAGACATTTCTTATGTCACATGGTTTCTCGAGTCAGGAATGCCTCCAGCTGGGCGGGATGGTTCTGGTAGGAGTCTCTCTTGAGGTCGTGCTCAAGATGTCAGCTGGGGCTGAGTCTTCTGATGGCTTCACTGGGGCTGGAGGACCCACATCCCAGATGGTATACTCAGGTGATGCTGGTTGTTGGCAGGAGGCCTCAGTTCCACAACACTAAGATCTCTCCGCAGGTTGTGTAGATGTTCTCATGGTATTACCTTTGGCTTCCCCCAGAGGCGGTGATCCAAGAAAGTAAAATGGTACCCACAGTGCTTCTTATGACCTAGCTTTGGAAATCACGCTTTGTCTTTTCTGCAGTATCTCAGGCTGCCTTATTCCGTGTGACAGGGTATGACACACTAGAAGGCAGTGAGCACTGAGGACCCTCTCGGAAGCTGGCTAGCTTCTAAGTGTATCATGAAATAGGTTATAAGACTTATCCCTATTCTGAGAATCCTTAAACTGGTAATCATTCACTCAGTGGATCGATCCTAGAAGAAGGTATCTAAGTATGTACATCAGACAAGCTTTTAATTGACCTTGAAATGCACCAATGCCAGATGTAATAGAAGCAATTACTAGTTCTAAATAATCAATGTGCTGGCTTCAGAAAAACAAGTATCTAATTCTGGCAGAGAGAATAAAAACAGAAAGCAATCACTCTAGTTTTCTCTGGAATACATTGGCAAATGGGTACTTTTCTGTATTCTCAGTTGGTGAGCATCCAAGAAGCCATTTAATTTTCTAGGGAGATGGCAGGTTACTGCAACCATCTAATTCTCAACATCATTGTTTTCACTGGACTGTCTAAAACTTTCCCTACATTTAACGTTTGGAAATATACTCTCAGAAGCATTTAACCTGAGCTTTGTTGAATTATCTGCAGGCAATTTGTGCAGTCTGTATGTGGAACCCCTAGGTGGGGGTATGATCAAAAGATGCAGTTATTCATGGACTGTTAATCTTTCCATTTGCTGCTATAATAAATTCTCTAGTTTGCCTTATATTAGATTAATTGAACCCAGAGTCATAAGACTTTGTTTCAGATCAGATGGTCTTGGGCAAATCATTCAACCTCTCCAAGTCTGTGTTCTCGTATGGGTTGGCCATCACTTGTAAGCATTCCACAAATATTTACTGGTGCCCATGGGCCTCCCCTACTGTTCTAGAAGCTGGGGATGCAGAGATGTCCGACAGGGACAAGGTCTCTTCTCTCAGGGCTTTTACAAGTTAGTGGGGGGACACAGAAAATAAAGACAGAAATGATACAGATGCTGGTAATGCTAGGAAGTAAGATCAGCAAGGTCATAGGAAGTGCAATTTCAGTTCAGAAGTTAGAGACAGCTGCCCTGTTGAGAGAAGAGAGCTGAAAGAAGGAAGGCACGGGGCCATGCAGAAAACCAGAGGAAGAGTGTTGAAGGCAAACAGACGGTTGGTGCAATATCCCGAGGCAGGAGTGTCCTTGATGTGGAAGGAAGACCACAGTGTGACTTGAATTGAGTGAGCGGTGGGAGTGAAAATAGACAAGGGAACTGGGGACGAGATCCTGGGAGCTTTTTGTGTTTCACCGTGAAGATTTTGAATTTTATTGTGAGTGATAGGAGAAGTCCCTGGAGGACTTGGGGCAGAGCAGTGACATGCTGTGATTTAGGGTTTAAAGGGACCACTGAGGATGCTGGGTGAAAAGTGGGTACAAGGGAATCAAGCAGGGCTGAGTTCAGCCCAACAGTAGGTGGAACAATATTCTTGCCTTAGCCTGGGAGAAGGATGATGGTGACAGTGTGTGGGGCGTGCTGGTGGAGAAAAGTGTTTGTAGTCTGTCCATCTTTTCAAGGTAGTGCTTGATTCTCTCCCATATTTGTTAAGAACCATTAAATGAGATTGGGCACATGAGAACATACCCTGGGCTCTGGGCTCTAAGAAGAGCCATCTTATATGCCTGTTTATTTGGTGGGGCCTCAATGCCCTTAGACAGCACATTTGGTCTTTACAAACATAGTTTTACAAACATAGTTTTACAAACTATTAATGTATAATCAGCTTAGGATTGAACCCAATGTGCAAACCTCGTTGAGAAGAAGACACTTCATAATTTTCCACCCCTTCCTGTTTACCCAGGGGATTTTATAGTTTCCTGAAAGGCAGAATGGTGTAAATACCCAGAAATCTGCAACATTTCCCCTTGCTCTTTGATCATAGGAATTACTATATAAGGAAAAATGCTGTATCTTATGGGTGATTTAAGGGATAATTTAGGGTTATTTTTTCTGCACTCTGGATCAGTACTATCCAAAAGAAAAGTAATGCAAGCCATCTGTGTATTTTTAAATCTACATCTCTGAATGTAGATGCTGGTGATCTTACTTCCTAGCACTACCATCATCTGCTTTGAATATATTTTCAAAAACTAATGAATGCAAAATATTAATGAGATAGCATATATTATTTTTTTCATAGTAAGCCCTTAGAGTCCAGGTTGTATATATTTTGCATTTATAACACATCTCAAGTTAGATTAGCTACATTCCCACTGCTCAACAGCCATGTGTGGCTAATGGCTGCCATTTTGGATAGCGTATCTGAAGACTCTAGACTCAAACCTCAGTTTCAGAGGAAGGAAGGCCTGATGCAGTGATTCTCTGGGTTCACATTAGATTTGTCTGGGAGATTTTTGATCGTACCAAAGCTTGGGCCTCACTCCTGAACTGTTCATTATAGTCCTTGGTGCTGGTGGAGGCCCAACAAGAGAACTTTAATTTCTCCCAGGTGGTTCTAATTGAGCAGACTATATGGAGAAGACTGGCAAAAGAAGGAGGTCATTCAAAGAAAAAGTCACCAGAAGGGGCGCCACAAGGAGTCTGTATGCGTGGCTAATTTTAGGGGAATCTTTTTCAAGATTCCACTTTGTGGATTTTTCCACTTTGATTTGTTCTCTTTCCTACAACTGAGAGAGTGCCTTGATTAAAGCATCATGCTTGTTCTCCTTCCTGGGTCTCTTTTATAAATCACCCTCTTACTGAAGAAAGTCCTACCTCATCCAGAATCTTACTCTGGTGTATTGCCCTGAAGAAGAGAATTCCAGAGTTCTTAAACAAAAAACAAATGGAACAAAGAAAATAAATGGAAGATATAATACTTATATATACTTATATAAGGGGAAGCAGCCTTTAATTAACCAGGGCAAACTGTCTTCACCGTGGGCTCAGCCATCGATCCCGTTAAAGAGGTGCATGTGAAATAAATTTCCTATTAATATTTGCTAGACATGTACGTTGCTTTGCTTTGTCAAGTGCTAATAATAATTGTTAGTACAAATCGACTGGGTGAAACATTTTAATGCCAAGACATTAAATGTCTTGGGAGCTTATGGTCCCAAGACATTTAAGCAAAGCATTAACACTTTAGTTCGCCTTCCATACTTCTGCCGCAGAGAAGTAGGTGGATTAATAGACTATTTTGAAGCATCAGAATATCTTCTTTTAGTGGAAGATTCTGTGGTGGATGTGAGGTAAAGGGCAATTTGAAGGGAAAAGGCAATTGGATATTTACAATTTCTGACTCCTGAGGAGTGTTCTCATTCTCACGTGTTTGAAGTGGATGATGGTGGATGTCAACTTGGAATGATATTTATATCCCTTCAAATAAATATAAAAGAGCGATGTAGCTTTTTTCAGAGTCAGAATGTTCAGTATTGCAGAAATTACTTCCTTTTCAACTTACGGTGAAAACGTGTAGGTGTCAACTTAATATGTCAAGGTGTAGAGAGATTTTCAAATAGTTTTCAGAATGTCAGGGAACAAAAAGCAATCGAAGATGATGGTTTAGTATATTCGCCACCCAGAGTTTGAATAGGGGTTTTCTACTCGAAGATTCTCTCATTTCCTGCTTAAATGCTCTTTGCCAAGTGGTTTATCCTCCTTAAACCTCAGTTTCTTTATCTGTAGAAAGGGGATAATAGTAGCTGCCTTCATGAGGCTGGTGTAGGGATGAAATATGGTATTGTGAACTGACATGTAGTAAGTTCCGAACATTGGTGCCCTTCATCATCATACTAGTAATTAGCAGGATGAGTGGAAGAAATGGTGGCCTTTATAATTGTTCAGCCCATGAGAAGCTCATACAAGCGTCCAAAGAGCAGGTACCAGACGTCATCAACACTGCCCATCCTTTGCTCTGGGTATGCTGGTATGTAGTAAGCATCCACTAAAACAAATTGGAGTGATAAGGAATAGAAATAACTTGTCATAGGGGCACCTGGAAGGGGGGCTCAGTTGGTTAAGTGTCTGCCTTCGTCTCAGGTCATGATCCCAGAGTCCTGGGATCAAGCCCCATATGGGTCTCCCTGCTCAGCGGAGAGTCTGCTTGAGGATTCTCTCTCTCCCCCTCCCTCTGCTCACCACCCCCCACTCATGCTTGCTCTCTCTATCTCAAATAAATACAATCTTAAAAAAAAAGAAAGAACATCGTAAATACTGACTCAGCTTACAGCAGTTCACCACTGCTCATCATGATAAGGCATGATATGCTCACACTCATAATCACTGATGTGCTTGCAAATCTGGCTAATTACGACAAAAAAATAAACACAGACAACTAAAAACACAACTGTCAGACCAGAGTTGGTTATAGATACAGAAGATGGTGCTCCTGCCATTTCTAACAAGGGAGGGTCCTAGGACCTCTAAGATGTCTGCTTCTGGCCGCGAGTTGTGGGTCTCTTCCTCCTGACTGAATTTTGTCTCAACTCTGTGTCACTTCTCACTTCTTTGCATGTACTGTAATTTTTAGAATTGTGTCAGGATATCGGACCCAGAAGAACAGTAGAGGCTGAAATGCCCTTTCCTTTCTTAGCTGGCTAATGTAAGTTGTTCATCAGCAGGATCAAATCAAGGGTCAAGGAGATTTAGAGAATGTTTGTGACTTTAATCATCCAGCAGCACCTTTGGGTTAAAGTACCTGGAGTCAAAGCACCTTTGCTTTTTTTAAAAAAAAAAAAAAGTGGTAAAATAGACATAACACTATCATAACTATTTTAGGTGTTCAGCTGAGCAGTGTTAAGAACATTCAGATCATTATCCAAATCTCTATAACTCTTTTCATCTTGTAAGACTGCAACTTCATATCCTCAGAAGACCGACTCTCTACTCCCCCGCCCTTGCCCCTGGCACCCACCCCTCTGCTTTCTGTCTCTCTGACTCTGACTACTTTACGTACCTCATATAAGTGGAATCTACAGAATTTATCTGTTAGGGACTAGATTATTCATTCCATACAAGGTCCTCAGGGGTTCTTTGAATTGTAGCATGTGTCAGATCGAGTACTATTCCGCTGTATGTAAAAAGCATTTTGTTTATCCATTCATCTGTCAGTGGCCACTTGGGTCACTTCCTCCTGTAGGCTATTCTGATAACGCTTCTATGAGCATGGGTGCACAGAAATCCCTTCAAGGCCTGCTTTCTGTTCTTTGGGATACTGACCCAGAAGGGAATTGCTGGATCATAGGGTAATTCCATTTTTTTTGAATTGAGATGTAATTGACATATGACATGTCATTAGTTTCAGTTGTACAGCATGACGATCTGGTGTTTGAAGCTATTGCAAAATGATCACAATAAGTCTAGCTAACAGCCATCACCACACCCTGTTATAACATCTTTTTCTTGGGATGAGAACTTTCAAGATCTGCTCTCACAGCAATGTTCAAATATCCACTGGAGTATTATTAACCATAGTCCCCATGCTGTACATTACATCCCTGCCATGATTTATTTTGTAGCTTGAAGTTTATATACTTTTTAATCTGCTTTGCTCATTGTCCCCCCCCCCCCCGCCCCCCCTGCCCCGGGCACCATGACGTCTGGTCACTGCCTCTGGCAATGACCATCTAGTCTCTGTATCTATGAGCTTGGTTTTGGTTGGTTTGTTTTTTAGATTTCAGATGGAAGTGAGTTTATACAGTATTTGTTTTTCTCTGACTTACTCTACTTAACATAATGCCCTCAGGGTCTGTTCATGTTGTCCCAAGTGGCAACATTTCCTCCCTTTCTAAGGCTGAATTCTATTCCACTGTGTAGATATGCCGCATTGGCTTTATCCGTCCATCTGCCGATGGGCACCTAGGTGGCTTCCATATCATGGCTATTGAAAATAATGCTGCAGTGAATGAACATGGGGGTGCATGTAGTTTTCAGAGTTAGTGTTTTTGTTTTCTTCAGATAATATCCAGAAGTGGAATTGCTGGATCCTGAGGGAGTTCTATTTTTAATTTCTTGAGGAACCTCCGTACTGTTTGCCATGGTGGCTGCACCGATTTAGATTCCCGTTAACAGCGCCCAAGGGTTCCCTTTTCTCCATATCCCTGCCAACACTTGTTATTTCTTGTCTTTTTGAGGATAGCCATTCTATGGCAATTCTCTTTTTAATTTTTTGAGGAAAAATCCCACTTTTCCACAGCGGCTGCACCATTTCACATTCCCACCACCTGCGCACAAGGGTTCTGATTTTTTCACATCCTCGCCAACATTTGCTGTTTCTTTTTTGTTTTGTTTTAAGATTGTATTCATTTATGTGAGAAAGGGAGCACAAGCAGGTGAAGAGGCAGAGGGAGAAGGAGAAGCAGACTCCCTCCCTGCTGAGCAGGGAGCCTGATGCAGGACTTGATCCCAGGACCCTGGGATCCTTCCCCGACTGAGCCACCCAGGTGCCCCAACATTTGTTATTTCTATTTTCTCTTGGCTATCGTTGTTTGTTTGTAAGGTGGCCATCCTAATGGGTGTGAGGTGGCCCCTTTGCTTTTGAGCCTAGCCCTCAACTTGCTGGGTAGAGAGTGGTGATATCTTCCATCTTATCAGAGGTTTGGTAAGACTCAGTTTACCTCAGGGTTCAAATAATTTGAAGCTGAGTTTAGGCCCCTCCTTTAAGGAGACCACAGACCAAACACTATAAGAGTTCTAGGCCTCTGATCTGGTGGGCCTTCAAAATCCTAGATTTTCGGATGACAAGATCAGGGTTCAGCAACCCTGGCAGGTGGCCAGACAGGGAGACCTTAAGACTCTGGACAGTAGGACAGTGGGGCCACCTGTCTGCTAGACGCTGAGGTTGAGGGAACATGAGACCATGAGGCCAGGAGACAGATGGCAAGCTCATAACCCTAGAAATACTCACATTTCAAGATGGCAGCAGGCGCCAGTGCGAGAACATGGGATTTCTCTTGGAGCCTGACTCACCCTTCACCTGATGTGTTTACTCATCAGAATTTCTAAGAGCCTTACTTGGGTGAGGAAATCGTCTTTGCACGTGTGGCTCCTCCTGATTCAAATTTAAGTGTCGGCCCACAGGTTCATCAAATTTTGGCTGTTTTCAATTCATTCAAGCAAAACAAGCCCATCTCAGTATAATTGCTCCTTCTACCTGCCCTGCCCTCCGTCTCAACTACTGGTCCCTGGAATGAAAACATCTGCTGACCTTGCTCATCTCCGAGGAGCTTAGCCCTCTGCAGTTTTGCCTCTAGATTTCTTTGTATCCACATCTATTTGTCGGCTTTACGTAAAAGTATGGCTTTTTTTTCTTTAGGTCTCCAGTGGTTTCTTTTTGAGTGGCATAAAAGTCTTCCCTAGCCTGCTCCGTTTTTGATTTAGTCTTGTTTGTTTGAAGTAACAAATCCTTTCAAATTCTCTTTGGGCGACAAAAAGTGAATTTATCCTAGTACGTCCCGCCGACTCGGACTGCAAGGGAAAGGGAAAGCTGTGTCTCCTGAGCAGCAAGAATAAGGAACCAGAAAACCCTCAAGAAGCAGGGAGGACGGGCGCCTGGGTGGCTCAGTCATTAAGTGCCTGCCTTCGGCTCAGGTCATGATCCCAGGGTCCTGGGATCGACCCCCACATAGGGCTCCTTGCTCAGTGGGGAGCCTGCTTCTCCCTCCACCTGCTACTCCCCCTGCTTGTGCTCTCTCTCGCTGTCTCTCTCTGTCAAATAAAGAAATAAAATCTTAAAAAAAAGAAGCAGGGAGGATGCTTGTTCTTTTTCTTTCTCTCCTTGTGGTGAGGGAAATCATTTCCCAGCTTTGGGGCCCAAATTGAGCAACATTCCAATGCCCCATTCCAGCTCCAAAGGAAGCAGAATCTGATTAGCCCAGCGTTGGTGAGGCGGCCCCTCCCAGGCCGATGTGTTATTGCCAGGAGGTCAGGGTCCATGACCGTGAGCACAGTGACTTGCTCCTGGGTGAGATGGCTCTTTCCAGACCGGAAGGATGTGGCATGTGCCATCCAGATCCTAAAGGTGATATAAAAATCAAGCCCTCGGGGTGCCTGGGTGGCTCAGTCCGTTGAGTGACCAACTCTTGATTGCTGCTCAGGTCGTGATCTCAGGGTCTGAGATGGAACCCCATGTCAGGCTCCTGCTCAGGGTGCAGTTTGCTTGAGATTCTCTCCCTCTCCCTCTGCCCTTGTCCTGCATGCTCTCTCTTTCTCTCTCTCTCAATAAATCTTTAAAAAAAAAATAAAAATCAAGCGCTTCAACCCAGTCAGTCCAACCACAGCCAGGCCTTAGTGTAAAGTCTTACTTGGACATTGTTGCCGGAAATAATGGTAGATGCCTATGAAATGCCTGACATTGATTGATGTGCATATTAAATGTCGATCTTATTTTCAAAAACTAATTTGGAACTGTCTAACCAGTTATCTCCTCCAATAACAGAAAGCACCTCATACTAATTTTATTGACTAATCAGAAAGCAATTCTCATTTATTGCCTAATGGTTAGATAATTAGTCACAAAGAGCAGTAGTCTCCTCCTGTGTGTGCTTGTTGAGGTTTATAACATTTTTCACTGATTGATTTTTAATTAAGAAAGCCATGGAGAATCCATATTAAATTATTATTATAGGTATCTTATTAGGGCCCCAGGGACAGAGAACAAAGTTGGTAAGGTGGAATGAACGGGGAGTGAGTGAGTGATATTCCTTGAAAGTCTCAATTTAAGTTTGGGAGGATATGTTTAATAATTTATTAATAAAGAAGTTTGCCTAGATGTGGCTTCTATCCTCTGCTCATTCAAGGGTCCTACGCCTAGGGGTGAGACAAAAGGCCCTGTCTTCTCAGGGATAATCAACATAAATTACTTATCTGCTTACCTCCTCTCAAAATACTTGGCAACATTGAATCCATGGGGTCAGTAACTAGCTTAATGGTACCCTGATAAGCTCCCATACAAGAAGGAAGAGATTTATGTCCACTTATGTGCAGCAAAATAATGTATCTCTTCAGTCAAATCCTGCTGGAATTGGGAAGTTTCCTTCTGGAATCTGGAATGCCCCACCAATCATC
Source organism: Nasua narica (assembly GCA_028533885.1). NCBI lineage: Eukaryota > Metazoa > Chordata > Mammalia > Carnivora > Procyonidae > Nasua > Nasua narica. The sequence goes on from CM052811.1 coordinate 114,179,023, forward strand.
GCAAGGCCCCAAGCACTGAGGTCACTACAGAATTATTGGTAAAACTTTGCATTTGAATATAGCGAAACATGACCCACATGCATGTCCATAAAATGGGGCCCCAATAGTACAGCAGTTACAAGCCCCGAGTGCTCTCCACTCAATGACAGTTTTCAAGATGAAGAGCTGTATAACTCAACGAGGTGCTAAATATATCGAAGATTTAGAATTGATCTATAGTCTACTGAGGCCCTTTGATTACTCACTTATGTCAGCATCGTTGGTGAATTATGTGCCTGTGTATTCCCCAAGAATATAAATCCCAATCTCTCTGGTGTAGTTATATGTAGTTAGATCATTTATGTGATGACATTCCCCATGTGCTAAAGGGAGAAGGGAGACACTTTACAGTGTTTAAAAAACATGAACAGTTTTCTGGAACTAAGAAAATTATCAAGGGCCCAGAAAAACACAGTGTGCCTTCCAACTCTTGTTAACATACAATATGTCAACTTAAACCCTAACAATAATTTTATTACAGATCATATTTGCCTTCCATGCTTTTCACCTTCCGTATCATTTCTTGCTATAAGACATGGCGGGGGGGATGGAAAGTGATAGTCTTAGTAAAGATAGTTTGCTAACAGTCTATTTGGAGCAACCTAGCTTATCAGTGTAGACTATTTGGGCTCAAAATTAATTGATTTGTTTTTCTTTTCTATCTTTAAAAAAATGATATTAGAATCTTTATCAGTCAGGGTTTGCCAGAGAAACAGAACCAGTGGGAGGAGATTACAGATAGATGAAGGATGGATGGATGGATGGATGGATGGATGATGGGTGGATGGATGATGAATGGATGGATGATGGGTGGATGGATGATGGATGGATGGATGGTTGGATACTTATTTCAAGGAATTGACTTACATGATTATGAGGGCTGGCAAGTGTGAAATTTGTACAGTAGGTTAGCAGACTGGAAATTCTGGGGCTGATGTCTTGAATCTCGAGGCACAGTTTCCTCTTTTGCAGGAAAACCTCAGTTTTGCTCTCAGGACCTTTCAGCTGATTGGATGAGGTTCACCTAGGTTATCAAAGATAGTGGTCTTTACTTTAAGTCAAATAAATGGAAATGCTAAGCACATCTATGAAGTATCTTTATAGAACACTCAGATTAATGTATCTTTGGGTAACTGGGATCTAAAGCATGGCCGCACATGTCATAAGTTACAAGACAACTAATAAAACTTGCTTCATATTAATGGCTATGGGCACTGAGGATTAATTATAGGGCAGGCACTTTTCTGACCCTTTATAAGTGTCATCTTTTTCCAGGGCCTCACAGCTCATAATGGCAGAGGGGTCTTGAAATCAACTGGTCTTATTCCTGAGGTTAGACTTTGAACTGCAAATATTTTGAAAAAGGACTTAGTGAATTATATATTTGGATGGTCAGAGGGTAGCTCTAGCTTTAGGCATGGCTGGATCCCAGGGCTCAGAGGATGTGATTAGAACTTCATCTCTTTCTCCATCTGCTTTCGTTTTATTCTAAGGAAGATCCTCTTTGTGTGTGTGTGTGTGTGTGTGTGTGTGTTTCTTTTTTTTAAATTTTGTTTTATTTTTTCAGTGTTCCAAGATTCATTGATTATGCTCCACACCCAGTGCTCCATGCAATATGTGCCCTCCGTAATACCCACCACCAGCCTCACCTAACTCCTTACCTCCCCTCCCCTCCAAAACCCTCAGTTTGTTTCTGAGTCCGCAGTCTCATGCTTTGTCTCCCCCTCCGATTTCCCCCAATCACCCTTCCTTTCCTTCTCCTAGTGTCCTCCATGTTTTTCCTTATGCTCCACATGTAAGTGAAACTATATGATAATTGACTCTCTACACTTGACTTATTTCACTCCGCATAATCTCTTCTAGTCCTGTCCATGTTGATACAAAAGTTGGGTATTCATCCTTTCTGATGGAGACATAATATTCCATTGTATATATGGACCATATCTTCTTTATCCATTCGTCTGTTGAAGGGCATCCTGGCTCTTTCCACAGTTTGGCGATTGTGGCCATTGCTGCTATGAACATTGGGGTACATGTGACCCTTCTTTGTACTGCATCTGCTTCTTTGGGGTAAATACCCAGTAGTGCAATTGCAGGGTCACGGGTAGCTCTATTTTTAATTTCTTGAAGAATCTCCACACTGTTTTCCAAAGTGGCTGCACCAACTTGCATTCCCACAAACAGTGGAAGAGGGTTCCCCTTTCTCCACATCCTCACCAACATTTGTTGTTTACTGTCTTGTTGATGTTTGCCATTCTAACTGGTGTAAGGTGGTATCTCAGTATCTTTGCATCTGTATCTTTGGGGTAAATACCCAGTAGTGCAGTTGCAGGGTCAGAGGGTAGCTCTATTTTTAATTTCTTAAGGATCCTCTTTAAGAAAGTAACCCTCCAGGTTGATATTGTCTGAGCTCAGTAATTCCAGTGGGAGGATAGGGAAGAGAACCTCCCTTTCCCAGTAGTTCAGACTGAGGTCCCGAGATTCACTCTGAAGCACTACTTGCTTAGGTCATGTCCTAATCCCTTAGTGGATCCTCAAGGGGAGGAGACTGGCGTGTGCTGATGGAGCAGGCCCCGGTCCTTGGTCTACCTCTGAGCTGAGCAGTGGTTCACTGATACCACCTGACTCACTTAGAATGAATGTGGAAAGAGCTGGTTTCTCAAGAAAAATCAGGGCGTCAGAATCAGAAGAGGGAATAGTGGTGGGTCAGCAAGAAAAACAGACCTTCCTCTACGTCTGTGCTACAGATTAAATTTTTGCCACTACGGATTAAAAATGTCTTTTGTATTTTCATATTTTTTAGCAGTGCTCAAAAGATCCTTCTCAGTCTGAACCCAGTTCCGTCTGCAGCATTATTGCCCACCCACCTGTTAGTTTGCTTCCGTCAATGCGACTTCCTTCTCCTTGCTCCCCATTATACTGTGCCCAGGCCTTTGCACGTGCTCCTGCCAGGAATGCTTTTCCTCAGTCACACCATCTTCGTTTTTGCAGATACTGACCTACATTTCACCTCTTGAGTGAAGCCTCCACCATCCTTGCATTCATTGGCTGATTCGGTGTTTCATTAATTGATTCATGAGCACCTATCGTCTTCCATGCACTGTGAGGTGTTGAGGACAGGGTAGGAAAACATGGAACAGGCCTCTTCTCTCATGAAGCTCATCTTCTTTCATGCCACTTGATCATGAGCTTAGTAAAGGTAGGATCTGTGTCCGGTTCATCTTCAAATCTCTAAAACTATACAGTATAGCCCCAAAGAAGGGGTGAGAGCATAGGGCCCCGATTTAGGCAGAGCTGGATTCCATTTCAGTTCTGCTGTGTGAACTTGGGTGAGTTATTAGACTTCTGTGTTCTTCAATGTCCTCATCTTTACCATGGGGCTAATAATTCCTATCTTGTTAGTTAGCTTGAAGTATTCAACAAGTTAGTGTGTGTGAAGTGAGCATCATGGTATCGAAACACTCAATAAAATAATGAACAGCTATCATTGTAATAAATTCTTAACCTGTTGCTTCCAATTAAATGAACCAGGTAATTGTCATGGTGCCACTTCTCTTGAGGTGGGAGGGAAATAGCTTCCATGATGTTGCCATCTTTCAAAGTGAAAGCCCTGCATTTTAACACCAAAATTATAAAAAACCCTGTGAACTGCTATAATAACACTATAATTTAAAGACATTAACTCTTATGCTCAGAAGATAAAGCACCTCCTTTAACAGGAGATGCTTGCAACTTGGGTGAATTTGATAGGAAATCTCACTATATGTTGCAATTCAGATTCTTAGAGTCCGTTTTCCTTCGCTGATAGAGTCAGGATCTATGACTCCTTTTGAGAATAGGTAAGGAAGAAAAGTTTAATATTTTCTCCCTCCAGCAATGTAATGATTAATGGAATGTTTAACTGCCTTCTCATATTATCAACCCATTTACCCAAGGACTCAGTACCATTTTACTATGATTTCCTATTAAATGATGCATGCCGCCCAACATCTGGAGATTAAAATCTGAGCTGGAATTACAAATAAAAGTGGATTTAATTGCCTCAATCTAGCTTCAATCAGCAAATTCACCATAAGGTTGACACTGCTGCCAAGGGAAGGCAGAGGTCCCCCCAGGAAAGATCAGAGGGGAAGTTCATGAATGGAGGGGAGAGTTAGAAGGAGAAAGTTGCTTGTGCTCCAGGAGATGAATCCGGAGATATTCATCGCCGCTATTTGGCCTTGCTAAAGAGGTGAAACATCCTCATTTTCCATCAACAGGCACTGATGGGTCAACCACAGTGGGCTTGTGCAGTGGATTGTGCATCGGCAAATCTGCGTGAGCTCTGCATTTATGAGGATAAATCTTAGCAACACAATATTGAGCAGAAAAAAGTTTACAATTTACCTATTTGTCCATTTATCTATATTTTTAAAGTATAGGAAACCATATTATATGTGCCTAAAGAGATATAGATAGATAGATAGATAGATATATACATGCACACACACATATATATCTATATGTATATATGGAGATGTATAAAGTATGTGAAGGTGTGTGCGAGTGTGTGTGTGTGTATATATATATATATATATATATATATATATATATATCAAAGTCTAAAAATATGTATAGTAATTATCTCTGGGGAAGGAAGGAGGGAAAAGATATAAAAAATAAGACAAGACAAAGCTATCATTCATTTTCCTTATTTTTTCATTTATTTTCTTTAAAAGATAAAGATAAAAAAATATAAAAATATACTAACTATTAAATCTTGGTTGTTTATATACGGTTCTAAAAGTACTTTCCGAATGCTCACCGTTTTTATAATTAAGACTTTTTGAAAAACCCAGCAATTTGTGAGAGAATTTTGTGAAGGCTGGAAGCCTAACACACATTATCATTTCAGAACTTCTGGAAAGTAGACAGTTTACCCCCAAACTTACTAATAATTGTAGTCATAACATGAAAGAATGTTCTGTAAGCTATTGAATTTTACATCCGCCATAAAAATAATTTCTGGCCCAGCAGGGATTAGAAATTAGGAGTAATCATGAAGAAAAGCATCTGGCATCTCTCAAATACCTCATCTGTCCAAGGCTCCACTACAAGGCCTGTGTGGGGGCGGGAGTCTGTACAGCTCGGAGTGCTGGTAGACCCCTCTCTCTTCTCACCTCTGCTTCACTATCCTGCCTGGTAAACGAATATCCAGGTCTGGTCATTCCTCAGAATTAGTTTGCCGGGCGGGGTCAGGGAGGGGTGCCTAAAAAAACAGAACTGTGTTTTCTCATCATCATGGAGGCTGATGTCTGAAATGTAGGTGTTAGCAGTTGCTTTCTCCTGGAATGTCTCTCCTTAGCGCACAGATGGCTCTCTTCTCCCTGTGTCCTCAGAGGTCTCCTCTCTGTGTGCGTCTGTGTCCTATGCTCCTCTTCTTATGAGGACATCAGTCCTAGTGGATGAGAGCCTCCCCGAATGACCTTATTTTTACTTAATTACCTCTCCAAAGACTGTGTCTTCAAATATATCCTAATGTACTGGGGATTAGGACTTCAGTATGTAGATCTGGCGGTGGGCAGGGGGGCACAATTAGGCCCACAACATCTAGGTTTCTAGATTTTTCCCTCTGTCTTTATCCTACCATTCCGTCTCACCCCCTTTGCTCTCTGCTTCTTATTTCTCTCTGTTTCCATCCAGTTCATGTTTTGCTGTTGAATTTATTTCCCCAAAACACTGCTCTGGTTTTGCAGCAATCCAGGGCGTGGGTCAATACTATCTGCATTTTAGATGTGTGACCTTGGGATTTAATTATGCCTTTTTAGGACTTTCCACCTGTAATTGGAAGAATAACACTTTCTCTGTAATAGGTTAGTCAGTGCATCATGGATGGTTAACAAAATGAATTTTTAGGTGGAGTGTCTAGTTTTAATGTTTTTTTTTTAAACTTCTATTTATGATCAAAGACCCTTGTTTTTTTCCCGTTATGGCAGTACTTCAAAATTTCCCTCACAAATAAGATAAGGGTCATTTAAAAGGATTCTGACTGATGAATCATTGAACTCTACCTGTGAAACGAGTAAGACACTCTATGTTAATTTATTGAATGTAAGTAAAGTTAAATTAAAAAAAATGATTCTGACTTTCTGCGAGGGTGAAATATATGTGTCAGCCTGACTGGGCACAGGGTGTCCAGGTACTTGGTCAGACATTATCCTGAGTGTGCTTCTGAGTGTGTTTCAGGACGAGAGTAACATTCACATCTGTAGGCTGAGTAGAGCAGATGGCCCTGTACAATGTGGACGGACCTCACGAATCTGTTAAAAGTCTGAATAGAACAAAAATGCAGAATTGTCTTGAATTATCCCCTCTCTGCCTGTCTTCAAGCCGAGGCTCCCGTCTTTTCCAGCCTTTGGCCTTGGGTTCAGACTGGAAGGTACACCATCACTTTTCCTGGTTCTCAGGCTTTGTACTTGGACTAGAACTGGACCACGGGGTCTCTGACATCTCCAGCTTGCCGACTGTAGATCTTGGGGCTTCTAAGTCTCCATAATTATGTGAGCCAAGTCCAATATATCCCAATATCTCTTATATATTTCCTTATGACTGAGAGAGATAGAGATAGATCTGCTGGTTCTATTTCTCTGGAGAACCCAGACAGAGGCAACGACCAGCTTCCCCCTCTGAGCTTCCAGAAGGAATCAGCCCTGCTGACGCCTTGACTTCCTACTTCTACCCTCTGGAACTGAGAGAGAATGAATTTCTGTAGTCTTAAGCCACTCAGTTTGCAGTAATTTATCACAGCAGTCCTAGGAAATTATCTATACCTATAGATGAAAAAAACCCCGAGATATTCTATTATATAGGGTATAGTGTTGTGTAGCTTATTTCTTTTAGTTAAGACATTTAAATTCTCTTTCACTGTCACTAATATTCTTCTGTAATGTAGTTTTACGTTTCATAATACTTCCTTTTATGGGTGTACATTATTTTATTTATTGGTCTCTGATGATGGTTTTGGACTTTCAGGTTTTCCCCAGTTTTTCATTGTTAAATATACTGTCAGGGTCTATGTTCTCATAGCCAGATATCTGAGCCTAGTATTCATAAAGTTTTCTTTAGGATAAAGTCTTAGATGTTGGATTCTGGTAAGAACCAGTTATGCAGGGGTCTGGTCTTGTTTCCTGTCGCATCCATCAAATAGCTGGGCACATCCTGGAGCACTGTCCATTCGCTTAGACTTGCTGAGTAAAGTAACGCTGAAAGAGCATGTCTGTTTCTATAGCTTCGGGAATATTTTGCCAAACTGCCTATCAGAAAGTTTTCAAGTGTCAAGTGAAGGGAATCTGTTTCTCTTAGGAGAGCTCATGCAGTCTAACTCCAGTGATTGGGTTTGTTTTCTCCTAAAGTCCTCTCACCCGTAATAATTACTTTATGAATCGTAGTAGTTTGATACACAAGCTTCCTGATGTAGTTATTTGAGACTAGCCATGATACCATCTATTTTTTTTTGTTTTTGTTTTTGTATCTTCTCCTCTGGCACAAGTCATACCTCATACCATGCAGTTAGCTCGGGGGTGAGAATATGCCACAACTTGGCACTTGTTTTGATTTGAGTCATATTTATATTTTTAAGGGAATTATGGATCATGATTCAATGAATATTTCTGTATGTTATCAGGAATATCAGTAAAAGAGGCAAGAAGTTGTGTAGTAATAAGGATGAATTCATCACCAACTATTGAAAACTATTTCCAATGATTTTCACCTCCTCCCTCCCCAATAGCAGATGGCTTAATTCCTTCAACCAGCTGTTGAGGAAAGAAATATATTTGAATGATAAGGAGCATAAAATTAAGTTCACCCTTGTAACACATACAACAAGAAAAATTGTAGCAGTGCTTACATTTCTTTTTTGCTAAATTATCAGATAAAAGAAAATAAAACCTAACTACCAAAGCCCAAATGTGGACAAAATTCTTTGTATAATTTCTTAGTAGTAGTTCTAGGAATTACAATATACATATGTAAATCTTAGCAATCTACTTGAAATTAATTTTTACCATGTCACATGGAATGTAAATATTTTTTAAAAGATTTTATTTATTTGAGAAAGAGAAGAAGCACAAGCAGGGGGGCCATTAGGGGTGGGGGGAGAAGCAGGCTTCCTACAGAGCAGGGAGCTCGACGCAGGGCTCCATCCCCGGGGCCACAGATCATGATGTGAGCCCAAGCCAGATGCTTAACCAACTGAGTCTCCCAGGCGCCCAGAATGTTGACACCTGTATAGACAGGTTCCTGGAGCCTCTCCATTTTATGTTTCAGGTGCTTGATGTATAACATTTACAGACATTAAAAACTTCATCAGACATTTATAGACATTAAAAACTGATCAGACTTCATCAGACAATTTTTCCTCATCATTCAGACATAACACTTTAAGGAGCGTTAGAGGAAAAGAAGTGCCAGTTATATTTGCTTAAATATTTACCATTTCTGTTCCTCTTTCCATAAAAATGCACCTTCGATAGATAGTAAGAAATTGAGAGGAGTTCAAGAGGTAACCCTCAAATGATATTGAGCACATATTAAGAGCTGTTATCACTCTGGAGTTTTAGTTGCAAGCAATAGAAATCATCGCTTGTTTTAACAGGAAGACGTTTAGTAGGAGATGCTGGGTGGCTCACAGAGTCCCTGGGAGGGTCAGAGAAACAGGGCTGGAGACTATGCAGCCAGAAATAATGCCTCCAAACTAGTGGTTTGGAGCCAGAGCTGTCACAGCTGGTTTGGCGAGAGTTCCTACCACCAATGACATCAGGTGTGGCCCCAGGATGCTGCTGCTAACGCCACTGTTTGCTGCCCCCTGGAGGATGGGTGTTGCTACTGCTCTTTAGCACACTTGCCTTCCTTGTGTACCTTTTTCCTTTTCCCACTATCTTGATTCAAAATCTGGAGTGGATGGACTTGAATGGCAGAGCTTAGAGCAGGTGTTAAGAGTATGTCTTAGCTGCAGCAGAATCTGAGAAAGTGAGTATTTGGCAGTTTCAGTGTCTATAATGAAAAGAAAGTTCTGGCCCATAAGATAGGGAATATTCCCTGAACAGGGGAACAGAAGGTAAAAGAAAAAAAAAAAAGTGACATATTTTATTAGATTCAAGCTTCAAGTCAGATATCCTACCTCTTACAATGTTTGTGGTCTTCATTGAACGAGTGTCTTTTCTACAAGTTTTTCTAAGCATCACAGTTCTATCAGAGGGTAAGTGTCATACGGAGTCCGCTATGATTATAACTGAGATGAGGACTGTCACACACGGATTACAGAATCTTGCACAGAATAGGTAATTATCTATTATTATTATTACATATCACCTAGTAGTATCATAATTGTTATGGAATGAGAAGTCATATCAGCAGGAAATGGAGGGCTCTTTTGTGAGAATAATTATTAATTTGGCTTTGAACCCATTAAACTTGAAGTATCAGAAAATATAGAGATCAAAACCTATTCCAAGAAGATGGTAGCTATACAGGTCAGGGTCTCCAGAAAGTTCAAGACTAGAGATAGTAAGTGAATTCCCCACTTCGTGAACGTAGATAAACATATGGAGACGCTTCTGTGGAATTCAACCATTTCCCTTTTGCCTAAAAGGACCAACTCAATACTCAGAGAGCCCCTTTACTTCCTGATTAAGATTTAGATTCAATATAAAAGGGGAATGAAGACGATACATTTTATGCCCTGGCCTCTCTGGTAGTGATTAATATTTTTTCATGCCTTGGTGATAAAGCAGTAACCATTGTTTTATAGGCATTTGCACAGAAGGAATAATGCACCCAAAGCTATAGATGGGCTATACACGCTTATGGTCAGTCTCTACTAAGTTTCTTTAAAGATTACCACAATTTATTTATCTATCTATCTATCTATCTATATATATATATATATCTCACATTTTATATCATACATTAAAATATAGTTATTGCATTATAAATTTATATCAATATATTAATAGAAATGTATTTATATAAATATTAATATAAACAAATATAAATTATTCATAGTATAAATAGATATACCTTTTATTTACAGAAAGTTATATGTGGACTTTCATTTGGAGAATACTGTAAAATTTTCTTTTCAAACCTATTTATGTGTAAAACATAATTTAAAAAGAAGTCTTGGAGCACCTGGGTGGTACATTCGGTTGAGCATCTGACTCTTGGTTTCAGCTCAAGTCATGATCTCAGGGTTGTGAGGCCGAGCCCTACACTCAGCAGAGTCTGCTTGGGATTCTCTCTCTCTCCCCCTCTCCCTCTGCCCCTCCTGCTTGTGCTCTCTCTCTAAAATAAAGTCTTTAAAAAAATAAGTCTCAAGTAAGCAATGTTACAGGGAGAGTTTAGGTATGTAACGGTGTTACAGATACAGTTTAGACGGATGGAAAAGTTCTCAAGGAGACACGCTCTAGTTTAGTACTGTATGAATACAGCAAAGTGCTGCAAAGATAGTGTTTATATACCGACAGTAAGGAAAACTGAACTGTATGGCAATGTCCAAGCTCTTTTATTTTTAGCCCTTGGCTGTATCCTTAACTTCACTATGGCGGAGCCACTCCCCACCTTGCTCCTCGGTAACAGAACCTCATCTTTTCCTTCAATCGGTTCACATGCCCATTAGGGGAAGCTAAGCAGAGCTCGACTCTTCCAAACCAACGGTGATATGATGATCTTGCTCCTTTTGCTGGATGACTAGGTTTAAGCAGCAGCACATAACCTATTCTACCCAATGCACCCAGGGTTAGTCTACTTGGGTGGTTCTTACCAATTTAGAGAGGTTCTCCTTTTTCCCCTGGATATAGGTATGAAAGACAGCTAGAAACAGTCTTGGAGGGCAGTTTTGGAACTTCAAGTTAACCATTCATGGCACTGCCCTACCTTCAGTCTTCTTGTTCAATGAAATAATACATTTCTATGTATGCCCCCTACTTAGATTTTTCTCTTCCTTGCAGCTGAATGCATTCAATGATTCAGTCATCTCCTGTCTCCTCTTGCCTCGTGGTTCAGACTCCAGAGGCTCATCTGCTTATCATTCCTCTTGCCCTTTAGCATGTTTCTGGCTTCTGAGCCTTTTTCCATGTGGCTTCCTCTGCCTGGAATACGATCCTCCTACCTCCCATTGCGCATGGCTAGGGTCTTTAAAAACTCAACTCAGGGAGCAACTGGGTGGTTCAGTAGGTTAAGCATCTGACTTCGGCTCAGGTCATGATCCCAGGGTCATGGGATCGAGCCTCATGTCAGGCTCCCTGCGTCGCGGAGAGCCTGCTTCTCCCTCTCCCTCTGCTTGTGTGCTCTCTCTCTCCCTCTCTCTCAATCAATCAATCAATTCAAATCTTTAACGAACAACCTCAGAAGTCACCATAGAAGCCTTTGATGAGAGCCTGCTTCTCCCTCTCCCTCTGCTTGTGCGCTCTCTCTCTCTAAACAAACAAACAAACAAACAAACAAACAAACAAATAAATAAATAAATAAAATCTTTAAAAAATAACCTCAGAAGTCACCATAGAAGCCTTTGATGATGCCAGTTAGGATACCCAGTTCTCACCATGGTCTTATCAGATTGGCTATGATTTTCTGTTTGTGTGCGTATCTTCTCTGCTCTGCTCCTTGAGGATAGGAATGATGGGTGTCCCCAGATACACATTATGTCTGCACGCAGAGCAAATTATTGGAAATATTTAGCCAAAATATTTCTTCCATGGAGCAGCAGTGTGTAGTCACCAAGAGCTTGATATTCGGAGCCTGTGTTCCAGTCCTGTTTCTATTTACTTTATATTGGGCAAGGCAGCACAGGTCTGAGATCCCTCATCTGGAAAATGGATGCAAAAATACTGTTACTTCTTGTCTATTCAGATTATGTAATGATGCACATGAATTGCCTAGTTCATGATAAATTCTGTCATCAGTCATAGTTCATTAACTTTCTCCCATGTGTTTAGGGATGTGTGCCTGAAGAGATGATAAACAATTGCATACTTTAAAAAAAATCTTTGATTTATCTCTGTATCCAGCTCTTGCTGAAAGAATTAGAATGAGACACTGTATTGTAGAACTTCAGTCCTGCTCAGTACCTGCCTCTTAGACTCGAGAAATATGCCTCATCTGGTGTGTAGGCCACAAATGCGTATTTGTGTGTTTAAAATAAAGAACAAATGTTCAGGATGGTGGATGCATAATTTAAACTTTTCATCATTTGATATGAAGTCTAAATTAATCTAAGAGCACAATATCAACATGAGGTAAAATGTTTGACCTTTAATGATGCTTCAGTCTCTTGACATTCTTTATTCATTTTGAAACCTTTTGCTAATTTTAAGTGGCTCTCTCTAATGTATGTTCAAGAGGGCTCATTGAAGCATAGTTTGAAAGGGCAAAAAGAAAAAGAGGAAGGAAGGAAGGACAAGGGGGAGAGAGAGGGAGGGAGGAAGGAAAGAAAAGAGAGGAAAGAAGGAAGGAAGGAAAAGGAGAGAGAGAGAGGAAGAAAGAAAGGGAAAGAATCTAAATCTTCATCAAAAAATGAAACAATGAGAAGGGCACGTACTGCATGGAGCACTGGGTGTGGTGCATGAACAATCAATCTTGTAACACTGAAAAATTAAAATAAACATATTTGGGGAGAAAAAAAATGAAACTGTTTGAGTGAATTGTAAGATTTTTTATATGGAATATCATGCAAGTATTTAAAAGAGTGATGTAGAATTCTGTAGGTTCACCTGAAGATATGTCCGTGATATTTTAAGTGACAAATGCGCATTGCAAGTAGTATGTGTAAGATATGCCTATAAATTTGCTATTTGTAGGAGCTATAAATGTGTGGAAGGAGAGACACCAAACCATGGAATAACATTGGTTACTTCAAAGAGGACGGAGACAGAGATGTTCAGTGTTCTTACATACGTCTGTATTATTTGACTTGTGGTAATGAACACATATTTTTAAACATTGTTGAGATATAATTTGCCATAAAACCCAAACATTGAAGTATACAGCTGATTTATTAGAAAATTTATGAATCCATGCTCTGATCACCATAATCCAGTTCAAAGGCATTATATCATCCCGGTATAAAGCCTTGTGCCTGATTACAGCGTATTCCTAGTCCTACCCTCAGCCCCCAAGCAAACGCTAATCGACTTTCTGTCTCTACATAATGTCCATTTGGTGGACATTTCATGTAAGTAGAATCTCACACTTATGCGGTCTTCTTTGTCTGGTGTCTCTCGCTTAGCAGAATGCTTTTCGGATTCCTTCACGTTGTAGCATGTATCAGTACTTTATTCCTTTCTGTGGCCAAAGAGTACTCTGTTGTATGGTAAGAATACATCTTGTGTATCCATTCACCAGTTAATGGGCATTTGGGTAGGGTTGCCAGATTCAGTGCAGAATGCCCAATTTGTCCCAAATAATTTAGGATGTATTTAGGCTAAAAAAAAAAAATTATGCGTTGTTTATCTGAAATTCAAATGGAACCGCACATTTTATGTTTTTATTTACTAACTTTAGCAACTTTACATTTGGGAGTTTCCACTTGTAGGCTATTATAATAATTATTATAATGCTGCTGTGAATATTTCTATGCATGCATTTGGGGTGGGTGTGCATGCATTCTGTAATTTGGAAAAACCTCTAAAAATCAAATAAAGCCTCCTTTTCTGAATGGATGCCAGTAGCACCAGAAATTTAAGTCCGTACAATAGCTTAAGATATCGTTAATGAATCTGTTGCAGAGAAAAAGCACATAAATATTGGCCTCTGCTTTAATTATATGCCAGCGTTTCCTATTATGGCAGCTCTAGCCTGCCTTGTGTTGTTTTATTACTTGCTGGATTGCCTATGGTTATTTAAGAGGATCATAAAACTTGAATACCAGACCTGCTTGACATCTAAATAATCTGAGTCCAGCTCATTAAAAGCTGAGATCAATAGCTTGGTGAATCCGTTAGCACAGATTTCCTATTTTTAGTTTAGAAACATTTTGGATTTCAGGAGAGAATGAGATTTGCTATCTTGCTGTCCATATTACTGAATAAAGCTCAAGGTAGCCAGCAGATTCCCACCTTATGGCTTTGCCCTTCCTGTTTCCTGGGCCTGGGAGACTGTGGCCCTAATGGTGGCATGACTCATTCTCTTATTTCATACGGCGCTATGTTCACGTACCCCTCATCAGAGAAGCCTTCCGTGACCACTCTAATTCAAGCTCTTCCCCCACTCAGGCTGACCCAGAACTTGACCTCTGCCCATCTTTCTTCGTAACGCAGATTGATAGATTTAGCAAATAAAAATACAGTTAACGCCGAATGTCAAGAATAATTTTTTAGTAAACGTGTGTTCCATGCGATTTATCTGTTGTTGATCTGATAATCAGATTTAACTCGATGAGCTCAGTTTGATCTGGCAACCTTGTTCTTGACAGCACCACATCTGCTTATTTATTTCATTGTTGGCCTCATCCTAAGAGAGCCTGGCCCTATTTGTTTCCTAGGGCTGTTAGGACAGATTACTGCGAACCTGGGGGTTTGACACAATGGAAATGGACCCTCTCACAGTGGTGGGGGCCAGAAGTCTGAGCTCAAGCTGTCAACAGAGCAGTGCTCAGTCCGAGGACTCTAGGGCAGAGTCTTTCCTTGTCTCTTACAGCCTTTGGTGGTTCCTGCAGTTTCCTGGTTTGTGGTCACATCCCTCCAATGTCTGCCTGTGTCCTCACCTGGCCTCCTTCCTTGTATCTCTGTGTATTTTTTTCTTTCCTGTCTCTTATAAGGATACCTGTCATTCGACCCAGGGCCCACCCTAATCCAGGATGATCTTATCTTGAGATCTTTAACATGATTACATCTACAAAGATCCTTTTTCCAAGTAGGGTCGCATTTCCAGGTTTGGGGTTGACACATCTGTGAGAGGGTCATATTCAGCCCACTCCGGTAGCTCATCGGAGGTCGACAAATATCTGTGGAATGGATGAGTGGGAAAATCAGTAGAGGTGGGCATTTTGGGTTCTCGTCCACAAACATCTATGCAGAACCTATTGTGTACTGAGGTTAGGAGGGGTCTCGGTATACATTTTTGCTTTGCTTCACGGTTCCTGGGGGACATTCAGGTGGGGGTCTTCAAATGCTGAGAAATCAAGTGTCGAGTTATACTGCAGGCAGCCACAGCATATGGATGGTGGTCGAGGTATCTGAGACTGCAGGTGAGGAAGCTGCAGAAAGTTCTAGAAGGGGGGGCTGAAAATGACACTCCACAGGGGAATAAAGAGAGCAACCACAGGGGAATAACGAGAGCAAGAGAGCCCACGGGCAGAGATAATTCCATGTGTTCACGTTCCTTCTTTCAATGCCAAGAGCCCATAGCCTCTCTATTCCGAGGGAGGGATCAACTCAACAGCCAAGAGCTGTGAGCACAGAAGCCAATAGAGTCGGCTTGTCAGGAAGCTTTACCTCCTGGTTTAGAAAAATTATTTTGCCACCTGTTCAGGCCTGAGGAGTCCATAATCAAATTTTCCTGCTGCCTCTTACAAACTGGAAACCAAATGGAGTTTGCAGGAGCCTAGTTGCCATGAGAAGACTGTGCCTGAAATCACTCCCGAGTTTTTGCCAACATGACCATAGTGCTAAGGAGAAAACGCAGGGCAGAGCATTATTAAATGGATGCTTGCTGAATTTCTGGTGAACATTCCCCAAACTAGTAAGAGCATCATCCCTCCCAAATTAATCACCATGAAAGGATATGTTTGTATTTCCGGGGCTGTCTTCATGGGAGCGCAACGTGGATGGTCACATAGGTCTCATTCTTCAAAGGGCCTGGAACATTACCCAATGCTCAGTTTACTGTCTCGTTGTCACCATCTTCAAATTTTTCATCATTTTTTAATAAGGGACCACGTTTTCATTTTGCACGGGGGCTCACAGATTATGTAGTCAGTTATGCTTGTTTTTAACAACGTAAGGTTTGTTCAAAATTATTTTGGTATTTCTCTTAAAGAGCTGCTTCTAGGGGAGAGGATGGGTTTTGTGGTTCGGGCAGGATTGTTAATCCAAGGAATGCAGAGGCAGAGTCAGTGGGATTTGACTTCAAATCCCGGTATTTGCTACTTCTAGCTGCCTCTCCTTTCGGTCTGAGTTTTCTCACCTGGGAAATGTGACTCCTATTTCTACTTCGTGTGGTTGCTATGAAGATTAAAAATATGCACATACATGTGTAAAGCCCCCGGTTCTGTGCCTGACATAGTAGGTGTGCCATACATGGGTGTGGCTCTCAGATTCACAGTCTGTCTAGGGGGGCAGACCAACAAAACCTTTAGTGACATGGGCATCTGGCCTTTCCTGAGTAAGTGTTCGTCGCTTGTCTGCTGTGCCCCAGTTGAATAATCAGACTGAATCCCTGACCTTATAGTGTTTTCCTTGCGGTTTAGGAGAAGACAGTAAAACACGTATGCAAATAAGTAAATACCATCATTTCAGGCAGTAATAAACAAGAGGGAGGAAAACAAAATAGCTTGCAGGGATAGAGCAGTTATGGGGCAGGGCTGGGGGAGCTCCTCCAGATACGGGGCATGGGGAAGACCTCCATAAGCACGTGACTTGGAGCAGAGACCTCATGATGTGATAGAAAGACCCAGCGGATCACATGGAGGGAAGATTCTCGTAAGCACAGGGAACCAGGGTAGAGATGTTAATGTGGAAACGAGTTTGGAAAATGTGGGCATCTCTCCTTTATAACTGTGGCCAGAATATTTGCAGCAAAATAGGCTCATAGGTATAATGGGTGGATTTAACACCTGTTGCTTGAGTGCGACCATGAACTAGGCTGAGGGAAGAGCTATGGAAACGAACCCCTAATAATCACGTTTAAAGAAGCGGCAGTGTAATCGAAGAGACAAATGTATATGAATAATTCCAGTGAATAAGTAAAGGAATGGTCTGGGGAGGATGAAATAATGTGTTTATTAATGTTAACAGTTCAAATACAAATGTTTTCACAGTGTGGAAGAGGTAATTTTAAGTCCTTTCCTGGATGAGGTTGATGAGATCACTTGCTCAAGGGTTTGAGGCAAACAAATTGGAGAGAGAAAAACCCTCTAAAAATGCTGTCTTCTGACACCATCTTGGATAATTTCGGAGCGGAAGGAGATCAAAGAGTAATGTATTCCAAAAATGTACATCTAAATACGTGTAACCCAGAAGTCAGTGGAAGTCACTGTGCTGCTTACGATACAGATGAGATTAGCTCCTACACGCCACATGGTCATTCTGTGTTTTGGGAGAAGTTTGTGCTTGCTTCAGTATTTCTGTAAATGGTGTTCCATGTTCACATCTGCACTTGACTCTTTTTTCTACTAAAGTTCCCAGGAGGCCCTGTTTTTTTCAGTATCTGTACCAGTCAGCATTCTCCAGAGAAACAGAACCAGTAGGATATATTTCTATGCCACTCAGTTTTTAGTAAGATATTTCTCAAATCCTACTCTCTTCTCTCTCTCTCCCTCTCTGTATGTGTATTAGTGCATCTTCCTATCTATAATTTGTCACTCATCATTGCCGTAGAACAGCTAACATTGTGAAAAGTTCAGAAAAGCAAATAAGAAGCTAGTCTTTAAACCAGGGTATTTATGTTACAGATTTTTATAACATAGTTGATAAAGTTTTAAAATGTGAATGCATGAATATATCTGTATATTCATACATTGCTTCACCTTGCATTTTTCCCCATAATTGGTGATCTTATGGCTTTTGATTTGTTATTTACTAAAGATTTTTGGATCATCCAGATATTAAATTTTGTATTTTCTTCTTTTGGGTGAACAAGGTTAATAAACAAACAAAATGAAAATGCCATTGCTTATTGAACTACAGATATAAATCACAGCTCCTATGAGATTCTGAAATTGGAGCTCTAGTTCAGAGATATTTGCTCCAATAAATTTCTTCTGGAGATGCTGTATGTAAATTTCTCTTCAGCAGAGATTCAAAACATTTACTGCTCCAGAAAATATACAGACTGTTTTTTTTAAATTAGATATGATTCCAGTAGCCAATTTGATATAGCTAAGTATATCAAACTAACATCATCCCTTAGGCATACATTTTCTTGTATTTTAAGGTAGTGATTGCCAAACACTGTATTTATGTTTATGCCTATTTTTACTGCTGAAGAGGTCTAGATGTCTTGTCTAAACACCTGTGCTGTTGCTTAAAGGGAGATAAATTATAACAATTCAGATCCCCCGTCTCACTAAGAAACTTCTCAGCATAGTATGATATATATGTAGCAAAAATTTCTCTGACAGTTTCTGCATTGATTTCATTATTATTGCATCATCGTACAGTGCACATGTCTGAATAATGTCTGTTATAATTTGTGATAGCAGGATTTAAATTGTTGGGTATAGTGAGATAGTTGATAGCTCTATCTACCTGATTTGATGGAGAGGGATCATGTTTGTAAATGAGAAAACTCAATATTGCAAGGATGCAAATTCCTCCAAGTGAATCTATAAATTGACATGTTAGTTGGAATCACACAGAACAGGGTGTTTCACGTCGAACATGTTATAAAATTCATTTGGAAGAATAAAAAAAGGTCCAAAACAATTGGACAAAGAATAAGAAGGGAAGCATTTCCCTTACTTGAAATCAATCCGTCTTACAAGGTATAGTAATTAAATGGTTAAAACTAATAGCTTAATGGCCAGATTTTCCGAAGTAGTTCTAGCATCTGATTTATGCCTCGGGTGCTTTGAGGAATGGGAAGAGCCAGATGAGGGTTTGAGGACATGGGTAGAGCAGGAAATACTTGGAGGCAGTGGACAGTTGAGGTTTCCGATAGCTCTTCCCTCATCCGAGGCATTAGCTCCCAGGGGTGTAAGAGGAACTTAAGCTTATCAGCGCTGGAAGTGGTGTTGATAGCAACTGCAGGAGGGGTGTGTTGGGAGGCGTAGGGAGAAGGTGCCCTTTTTCCTCCATCAGTTAAGATTCTTGACAAAAAAGGACGTCCTTGGACAAATCCTTAGACTAGTGCTCCCTTTATCGCAATCAAGAGAAAATGAATCTTCCATGGGATCACAGAGTTAGTTTTGCCCCTACAAGGGGCAAAATTCGGCAGGACCTTGCCTGCCCAGCTGTACTCCCCTTCTCTGAGATCGGCAGCAGCTCCAACCTGCGCAGCCTTTGAACTTGGCTGACAAGTTCGGATGATGTGTTGAGCAGCACGCACCCTTGCTTATTCCTGCAGGGTTTTATTGGCTCTGCAAGTTTTAAAACCCATAAAAGATGTTTTATCAGTGAAAGAAGCTGGCCTACAGGGAACAGATGATTATGCACGAGGGCGTCGTCTCCCGTGGTCTAATAACCATAACCAGTTTTAAATATTACACATCATAATATCAATAAAGCCTTGGTCATTTATTATCTACTTTTCAAATCTTCTCCTTTCAGTAAAAGATATTAGAAAAGGTCAGAGCTGCTGTCAGACCCC
This sequence comes from Nasua narica, assembly GCA_028533885.1. Taxonomy (NCBI): domain Eukaryota; kingdom Metazoa; phylum Chordata; class Mammalia; order Carnivora; family Procyonidae; genus Nasua; species Nasua narica. The sequence continues at coordinate 114,198,565 of CM052811.1, forward strand.
AGTGATAAAGAGCAGGACGGTGTTCTGGAAAATGGTAGTTCTCGCAGCGTTCAGGACTATAAACTTTTTAAATTGAATTGTAAAAGTTTATAACTAATAAAGAAACTCTTTTAGGTGATTTTAATGTTATTTGGTCGTTTGGAATATTCCACAGATGGAAACAGATGGTAAGGTCATGATGTGGGTGAGCATTCAGCATCGTAAAATGCAAATACATTTTCTCCACGTTAGAGATGCAGCAGTGGAGTCCTGCTAATGTTATAGGTCATTATCTAGTTTCTACGAAGATCAGGTACTCTAACATGACAACATAAATAGAGAAGGGCTGAGGCTTCTGCTGGCAGGAAAGGAGATGAGAATAGCCAACAGAGCTCCTTTTGGTAAAATAAATATGTATTTCCTATTTTCTCCTTCAAATGACCTTGACCAATTCCTCTCTTGTGATGGGTAAGGAACAGTTCATCCTAGGTGAGAATGGAAATTCATTTTTTACAAAAGGCAATTTTAAAAAAGAGGATTGGTTTCTAGGAAGGTAAATAAATATACTAGATTGCAAATTCCTTGAGGGTCAATTCCTGGTCTTTGATTTCAGGGTCATTCACTCATTCATTTGGCAAATAATTAGTGAACATCTACCCCCTGTGAGGCATTGTTCTAGATACTTAGGATATATAAATGAACAAAATAAGGGGAAAAAAAAGTCCTTTTATGGAATTTACATTTGAGCAGGATAGGTAAGGCCAAAAACAATACTTGAGGTAGGTAAGTAAATTAGTATGTTATTGTAAGCAAAATAGTACATTCAGAAGTGGGAAGTGCCATAGAAGAAAGAAGAATAGAGCAGATTTGATGGGAGCGAGATGGCTGGGATGAGGCATGAGGTCCCCTAGAAAATAATCCCTATTATTTTCATATGCATCCCGCAGACTTTTATTTTACAGTGTCTACACATGCGTGGATTTTGAACAATGATCGATTCTGATGAATACACAGCATGGTTGCTTCCTTTTATTCGAACAACCCTAGGTCATAAAAATTCTCCTTGTCAGCGACTGTTTTTCTAAAATGTAAATAAATGAACATGGTAGTTAGGGAGGTCCTCTGGGAGAAGGGGCTACTTGAGCAGTGACTTGAAGGGAATGAGCCAGAGACGTGGGGAGGGGCGTGTACCTGGCGTGTCTGAGAGGCCGAAGGGAGGCCAGTATGGCTGTAGAGGCGACAGCAAGCAGGGGAGAAGCGAAGGAAAGCAGAGAGGGAAGGGGTAGCTGGTACTGAATCTTTTAGGGCACTGAAGGCCATTGTCAGCACTTCGGCTTTTACTTTGAATGAAATGGGGCGCCTTGCAGGGTTGTAAGTAGAGAAGTGACATGGCATAACTGTACACCTAAAAGGAACTCTCTCTCTCTTTTTTTTAAAGATTTTATTTATTTATTTGACAGAGAGAGAGAGAGAGATCACAAGTATGCAGAGAGGCAAGCAGAGAGAGAGGAGGAAGCAGGTTCCTTGCTGAGCAGAGAGCCCGATGCGGGGCTCGATCCCAGGACCCTGAGATCATGACCTGAGCTGAAGGCAGAGGCTTTAACCCACTAAGCCTCCCAGGCACCCCTAAAAGGAACTTTCTTAAAAAGACATCTGCGCCCCCGTGCCACTGCAGCGTTATTTACACTAGCTAAGACTTGGACAACAAAGTAAGTGTCCATCAACAGACGAATGGATAAAGAAGGTGTGATATGCATCTCACATATTATTCACCCACAGAAAAGAAGGAAACCCTGCCCATTGTGACAATACAGATGGGTCTTGAGGGCATTATACTAAGTGAAGTAAGTCAGAGAAAGTCAAATTCTGTATGAACTCACTTATATATGGAATCTAAGAAACCGAACTCATAGAAGCAGAACAGATTGGTAGTTGCCGGAGATGGGAGATTGGGAGTAGGGAAATGGGTGAGAGAGTTCAAAAGTTCTAAGTTAAAGTTCTAAGGTAATTAAGTTCTGAAGATTTAATGTACAACATGGTGGCTATAGTTAACGCAACTGTATTATATATTTGAAAGTTGCTAAGAGAGATCTTTTTTTTTTTAAAAAAAGATTGTATTTATTTAATTGAGAGAGAGAGCATGAGAGAGAGATCATAAGCAGGGAGAGTGGGAGGGGGAGAAGCAGACTCCCTGCTGAGCAAGGAGTCTGATGTGAGACTCGATCCCAAGACCCTGGGATCATGACCCGAGCCAAAGGCAGACGCTTAACTGAATGAGCCACCCAGGCACCCTAAGAGAGTAGATGTTAAAATTTCCCATCATAAGAAAAAATTGTAACTATGTGTGGTGGTGGATGTGCAATGAAACTTATTGTGGTGACCATTTTGTAATATATACTTGTACCAAGTCATTATGTTCTACAACTTAAATACAATGTTCTATGGCAATCATGTGTCAATAAACTAGAAAGAAAAAGAACCCTCTGGAGACTGGTCAGAAATACATGGTTAGCAGACAGGAGGTGAAGCAGAAAGACCAGCGAGGAGACCATGTCAGCAATCCTGGAGAAATGAGGATGCTCAGACCAAATGGGGCGTTAGAGATGTCGAGAGATGATCAGACTCGCTATGCTTGACCCTAGAGCTGACAAAAGTTCCTGCAGATTCTGTGTGCACTGTCTCAGAAAGGAGGATCCAGGGAGAGCTCCAGTTCTGGGCCTGACCAACTGAAGGACAAAGCTATCGTTTCCTTAAAGGCAGAAAGCTGCACGAGGAAGTGGTTTCAGTTCCATTTTGGACAAGTTGAGTTTGAGGGGTCTATTAGTCATCCAAGTGGAGATGCCAAGTAGGTAGTTGGATATTTGGCAACATCACGGATTTGAGAGAGAGGTCTGGCCTAGGGATATGAATTTGGAAGTGATCAACACATCTGATATTTAAATCTAAATATCATCTGATATCTGATATTTAAGCTATGAGACTGGATGAGATCCCTGTAGGTGTGAATGTAGAGAGAGAAACAAGAGGTCTCAGAAGTGACTTTGTGACTAGCTCAGTGAAAGTGGGATAGACGAACAAAAATGGATGAGTCATAACAGCAATTAGTGCATTTCTCCACAAAATGGTAACTCAGATAAATAGCCCTAGATATGTAGTTCCTGAAAGCAACACTGTGGAATTTATAATTCGAAATGTGGCTTCTTCTAGGTCCAGGATGAAAGTGGGGACCTGATGAAGAAGGTCACAGTGAGAGGAGAGAGTAATCACAACTGCGCCATATTTGTTCACCATTATGCATTCCTTCCTTCCAACAGATATATTTTAATGGCCTAGTATGTCCCAGGCATTAATCACTCATGTCGGACACTTAAAATATTTTGCACCCAGCATCAGTTTCTTCTTTCTGACCATCTTAATTTCCTTGCAGGCGTTACTGCTCCTGGCCGTGGGCCGCCCTGCAGAGGCAGTGAGCCCACAAGACTGTAAGACGTGGGTACTGCCAAGAGACCAAGCATGTGACCTAGGCTTGGCCAACTAGACTCTCCATACCAGCGTTCTGGGCTTTCAGCAATGAAAGAAGAAATGACTAGTGACCCAACAGAATAGAATTCAAATCACCATCGCAAGCCACACATATAACTTTAAATTTTCTAACAGCTACCAAAACAAGGTAAGAAGAAACAGGTCTAGCTCATTTTAATTCTGTATCTTATTCGACTCCATATATCCAAAATATCATCAACATGTAATTATTGTAAAAATTATTCACCAAGTTTTACATTATTTTCCTTGTGCGGAGACTTTGGAATCGGATGCGTGTTGTACATTTACAGTGCAACTCTTTTCAGACCAGCGGTATTTCGGCACTCGATCGCCCCATGGGGGGCGCCACTGTGCAGCAGAGGGTAGGATCCGAGTTCATTCATTTCGGCAGCAGCTCACTAAGCAGACAGTACCCTCGGCAGGCCCTTAGCAACAGGGCTTGCTTCCCGACCCTCCAAAGTTTCCTTGGTCTTTGGGAAGCCCTCTTCACCGTGTCCCGGCTCCTGATAGGAGCAAGTGAGTAAGTTTCCAGCAGCCTGGAATGCAGTTTCTTTTGCTTAGCTTGCTAGAGTAATTTCTTCTTACTTGCACTCAAAGAAACCCCACAGCTCTACTCCTGTTCCAGTGGAAAACAAAGAAGGATGTGTGCTGGATCAGGACCTTTTCACAAGGGTGGAGTCAAGAGAATTAAATGTTCAAAAAGAATAATGTGAGTCTCCATGTGTTTGGATTGGGAAAAAAAAAATCTCCAAAATAGAGCTTGGGGTGAAAAGACAAGGATGCCTAAAGTTTGTAGAGCACGATCCTGTTTGTATAATTTCTTCAAAAGCCACGCATGCGTATATATTTGTGGGCACACACACACGTACAGTTATTACATGGACAGGAACAAACTTGCGGAACAGGGTGACCTTTAGAGAATATGGGCAGGCAGCGTGCAGCACGTAGGTTGGGGGTGGAATTGTGTCCCCGCAATCGTGTGTTGAAGTCCTAACTCCCAGTACCTCAGAATGTGACCATGTTTGGAAAGGGGTCTTTGTGGACGTAATTAAGTTAAAATGATGTCACTCGAGTGACCCCTTATCCAATATGACTGGTGTCCTTGCAAAAATCTGGGATTTGGATGTACCACATACGATAGAAGAGAGAGAAGGCTATGTGAAGACACAGGGAGAAAATGTCCGTCTCCAAGGCAAGGAGAGAGCAGGTTCTTCTCTCATGGCCCTTAGAAGAGCCCAACTCTTCCAGCACCTGAATTGACTTCTAGTTTCTCTGTAACTGTGGGGAAATAAATTTCTGTTGTGAAAGCCACCTCGTCTGTGACCCTCTGCTGTGACAGCCCCAGAAAACTCATACCAGGAAGTAGTTAAAAAGAGAGGTGGACTTCTACTTACTTTAAAGGTTTCTGTTCTCATATTTTTACAACATGTACTTCTACATAAACATCAAGAAATGGAAATACCCCCAAAAAAAGACTCAGGGTCCTCCTTACCTTCCTGTGTTCCTCTGCTTCCTTCTTTATACACATTCCCTTCTCAAAATTTCACCACACATGAAGCAAGCTCCTAGGACCCTTACGTCCCTGAAGGGAGGAAGGTAGAACTTATGACTTAACTCTTCCTTGTTCAGTTAATGTACTTGCCTGCCTTTTTAATCGTGGGCACACTATGATGCTCATTGGAATGATTGTGGAGTCGTCTTTGTTTGATGTCACTCTCTGTTCTCTTGTCAAGTTCATTATTATACTTTTTTGAAGTTCCTTATCTGGAACTATGTAAGTTACAGGTCTTTGCTTGTAGGCAACAGAATGTATACCTTATAGTCTTAGGCAGAAAAAAATAATTCATTTAAAGGAAAGAAGGGACCTAACAGGTTCCAAAGGGAAGCTCTAGAAACAGGTTTGGGAAAAACAAAAACAAAACAAAAACAAGAAGGCAACGAAGTTCACAGGGGAGGGGAGTCACAGCCAAAACTGATGGGCTCTTACTTAAGGATGCTACCAATGAAGTTAATCAGCCTATGCTTGTCCTTTTTTTGTTTCTGAATCCTTTTCTTTAGGATTCCATACTCAAAGGAAAAAGTGTCTAATAAGCTTAAGTTGGCTCATAGGCCCATCCCTTAATCAGGAAAGGCAGGGCACTCTCTCCAGCAGGGAAAGTGCTCACCGCAAGGCAGACCCAATATGCTTTTGTCAGAAGAAGGGGATTCTAAGTAACAAAAATAACATATCTCTTGGATGATGATTGATTTGTTTGTTTATTCCACAGTGTAAAATTATCTGACCAGGGGCCATGTTCTGCAGGAAGATCTTTCCTATAGTGTCATCTCCCAAAGGGCAGAGTTGGACACGGTTTTCTTATACAACATCCAGGATGATGAGTGATTGATAGGTGTCAAGAGTTATGATGTGAAGTAAATTCCATTACATTCTGCCTAGATCGCTTTCCTTATACCTGTTGTATGGGTCCCTTCTCTAGGTTTTGCTTCTTACTAGAAGGTTGGTCTCCCTTTTCAAGGTAGTGATCACTGTGTTGGCCAGACCTTACCTCATTTTTCAGGTAATTGAAAAACCTGTCCAACACCCTCATCAGTGGGAGGGTGGGGAAGTAGACTCTTGAAATCTCTTTGTTTCATCCATGCATTTACAGACCCAGGGAAGGTTTGAGTTAATCTCCTTAGGAAACAAATTTTAGAAACACATTTCTTAAAGTTTAGAATTAAATTATTCAAAGGTGTATGTAATTATGGCCCAAACACTTGATTTCATTAACTCCCGCAGCATATTACATGGATTTGGGCTATGATTATGAAATCACAGTTTTATTTTTCCCTAATTAACTATTGAAGTTTAGGTCTAGATTTTAATCATACTCCCCCAAAGTGACTTTGGTTGAGATTTTGTGACTCAGTGGAAACCAGGGGCGCTCCTGAAGAGGGGCAGACCCATGTACGCCCCGTGTAAAACCAGTTCTCATTCCAGGTGCAGAATCTGTATCAAATGGGAACTGCAGCGTGTGGGCCTTCTGGAAGAGAATGCATGGGCAACAGTCAACATTGTAAGTGCCTTTTCATTCGTGCTCCTTTTAAAAAATTTTTATTCTTTTTTAAATTGAAGTGTAATTAATATACAATGTTGTATTAGTTTCAGGTGTCCAACATAGTGATTTGACAGCTTTGTGCATTACCCACTGCTCACCACGATAAGTGTAGTCCCCATCTGTCGCCAGGCAGTGTGATTACGGTATTATCCACTGTATTCCCTGTGCTGTATTTTCATCTCCATGACTTATTTATCTGAGTAGCTGTGCTAGGCATCAGAGAAAGGGGAAAGACAGTTAGTTGCAGGTGCATAATTTGAACCGGGACCTGAATTTAAATCGGAAATCTGCCCTATTCTAGCTGCATGACTGCAGGTAAGTTTCTTAAATTCACAGAGCCTTCCTTTCTTCATCTGTAAAAGGGGTGAATGTATCTATTTCTCACTGTGATCTTTAGGATCAGATGAGACCCTTGAGGTGTCTATTTCCTGCACATCCTGAGTGCTCAATAGATTGTAACCATTATGATTTGGCAACTAACATTTTACGTGACTGACTCATTTCTGTCCCCTAGGGCAAACATTCGGTAACCCATTTAAAGCAGCTTAGTGATTACCGGTTTGTTTAATCTGTGTAGGTCTGTGTATGAATACAACTAGTTGCGACCAGAAAGCAGAACAAATCCTAGAGCTTACAGTTTCCCAAGGTGCTTCTAGAACGTGAGCCCGCCATACGATGTAACCAAGTGGGTCATCAGGAATGTGTTTTCTGTTCAAACAGAATTGGGAAAACCTTAATAAAAGTCAAACTGCTGTTTATTGCGGGACTTTTCAGAGCCTTTAATATACTATCATGCATTGTGACTTTCCAGAGGCAAATAGTGTGGACGAATTTTCTAACTTACTTGACCAAAAACAAAACAAAACAAAAACAAAACAAAGCATTAACATGAGGTTAGGATGTTCAGAAAACACTGTGACGAAGGGATGGCATAGCGGTGTTACCAAGCCACTTGCCAAGTGGCCTGAGAAGTATTCCCAGCGGACAATCCAGCTTGCCCAGAGTGGCCATTGGGAACGTGATCTAGTTCCTCTTGAAAGCAGAATTTTTCTTCGCTCCAAATTGAGTTGCAGCCTATGAGGGAGAAACAGATTGCCACCCCACTGTTCACACGTCTGCCCTGTCTGTAAATGTTAGGAACTACCGTAAAAAGACATTTGAATTCCTGTGGCAATAAATATGCAAATACAGACTTTTCTCCAAATATGGCTAGGGCATCATTTCCCTCCTTTTACCACCTCAGAGTCCCTAAACAGGTTTGAATCTGTTGACAAAGCTTTTTAAAGCCATCTAGCTGACTTTTTCTTTTGTGTGCTAGCAATCTGTTCACTGTATTCCCAGGGAACTCAGATGGAGTGCTCTCTCTCTTTCCCTCTCTCTTTCTCTTTCTCCCTCCCTTCCTTACTCCTTCCTTCCCTGGCTCTCCTCCTCTCCCCCTTTCTTATTTCTTGGCAGACTTTGCCCCTGGATAGACAAATTGTAACTCATTCTGTCACTGCACCAGAATTTAGTCAATCCCACTCTATGCCATTGGTTAAGTAATTACTTGAAATTTGTTACCCACAGTTTAACTCTGTTCTCTGCCCGCCGTTGATACCAGAGGAGTTTTATCTGCAGACGAATGAGGTCCTAGTCTTTGTATGAAATGTTCTGGTTTCCCCCAGACTTCTGTGCCCAAGTGAATCTCAAGCAAAAAAATAATGTTCTGGGGCACCGGGGTGGCTCAGTGGGTTGAAGCCTCTGCCTTCCGCTCAGGTCATGATCTCACGGTCCTGGGATCGAGCCCTGCATCGGGCTCTCTGCTCAGCAGGGAGCCTGATTCCCCCTCTCTTTGCTTGCCTCTCTGCCTACTTGTGATCTCTCTCTCTCTCTCTGTCAAATAAATAAATAAAAATCTTTAAAAAAATTAAAAAAAAATGTTCCACACATCCATCAACATTTAGAAGGGCAGCGACGTTTCCATCTAGAGCTAAAGCTGGAGACTGAACATGAAAGGGAAAAAAAAATCTTGTGGTGTATAAAGAATTGCATGACGCTTGCACTTCAGGTCAAGGAGGAGCATTTTCTAAGGTTTACGTGATGCTGCTTGGGCAAGGTTTTCTTTAGCTTCTTGTGCTATCATTAAATTAAATGATACTATGCACATTTTCAGGATCCTAATGGCGATAGGCACTAAGGTGAGATATGTTCACGTCTTCATACTTACGGGGGGAGCAATGGGAGCTTTGCAGAAGTGAGGCAGAATTGGGGAACAATGCAGACAGAATCGATGATGTAAAATAGATTCTGCACCGTAACGGGAGCATCTGTTTGTGCTGCCCACTCGTGTACTTTCAGGACCTGGAGGATTGTGGGCACACAGTCAGGGCCCAATAACTGCTTATATAAGGAATAAATAGATATCTTCAAAGATACGGCTTCTACCATGGACACTGGTCCCTTCTATCTATGGAGTGTATTCATGGCTAAGTTCTATCATGACTAAGAGGCATGGCGTCGTAGTTAACACTGGCCTCGGAGTCAGAGAGCCTTGAGGGTTAAGTGCAGGGTCAGGCCTGTCCCATTTGTGTGGCTTTGTGCCAAGTTACTGAGTCTAAACCTCACCCTCCCCAGCTCTACAGTGGAGACAGTGATCATTAAGACACATTCAGAGCAAAGACTGGTTAAGACAAGGTATGTCAAACACCTTTGCATTGCACCTGGCATATTGTAAGCCTTCACTAAATACTAATATGATGATGATAAACTTTGTATCAAATCAGTTCAGATAGAGTAAGTCCTCAGGTAGAGTAGTGTAGAACCAGATGCAGGCAGTATAAATTTTATATACTATATACTATATATACTAACTTATAAATGCAGGGACTGGGTCCAAAATCAGATGTGGCACTACATGTCACTGTCGCACATCCTCAGCCCTGCCCAGCACTGTGGGAAACATCAAGACCGCAGCTGATCACACATCCCATGGAGAGGCATATAAATAATCATTTCAAAAGGTTGTTCTCGGTCAATGGTTTGCAACCAAGGGCAGGTTTCCCACCTACCCCAACCCCAGGAATGCTCAGTAATATCTGGAGTCCTTTTTGGTTGTCACAGCTGTGGGGATGGGGGCCACAGAGTGCGCTCTGGGCTTCTGGCGGGGGGCGGGGTGCAGGAATGAGAATGATCAGTAGCGTCCAAACTTGGGAGCTTGGGTTTTAAAAATGTGACTTTTTAAAGACTCGACCGGAGTCAACATTTCTCGAGGATAAATGATCTCTAAAATTATTTTCAGAGCTTCGAAAAGGGTTTAGTCAAGTTTGGCTGGGAGAACTGGGGAGCGAGACGGTTCTGGGGAGCCCAGATCTGTTACACTTCCTGGGGTCCGCTGGCTGGGCAGGAGGGTCAACGCAGAGAAGCGCAGCCGTATGAGAATATGCCTTGAGCAGATATTCCGCTCGGGAATGTTTATAATGAGTCGTTTTAAAATACTCGAATGCACTGACTAGCGACAGAGACCCTAATTAACCCAGATTCCACTAAAAATAGGAAGAGCCCATTGCATTTAGGCAGAGTTATTTCATTAGTTGGCGAGGCAGGCAGAGAAAATAAATTCTGGGGCAAAAACGACACTAACAACAACATCTCTTGTTTATTAAGCCTGGGCGCCGTGTCACCTGCTGCGGTAGAGAGCGGGATGAGGAGAAACTTCGGGTCTGGAGTTCTCCCTCAGCCCTGTCACCTACGAGCTGTGGGAGTCTGGGAAATCTTCTTTTTTCCTTTCTGCTGCTTATGGTTCAGTCTGTAAAATGGGAATCGTAATAATACGTGCTTCATGGGATTGTGGTGAGAATTCCAAAGAGTAAAGTCTCCAGAACGCTCAGCACAGTGACTGATGCATATGCTTCCAGGAAATGTGCGGTCATTCTCTTTGGAATAATCCTCACAGAAACTGTGTAGGCGGGAGATATTTAAAGACAAGAACATTGAGAAATGGGAAAAGTGTGTCAGAAAGAGATGGAGAGAGTTGTCTCAATTCCCGCAAGTAGTGAGTAGGCAAATTGGGTCGAATTCCAGAGCCCACTTGGCGACCCTCGACCTGGAAGGGTGTGTGGCGTATCTAAGGACACAGCACATACGTGTCGAAGAGAGCTCTCCTGTGAGGGACTCTAAAGCTGATTTTGCCACTTACCACCCTGCCAGTACTGCTGCCATCCCCAGAACGGGTTCTCAGGTCTCCAGTGGGGGCCTTAGATTCTTCAAATAATGTAAATGGCACATTTCACACTTGGGAAGCAGCCCTTGGAGAAACAGTGAAAAGACGTGTCAGCGTTTCCACCAAGAACTAGTTCTCAGCAGACCGGAGTGACCTCGGGAAGTGTGTGTCTGCTCGGATCACATTGCCTGGACCTTGTCACTATGGCTTCCTCTAGGTGTTTGCTCTTCGCTGGAAGAGGCCGGGAGGGAGAGACAAGTCCGTAGGCTGCCCAGCAAGGTTAGGAAGAGCCCACTGTGTGTGTGTGTGTGTGTGTGTGTGTGTGTGTGTGTGCGTGTGTACTTGTGTGTATGTCTCTGTGTGTACGTATGTGTATGCAAGGGTGTGTATGTGCCGTGGGTGTGTATGCGAGCATATGTGAATGTGTCTGTGTGTAACTGTGTGTGCCTATGTGTGTGTGTGTGTGTGTGTTTGTGCCTGTGGGTGTGTACTCTGCTCGCAGACCTGAAGCAGGCTTCCACAGTCACCGTGACCACTGCAATGGCATTTGACGAGGCTGCCATTCGAGTTGTGGGAGTAGCTTGGAGTTGGGCTCCTTCTAATTATATTTAATTGCACCGCCCTGGATTTGACCCTGAGTTTGGTTTGAAATGGGTGATGTGAAAGGTTGACTGTGTCTTCCCAGCTTGACAGGACTGGGATGGAAACAGTAGCTGTTGAGTGTGGCCCCACCCACAGCCCTGATGACCTTCTGGGGGAACCTCCCTGAACGCCCAGGGTTCAAAGTCACAGTGCCATCAGCTGTGGTGACCTTGCCCTCGGGCCCCTGCCCACCCCTCTTGCCTTCACTGCTTACGCTTTTTTACCGTTTGATTATTTTCCAGCTTATTTTTTGGCCCAGTCATCTGATGATGGGTGAATTGAAGAAATAAATATCAGAAATGACTCCGGTTGTTAAATTCACCAGTGTCCTTCCCAGGTCAAGACTCCAACCGCATCATTTGATGCAATTGTCTACACTGAGCACAGCCGGAGACCCTCCCCAGCAACCATTCTTTCCATGTTCTGATACCAAAACCTTTTCTCAGGCTCACTCTGGCTTTAAAATATTTTATTTTGTTGACTGTTTCCTTTGTTGTGCAGAAACTTTTAATCTAGATGAAGTCCCAAAAGTTCTTTCTCGGTTTTGTTTCCCCTGCCTTTGGAGACGTGTCTTGAAAGAAGTTGCTGTGGCTGATGTCGAAGAGGTTACTGCCTGTGTTCTCCTCTAGGATTTTGATGGATTTCTGTCTCACGTTGAGGTCTTTCATCCATTTAAAGTTTATCTTTGTGTATGGTGTAAGAGACTTGTCCCGTTTCATTCTTCTACATATAGCTGTCCAATTTTCCCAGAGCCATTTATTTATTGAAGAGACTGTCTTTTTTCCATTGGATATTTTTTCCTGCTTTGTCAAAGATTAGTTGACCATAGAGTTGCAGGTCCGTCTCTGGGCTCTCTATTCTGTTCCACTGGTCTATGTGTCTGTTTTTGTGCCAGTACCATGCTGTCTTGGTGATCACTGCTTTGCAGTAAAGCTTGAAATCAGGCAATGCGATGCCCCCAGCTTTGTTTTTCTTTTTCAACATTTTCTCGGTGATTTGGGATCTTTTCTGGTTCTATACAATTTTTAGGATTGTTTGTTCCAAACAAAGAGGAAACCCATAGAATGGGAGACAATATTGGCAAATGATACTATAGACAGAGGGCTAATATCCAAGATCTTTATAGATCCAAGATCTATAAAGATCTATAAAGATCTTGGATATCTCAAACTCAACACCCAAAAAGCAAATAAGTAAAAAAATGAGCAGAAGACATGATATTTTATTTGATTTTTGCCCACGTCATATGGTAGGATAGACTATAAAGATGTTCATTTCATCATTATTTGCAACTTATTTGTTCATTTGATGCATTTTTTTTTTTTTAGTGTTCACTGTGTTCAAAGCCTTAAGGAATCAGCTGTAAAGAAACACTTAAATTTGTTTTTCTTTCCCTAATAGGGCTTATGCTCTTCTTGGGAAAGATAGATCATGAAGAGAATAAATAATTAAATAAGTAATATTAAATTGTGAGGAGGGAATGGGAAATTTGCAGGTGGTATATGTGTAATTGTAAATATGGTTGCAGGAAAGGCCTTACTGAGAACTGACATCAGAAGAAAGACCAGGAGGAGGTAGGGGAGGGGCTGACGTGGAAGTCTGGGGGAGAGTGAGCTCAGGAGAGGGAACAGCAAGTGCAAAGGTCCTGAGGTAGGGTGGTACCTAGCATGTTCAAGGAACATCAGGGAGGCTGTGCGGCTGAAACAGAGAGAATCCAGGGTAAGACGAGGAGAGAGGTGAGGTCAGAGAAGTGACAGGTGGGAGCAGGAACAGAGTTCAGGGACTGGCTGGCAGTGACCCCAGCTTTTACTTAGGGTGAGGTGAGAACGAGAAGAGGGTTCTGAGCAGAGGAGTGACATGGTTTGTCTGGTGTTTTAATCAGATCACTGAGGCTGCTGAGTGGGGATTGGACTGCATGGAGGGGAGGGCCAGCGCTGGGAGACCAGTGAGGAGGCCATTGTGAACCCCTAGCAGGGACAGAATAGCAGCCTGGAGCGGGGTAGGGGACCTGGAGGTGGCGACATACAGTCAGAACTGGGTATATCTGCAGGTAGAAACTGCAAGGTTTACAAAGTACCTACTGTCTTTCAGGAGGGTAATAGTTTTAAAACAATTACAGCATACCCGTTCAATAAAATAATCAGAATGAACTTTAAGAATACTTCTGTTACATAGTTGCATGAAAGCATCAAGATGAATAGCAATAGGATAGTAAAATTCCTGAGTTATAAAAATGCATTCACACACACACACACACACACACACAAATACGCTATTTTCATTTTTTAAAAAAATTTAAATACCTCAGATTAAAACGGTTGTTTCCTCCGAAAAGGGAGATTGCAGTTGGGCATGAAAGTGAAGTTTCAGGTTTTAACTTGGTTAGTTTTTGCAGTTGTTTTGTTTCCCAGGGGGCATTTCATTCATTGCTTTTCATTATTCTTTTGTAAAACGAGAAGGGGGAGATATTCAGAAGAGGAAAATATTCATCTTCTCAAGATTCTAAAGACCTTTCAATAAAGACCTTAACTCACCCCATACCCCACCGATCAGGCATCTGTGTTCAGAAAGGTCATTGTCACGGTTTGCTTCAGAATTTGCTTTCCTGTTGCCAAATGTAGGATGTTCGGAGAAACGCAATCTTTTCCCCTTCTCTGTGGCCACTGAGAACAAAATGGGATGCTGTTGATTTGCAGTGAGAGCCTCATCCTTCAGGGGAGCAAATTCTAATAACTCTTCACCTGACAGGAGTCAGAATTGGGGTGGAAAATGAAATACTTTCAGGAACTCAGAAATTGCCCTTCTAGTGTATGTTGAGGGCCATGTGAAATGGAATTGCACCTTCTCAGGTGTAATTACGTCTTCCGGTTTACATGTTCCGTCCTCCCCAAGGATTCACAGAGGTCCCAGTGACAGCACAGTGGTGGATTAATGCTGTATGATTAAGAAGGGATGGTTGGGGGGCACCTGGGTGGCTCAGTCGGTTAAGCATCTGCCTTCAGCTCAGGTCATGATCTCGGCATCCTGGGATCGAGCCCCACATCGGGCTCCCTGCTCAGTGCCTCTCCCCCTGCTCGTGCTCTCTCCCTCTCTCAAATAAATAAATAAATAAATAAAATCTGAACAACAACAAAGAGAAGAGATGGTTGTGTCAAAGACCTAATCCCCCACCTCTGATCTCCTGTAAAGTCGTGCCCCTACCAAGAAGATAGGCATTGGAGGAAGAAGAGAGATTTATAATTTCAGGGAAATCTATAATATCTAATGGCACATCTGGGCTTTGTATTTGACTTTTTCCAAATATGAAATTAACAAAAATAGCTGCAATCCTACTATACACCACTCTCAAATAGTCAACGATAATCCGTATAATGGAAGTTGTCATATTTATCAGGACTAGCAACAGTTACCATATAATTATTTGCCAACTCTGCGTCCACTGTGATTGACTCATTTCTTAAAATAGGTGAAATCAGACATTTGAGAGACTGTCAAAAAATGCCGCCACTCTAAATTTTCTTTCATTTAAGGGCACTAGTGACAAGGCATGGCGCCACATATGGATTTCTTTGAGTTTGGAAGTCTGCCATCAGCAAGGATTGGACCACCCGTGGATTTGCTGCTGCTGTTATCAGATTGGGACAAAAATTGAATTATAGAGAACATCGTTCTCAAGTTGTACTTTCCATTGAAAGGGTGCCTGCTTAAAACTTGTCAGAGTGTTGAGTCCTTCTGCTTTTTTTTTTTTTTAAGGCACTTGCCATTTTTACAGATTGAAACATCAAAGACCATGAGTTAGCTGCAAGAAGACATTAACCACACTGGCATTCCCCAAAGAGGTTGATGCCAGAGAAGAGTTTAGATGCATGGATTTTAACCCAATACCATTTTTCCCACTCAGGGAATACGCGGCAATGTCTGGAGACATTTTTGCTTATCGCAACTTGGGCTAGGTGGACCACTGGAATCTAGGTGAGGGATGGTTCTAACCATCTTCCAATGCATACGACGGCCCACCTGCAACACAGAAGTGTCCTTCCTCATGGGTCCTTTGACCCTGAATTTATCATAGATACCAGAGATGCCCGTAGGCATACCTATTCACATAGCTAACTTAAGGCCGAATAATAATGTATTGTGTTAATTGGCTTGGGCTTCCATAACCAAATATCATAGACTGAGTAGCTGAACTAGCAGAAATTTATTTTCTTACAGTTCTGGAGGCTGGAAGCCTGACACCAGAATGCTAGTATGGCTGGATTCTGGTGTGAGCTCTCCTGCTGACTTGTCGATGGCCGCCTTCTTGCTGTGTGCTCACTCATACTTTCCTAGGTGTGTGCACTCAGAAAGAGAGACAGAGATAGCAACCTCTCTGGTATCTCTTATAAGGGCACTAATTCCATCACGAGGACCCCTTCCTCATGGCCTCATCCACCTCTAATAACCCCCTCAAAGGCGCCATCTGCAAATACCTTCACATTGGGGATTAGGGTTCTGCTATCTATGGTCTGAATTGTTTGTGTCTCCCCTCAAATTCCTCTGTTGAAATCCTAACCCCCTACAAAAAAAAAAAAAAAGAAATCCTAACCCCCAAAGGTGATAATAGTATGTGGTACCTTTGGGAATTGATGAGGTCATAAGGGTTGAGCCCTCATGAGTCGGATTGGTCTTCCTTAAAAGAGACCCAGCAGAGCTCCTTAGCCACATCCAGGGAGCATAAATGCGGTCTAATCAAGGGCATCCCTGTCTCCTGAGTGAGGAACCCGTACAACGTGATCACCTGGATTTTAGAAAAATTACGGATTAGTAATTCATCTGTACTCTTCATTCCTGCCATTTTTTTTTAGTAGAAAACGAGTACTATAGTTATCTCATCCCTGCCCATAAAAAGTGTGGCAATTTTCCAAAGAACGAAGGACACTTACACTCCTCAGCAGAGGAATGGTGTGGTCTGGCTTGTAGTTTGTAAAAGTCCTTCTGATTTCTCTGAGGGGAAAGTGCAGCGGGTAATCAAGAGTGAAAGTACTGAGAAGTCCAAAGATCTTGCCACAGTCCAGGTGGGAAACGATGGGGGAAGCCCTAGAGATGGAAAGAAGCAGAGAATTTCAAAGATATTTTTACAGATCAACACGATGGATGATAGAAAGGAATTAAGAGTTCTGTGACTGGCAAGTGAATAGAAGTTTCACTTAATAAGATGGCAGTCTCGGGGAGGAAATGACCTTGAGTGTACCTGTGATGACAGACGGGGTAAGAGCTGAATTGGAAACTCTGCATTAGATGCACTAAGTGGAAGATAGTAGTTGAATGTCAGGTAGTCATCAGGTGTACAGATGTGTCTGGAGGTCAGAGGAGGGCCGTAGGTAGGAGACTAGTATTTGAACACTGTAGCATATAGACGATATTTAGGGATATGGCTTGGAGAAGACCTTTCTAATTAGAAAGCTAAACAAGAGGGTTGATGATGAATTCCCAAGGCACTGCCCTGTTTGGAGTTCAGGTAGAGGAAGAAATTGAGAAAGAAGCACGAGAGAGGTAGCAAGAAAACAGACATGAAGACAGGAGATTCTTGGGAAGGATAGAGTGGGCATACTCTGTCAACGGCCACTGAAGGACAGAGAAGGGTCCAGAAGCTTTAGCAACATGGACATCTTCAGTGAACTCAATCATCCAATTTCTGTGATGTCTTAGGGCAGGAGCCCAGGTCCACATTATTTGAAGATGAAATGAGACATGAGGAAAATTTGCTTAGAAGTTAACGCTCATCTTCTGTCACACATCAGCATCCTAGACTTTGTTATATCAGTAATATTTGATACTTACGGACTTTAGACTAATAATCAAATTTAAGTTTGTCCGGCTGATTTTGTATGTGCAGGATACACGCTGGTAAATACCTTTCAGATGTTCATTTATCCTTTTTTTTTTTTTCCAGCAAATACATATGACATCTGTCACACAGGTTTCATGGTGGGTGCTTAGGGTTACAGAGATGGAAAAGACATAAAATCTCCCTACTTTTTCAGTCATTGTCTTAGACAAAAGATAAAAAGTAAGAAAACAAATAGCGGTTTAAGTTGAACGAGCTCCTTGGAGGAAACAAATATGGTGCCTGCATCATGAACGTTGGGTGGGTCCCTTTTAGATGGATTGGTTGCAGAAGGGCCATCTGAGGAGGGTGACATTTTAGGGAAAACATGAATGAGGCAAAGATCCACCACGCCAGCTACTGGAGTATAGCTTTGCAGAAGGCCTTGCCCAGCAGGGCCAAGAGTCTGCAAACACCTTGAGTGGGCGAGAGCTACCATATTTTAGGTAGCAGAGCGCACAAGGGGGCAGGCATATGGTTGGGCTGGACAAGTACGCAGGGGCCAGATTATGTAGGGATCTGTGGATTTACACCGAAGATCTTTCCAAATTTGCCTTCATGACTATGTCTTTGAAAAAATGTTCTGGGATCCGACGGAAGTATTTCCCAGCACAGCATCTCTAGACAGCATCCTAGTAATTTGTATTTAAAAAAATCTTAAGACACATGCACACTTTAGACTAATAATTTCATTTCTAGGAATTTATGTTAAGTAACTTTCCAGGGGCTCCTGGGTGGCTCAGTGGGTTAAGCCTCTGCCTTCGGCTCAGGTCATGGTCTCAGGGTCCTGGGATCCAGCCCCATATCAGGCTCTCTGCTCAGCGGGGAGCCTGCTTCCTCCTCTCTCTCTGCCTGCCTCTCTGCCTACTTGTGATCTCTCTCTCTGTGTCAAATAAATAAATAAAATCTTTAAAAAAAAAAGAAGTAACTTTCCATATGCATGCATTTTTGTCTAGAAGAAAATTTGTATCTCTGAAATTCCTTGAATTCTATGCTTAAACCCAGTAGATTTTATGACATGCAAATTATACATCACGAGAGCTGATTTTTTTAAAAGAATGATATAACAAAATATTAAAAATAACGTAACGTTCATCAATATGAGATTGGCTAATACATTGTGATTCGTCTACACACTCCAATTATACAACCGTAACTATTGCTGGTAGTTATTTTACTAACATGCAAAATATTTATGATATATAGGTCGGTAAAAATAAGTCAAACACAGTAAATATAATTTTATTTTTATTTAAATTAAAAAGATAGGGCGCCTGAGTGGCTCAGTTGTTAAGCGTCTGCCTTCGGCTCAGGTCGTGATGCCAGGGTCCTGGGATTGAGCCCCACATCGGGCTCCCTGCTCAGTGAGGAGTCTGCTTCTCCCCCTCCCACTCCTCCTGCTTGTGTTCCCTTTCTTACTGCGTTTCTCTCCATCAACTAAATAAATAAAATCTTAATAAATAAATGAGAAAGATAAACCTCCTGTAGCTATACATTAAAAACCCAATATTAATAGTCATTTTTCCCGAGTGTTGGGATTATGGGTAATTTCTATTCATTTCATTATGTTTTCCTTTGTTATCCCACATTTTTTGCTCTGACCGTGAAGCACTTTGTGATTGGAAAAACCACTGAAGTTATTACCATGTTTAAGCAAAACAAATGTTAACAGCAACAGGAAAAGAGCTTTTCATGATTCAGTGCTGGAGCCTCAGGACATCTCTGGAGACCACCGAATCCAGCCCCCACCTCGTTTCAGAGGAAATGAACATTAGAATTAACATCAGCTGTGATGACCAACTGTTGGGGAAAACAGGCCAGATGGTGTTCGTCGTCCCCCTCTGGTGTACTTTGAGAGGGTATTGTTGGACTTCTTAGAGCAGCAATTATAGAACATCTTTGCAGGTAGGTCATTCCAGTTACCTTCCAGCAAAGATGCAAGATATTTAAAAAAGTTTCTCACTATCCCACAGTTTGTCTCTGCCATACAGAAGGCATTTGTCCCAAGAGTTCTTGTTTATATCCTCGAATTTTTCTTAAATAGGATGCAGTGGATTATGCGACCACATCCTTCCTCATTTGAGTAGCTGATCGTGCGGGCATTGGTGCGTGATTATTAACCTGTAGTTTGCACAGGTGAATCTTGGGATCACATATGTCCACAGGCAGTTTAGCTCCACGGTCGATGGCACAATTAGGATAGATTAGTAACGAAAGTTGCATTGCAAGGCAAATAGCATTTCCAAAGTTTCCTAAGAACCCAGTGTACTGAAGGGGCACCACACGTTCAGACTTTTAATTGGCCAAACTCGAGGACTCATTTTTATTTTTAGAGCCAAATGGAAAAGTCCATAGCAAAGACCTCATTGCAGTGTGTATTACCTTGCGTTTTTATTGTGAATCTAAAAGCAACACCCAAGTCAACATAGATGAGTAGTCTTTCCTCAATGCTTCATCTTCCCTGAGTAGGTTGTTCCTGTTGGGGATTGTCCCTACCACACGTGTTCTGAATATTATGTTCTGAATATTATGAATATCTCATGTCCTGGACATGCTAAACAGCTAACATTTGACGTGGTTTTTGATTGACAACAGTTCAACAAGTATGTTTCGAACATCTACCTATTAAAGTGGTCTTCGGCCATTCAAGTTCAGGGCATGCTTCCTGAATTCTGGAATTCAGTGTGGCATAGATGAAAGGATTGAGAGTTAAATCTCAGTTCATCTGCAAAGGAAGTTTCGGGACATTTTGCCCATGTGCGGGCATCGCTATCACATCTTAAGCAGGGAATCCTGTTCTGGGGTCCATGCTAAGGGGGAAATCACAGTTCTCAAAGCACAGTTTCTCTCTTCTTTAGGATTCCACAGGTGTACTTGTGGATGCATATAGGAATAGATCTTTGCCAGTAATTATTACAGAAATCAACTTCGGCATCTTCACCCAGTTCTTCGGCACGGCAGTCATCCCTCTAGCACTCCATGCACGGTAGCGGGAGCGTGAGGGAGGGAAGAGTGGAAGTCCTCAATTTAGTGTCTGTGGCAGTGCCTGGCCTCTTGGGTCACTGCTGAGGGAATGCAGATTCCATGCACACTGTGAAGTGATTTATAGACGGTGCTACCCGCTTTTCAGTAAGCTTACCCTCACAGAATTGCAAAAGACCAAATAAGATTCCTGCAAAGAAAGTATAGATTGAAAATAGCAAATGACTATGTAAGCATAAACACACAGCAAGAAAATGCCAGTGCTGTACCTTTCCTACCTCTAGGATCTACAGCCCCTGCCCTATTTCAAGGTTAAGTGAAATCTGATGGAAACTGTACCCCTCTCTCTCCCTAGGACGTTCTTTGGGTGTGAGGGAAGTTTAGACTGTCCATTCAGGGTAATGGTGATGTTTTAGCAGCAAGAGGCAATGTGCTTTTTAAGAGAAACTTGTAGCAAAGGCCTTTAAAAAATGAGTCTGGGAATGGGCAGTTGGGATTTTAAAAATAAAAGTAAAAACATGGAGACAGAATTTCTTTTTTTTTTTAAAGATTTTATTTCTTTGACAGAGAGAGAGAGATCACCAGTAGGCAAAGAGGCAGGGAGAGAGAGAGGGGGAAGCAGGCTCCCCGCTGAGCAGGAAGCCAGATGCAGATCTCAATCCTGGGACTCTGAGATTATGACCATAGCCAAAGGCAGACGCTGAACTGACTGAGGCCCCCAGACGCCTCTCCACGTATCTTTCTGAGATGTCTTTGTAACCCTTGACTTCCACGGGAAACCAGCATTTAGCTTAGAGTCACACTTTTAAATCATTGTTCAATATACATTTTAAAAAAATAATAAAGCGGGCGCCCGGGTGGCTCAGTTGGTTGAGCAACTGCCTTCGGCTCAGGTCATGATCCTTGAGTTCCAGGATCGAGTCCCACATCGGGCTCCCGGCTCCAGGGGGAGTCTGCTTCTTCCTCTGGCTTTCTCTCCTCTCATGCTCTCTCTCTCACTTTCTCTGTCTCTCAAATAAATAAAATCTTAAAAAAAAAATAAAACATATTCAATCATATGTTTCCCCATAAAATATTTATAGTAATTTTTAGGGAACCTAAAGGGTGTTTTACCACGAATATATGAAATTAAATTTATAATGATTAAGATATTCAATTCTTTAAAAAGTTCTATTTTTAAAGTTCTATTTTTAATTCAGGTGGTACAACATCCATAATATAGTGTAGTATATGCTAAATAATAGAAAATAAATTATTATACACGTATTGAAACGTGCTCACAATGTTTTAACTGGGAGGAGTACATGGATATTTAGTTTTTAATGGGGATTGGGCTTGGCAACCAGTGACACAGTAATTACATTTGAAGAAGAGTCAAGGTATAAAGCAAAAGTTCTGATAAGGTAGAGAAGATAGCACTTACTATTTCTCACCTGTTTTCTAGCTTCTCCTACACACCTGCCCTTAAAGGATTTGCACTCAAGGCAACACTGGGTCTCCTACTGGCTTACACATTCCAGAGCCTGGACCAAAAGAGGGATGCCCTATTGTCTGGCTCTGGTCCTTTCCTGTGTGCTCACGACATCGTTGCTTTGGCTCAGACAGGTCATATCACCTGGACCGTCACCCTCCCTTGATCTAAACTCACCTACAAAGGCCTTCTTGACCATTTTTGGTGGAAATGAGATTCTGCCTCCTCTGAAATCCCAGAGCAGTGATGCGTGGACTGGAGACAGTTCTTATGTCTCATAGTGATCATGGTAGCTCTTTAAAAACTCGGTTTCCTGTGCCTTCCCCTCAAAGAGCCTGATTCAGGGGAATTTGGGAAAGGGCATTGCTTGGGAATCTATATTTCTGGAAAGTCTCCAGCTGGTTCGAGCGGTCAGTGTTGCTCAGAAATCAATATCCAAGAGATCTTGTTGATGGGATACATAGCACATTCCCCTTTGTGGTGTCCACTATCTTTTTAGAAATTAGTTCATCCTTCTAATTAGCTTATAAATAATTCAGAGTCATGGATTATTATTGTTATTGTTTTACCATAGTAAGCCAGACATCATTTATTTATTATATAATAAGGATTGATAGATGGACCTTAGTGCACTACAGTCTTTTTAGAATGACTCCATGAAACCTTGTAAAATACTGAGGAAGTTAATGGAATCCTATGGAAAAAGTGGTGACAGCACTAATTGAGCCACTTGAATGCCAATAGGTAGGTTTTAATTTTCATTCTCGAATTTTTATTAAACGGTGGTGTTTCTGCCGTGCCTCTGTGTGTTTCTTCCAAAGTAAATGATCTTTTAAAAACTTAAAAACTATTTCTACAAATTTCTCTCCAGTTATCTCTAACCAAATAACATTCAAAGGATTTTCTTTTTAATGAGGGGAGCTGTGAATCAGAAAACAAATATGCAGAAACCTATTAACAGGCCAGTAATTTAGAATGAAAAGAAAGAAATCTTCTACTACTGAAAGAGAGCTCTAATTTACATGCAAATGTGTGGAGGAAAAAAATGTATGCTGGAATTTATTTTTAATAGATAGTAGATCTAGATAAGAGGCAAGAGGTAAAAATTGATGGCCTCTCAAACCCACCGCTGGTTAGAACTGCAAAGAAATGGGGCAGTGTCCTTAAGGATGAACTATTTTAATAATAATCTTGCCACTTGAGAAAAATTATTAATTCATCTAATTAACGTTAGTATGTAAATTATTCATTACTGCAACTATCCAGAATAAGAT
Source organism: Nasua narica (assembly GCA_028533885.1). Classification (NCBI taxonomy): domain Eukaryota; kingdom Metazoa; phylum Chordata; class Mammalia; order Carnivora; family Procyonidae; genus Nasua; species Nasua narica. The sequence continues at coordinate 114,221,621 of CM052811.1, forward strand.
TAGAATTTCTAGGTTCATAAATTGTCCATGCTTCTGTCTCCTCTAGTGTGAGAGAGGCTGCATTTTGGAAGAAGAGCAACTACTTTAATGAAATATAATTACGGATGGTGAAAAAATAAGAGCATTGAGTGTTATTATAAATCTGCTCTTAGCAAACAACTATGTTTAGTTATTTTTGGCATTAACAGAGGACTAGGCCCATTGGCTATTTATTTGTAGTTTTTAAAAAGTTTCCCTAGTGTAGTAGTAATTAACTGGTCGTTTGATACTTGTTAATTAGAGATTTTTTTTTCTTTCATAAATGGAACTCTGTTAGCCCTCTTTTCCCCCAAAGCCCGAGATCCGGCATTCGTTATGGAAACCAGATGAATAGGATCAAAAGATTTCTCATCTTTGTTCTTCCTCAGTTTGGCATCACCCAGCTCTATCCATTGGCAACTTTAGATTTTGCTCTCAGTTTAGGAAGAAGCACACTGGCAGGCAGGGTTTATGAAAGCCTGTGGGAGCTGAGGGACGGTGACCTGACCCGGGAATAATTTTCCCTGAAAATCTCTTGCTCCAATGCTGGTTCACCTGCCAGGGCACAGGAAGGTGTGGCCCCAAAGCATTTCCCAACCTGATTTTCTCAAACCAGCAAAGCAATTCATTTTCGTTCTTGTAAAAGCACAATACTTGTTTCGACAAGAGAAGCTTGATAAATGTATGTATCAGGCCTGGGATACATCCTGCGTGCATTATCAAGTGAGTCCTTTGTTCTGGTATCTTCAGCTCACGCTGTTCTCTTACTCAAAACCCTTCCTGACATTGTAACCCTTTGAGAATCAAACCCAGAATCCCCATCATGACCTACAGCACAGATAAGAGGGTTTCCTCCTTGTCTGTCAACTCCAGTGTTCCACTCAGGCTTTTCTGTGCCTGATGCCGGCCACAGCGGTCTTTTTTTTTTTCTTGTCCTTAAACTCAACAAGCTTGTTCTTGTTTTAGAATTTGTTATCTTTGGTGTCTCTGCCTGGAGTGATGCTCTTCCTCGTGATCTTTCTATGGCTGCCTCCTTTTTAAAATCCAGCTCTTACCTGAAATATCACCTCTTAGAGAGAGAGAGGTGGTCCTAGAGAGACCTTTGGTTGTCTCTATAAGGGAGCTACCCTGGAGCTCTATCTTAATGGTCCTCAACCCTGATCACACATCACCTGCAGTGCTTGGTAGAGACTATGCCCACCAGAGTTTCTGATTCAGTTGGGTCTGGGATGAGGCATAAGAATTAGCATTTCTAAGAAGTTCCTGGTTGCTTCTGATCTGGAGATCACTCTTCGAGAACTACTGCCCTACTATGTGATCTGATTTTAATTCTCCTCACCACACCTATCACTATCTGATATTTCTTTCTTGTTCATGTAAATATTTGTCTATAGTTTGTTAACCCTACTTAAATATAAGGTCTGAATTCATTACTGTCTCTCAAGTAACTAACGTACAGTGGACATGCAATAAATATTTGTTGACTCATTCATTCAACCAACAATTTTGCTTAGCCATTTTATATCTGGGCGAGGAGCCAGGGGTACCGAGATTAAAAAGCACGGTCCTCTCTCTGGGGGCTCATAAACTGTTGAGGAATACCACCCCCAGCGTGTGCACAGTTTTTGCTATAATGTGATAAATTGCCATAAGGAACCCATTATTACCTGACAACACAGAGGATTGTGTTTAACGGGTTTTTTAGCATTTGGATGGAAGTGAACGAGTTTATGGAAACTAGATTGGGGGTTTCATAACCTTTTACAATTGTGTGTGCCTCTGGATATAATCATGGCCTTCATAACTGGGAAATGCTCTTAAAGAGTTACCTGATTGGCAATCTCTTGATGGAGCTCATTAATGACTTTGGATGGAAAAATAGGGGAAATTTTTCTCTTGTTTGCACTTATGAAGCCCAGTAGAAACAGGCTTATGAGTGTTTCATTGTCAGCAAATAGCTCTTTCTAAGTTAATTATTAAAAAAAAAAAACATAGGCGCCTGGGTGGCTCAGTTGGTTGCGCGACTGCCTTTGGCTCGGGTCATGATCCTGGAGTCTCAGGATTGAGTCCCATATCAGACTCCCGGCTCTGCGGGAAGTCTGCTTCTCCCTCTGACCTTCTCCCCTCTCATTCTGTCTCTAATTAAAACAAACAAACAAACAAACAAAAAACCAAAAAGCCAAACAGATTGAAGCAGAAAAAAATAAAATAAAAATAGGGGTTGGGAAACTTACCATGTGACCAAGGAAAACAGATTTTGAGACACAATGAGGTTAGAATATCTAGTCGGTTAAGTTTCATCAATTTCAAGGGAGAAATATCAATACCAAGTCAAATCCATAATGTCCTTATCTTTAAAGATCAATTACAGTTGAAGCTTGGCTTCCTGTTTCCACTGGTAGCACAGATCTCCTCTTTATGTGAGCAATTACCTACCTTCTTTCAGCCTATAAAGAAGCATTTTATTTGCTGCTCAGGAAAGGAAGACAGATCATTCCGTAAATAAGCCAAAAGAAGCCCTGATTCTCCAGTTCTCAAATTAAGACTCTGTTTTACCATTAGTTCTCATAAGAATAAACAAGTTGTAATGTTTTGAGTGCATCAGAGGTAAATAAAACCAAACCATATTACAAAATAAATTGGTGGAAAGATGCCTTCGTATTTCATAGCAATTAGCTGCATGATTGGTTATTGTTTTGCCTTGAGTTTTACACTGGAAAATCAAATTTGAAAATTAGGTTGGGAATAATGCAAAGCATTTGCTGCATTTATTATCAATTACTTTTTGAAGGCTGTGCTTATGCATAAAACTATTTGAATTTTAATGTCATGAGGAAAATTCCTGACATGGAAAGTTTCATTTAAAATTTTAACCTGAGAAAGAAATTCATTAGTTGTCTATTACCTGATGACTTTGGGCTGTTGTAATGAGAAAGTGGCATTAAAAAATTATTTGTTGAGCAATTGCTTTTCAAGGCCTTTGGTGTTTACAAAGCGTAAAAGATGCATATGTTTCATGAAAGATGGTTCGTTGGAGATCAATTTAGGCACTCATATATTCATAGCCTCTGTGTTTTGAAAATTCTAATTGCCAACACCAAATTAAAGTCATCGATGTTTTAAAAAATGTTCCTACATTTTATTATTGCAGTGTTCTGCATATGGGGTTATAAATATTTATATACCTAGGTGGAATTATGTCTCTTAGAGGCTCCATAATGTAGATATATAGAAAAGAAGAATGTTTTCAGAAAGCAGAAGAAAACAAAACAAAACAGTCCTCCCCACCATAAAACAAAAACAAAAACAAACCCAAAAACCAAACAAACAAAAACAAAAAACAAACCAAAAAAACACTACCAAGGACCAGTCCTTTGCACTCTTTTCTCTGTAGCATTCCTTTCTTAGCTCCAAGGGACCTCCAGAAGGGAAAAGGGGACCAAGGAAATTTTAAGGAAACAGTAAAATCCAAGTCTTCAGCTTTGCTCAGTAATATGTTGTACATAGTGTCATGGAGATCTGACTTGAAAACCAACTTTCAGAAACATCAAAATGGATGTCATGCCTTCTGTGTCATTCCTAGGGCTAATATTTCCACTCCTGTAATGATTATTGCTTGTGAATGTTGCATGTTAATTATCCTACTTGACTCACTCCTTTAAGTACTTCAGAAGACTGCCCGGTTTCCACATCACTTTGAGCCAAACTGATGTCTTTGGTGCAAATCTAGGTGATGTGTTTCTGGGGGTGAGGGTATGGGATTTACCCTTTGGAAAGCTATTGTTCAAATTCATGCAAAAAAAAAAAAAGCTCGTTGAGAGGCTCTATGTCTTGCTGAGACTTATAACAATCGCAGGAGCAACCCTATTAATGGCTTCTACCATTTGTATGGTGTTTACTGTGTGCCAGGGACGACGACAGGTCTCATTTAATCTCTTCCCCTTCCCGATGTCCTACTACACTGATCCCCGCATTTTAGGAATGAGGACCTTTGGACTCAGAGAAATGGAAAATTTGCTCCGGCTCCCATAGCTAGCAAGTGGTAGTGCCAGAACTTGAACTTAACAGGCCCCACAATCTTTGACCTTAAGCTATTTTATTACATCCATTGGTATGAATGAACCTTTCACATGTTACAAGCACCTATATTCTTCTCTTTGTAAAGGAGAGATTAAATCACAGTAGCATGACTTGACCTCAACTCAATCATATATTCATACCTGGGCACTGAGTTGGAGCAGCAGTACTCAGAGCCTTGGTAACTGGTACACACGTGACCACCACATTTGTAGTTCCTGCTCGCTTTCTGAAACAGAGAGGAAGGGGACGTGTTCCCCAGTGCACGAGACTAGGTGTAGTGATGAGCTTGCTTTGGCCTGTGACATATAAGCAGGAGCACTGAGAGCCAGCGCCCGGCACTCCATGTCCTCTTTCCCAGCGGCAGTCACTGAAGGACACATTTTGACATTTCTGTTGATTGAAGGAGCCTCTATCACTGAGCTGATCCATGGTCCTGCATAGAGAAATAAACACTGATTGGATTAATCACTATGCTCTTTGGAGCTGTTTGTTATATCGGCAGAACTTAATCAAACCTGACTAATGTAGAAATCATCTGCATAATCTAGAACATACTATATTAATTAAGAAAGTGTGTTATTATTTAAATGAAAATGTGAAATTTAAAAGGTTACTTGGGGACATTTGCAACATCCCAGTATGTTCTTAAGGCTTCCATAGTGTCCTCAGTCTGCAGTTTGTAAACCATTAATTTCTACAGAGCATTGCTCCTTCTCTTATAAATGACATTTTCTGATACTACCTGGATATAGTTGCAGTTTTATTTAAAATTCTCTGAGCAGTTATGTTCAGTCCCTGGAAATTGCTTGCTGGTCCTAAATTGATTGGGTCAAAGAAAATCCAATTTCCTGGCCGGCTGCATCAGACTACTTCCCCTAGAAAATCCTTTTGTGTCTAGAACTTAAGAACATGAAGAAACAGATAGCTACCAGGCACAGAATGCTTATACTATTCCATGCTTGAGTTAAGTGTTTGCAGCCAGCACTCTAGTTTGGTGGATCCAGTATCCATTTCAACCCACTCCTCTATAGAGGCTGGGAAAGCTAAGTACCCACATTCACAGCTCCCTGTGACCCTGTGATGCAGTCTGGCCCACAAAGTCTAATCTAAAGTGTGGGTGGGTTCTCCAATAGCTGTTACTTTATTCTTAAAAGTGACAGCTTGGTTTGGCTGTTCTATTTCATCTTGTTGTGAATGCAGGTTTAATAGCTGGAACCACAGCAGCCGTGCTTGGAGTCTGACGGAAAAACCAAGGTGTTTCATGTGGAGCCATTGGAATAACATCAGCAGCTGTCTACTTCCTGACTCTTGTTACCTGCAACTGATAAACTTCATATTAGGCTTTCTGTTACTCATAGCTGAATGCAACCCCAACTGAAAGATACATGAATTTCCTCACTGAAACCTCACAGAATGCAGAAATGGCAGTAGTAAGATTATGACCATTCTAGAGGTCAGAAAAAGAAAGTCCAGATAGGTAAGTTAATTTTCCTGTATACTGTCTTCCTAGCAAGTGTGACTTTCTATAGCTTATAGTTTAAGCTCCATGAAGAGGAGGGCTTGTTCATCACTGTCTTGTCATAGTTTGCAAAAATTCATCACCATTAGATCTGGTGGTATACCTGGAATATTCTCAAAAATCTGTTAGATGAATTAATAAAGGTCATACAAAGTTAAGGAAGAATTCCAGTCCAGGATACGCCCATGCTCTTAACCCCATTGTGCCAACATGAATGCCAGGCTCCCTATAAGAAGCCCACTCTTAAAGCCCACTCCTTTTTTTGTCAAAATGAGAGTTTTTGTACAGATACATATCATGGGATTATCTCTTTCAGGAAAAAAAAAATACCTCGTAGGAAAAATCTACTCTACAAAGACTCTCTCAAAATCACAAAAGCTATCACCCAGCACTAAGATATTCTAATTAGCAGATTCCTCCTGGCATCATGCAAACACCCAAAGGAAAGAGAAGAGCCAGAGATGTTTGGAAAATTTTCCTAGGGGAAAAGGTTGGGGAGGAGGAGAAATCTCCGTCTGCTAATTAAAAGAATGAACTTCATCTAAAGAGCCACGTGGGACTGTTGTCGTAGTAACATTATCCAAGTCAGAAAGCATTTCTCTGAGTTTCTATTCCAAAAAAATAAAACAAAATGAAACAAACAAACAAAAAAAAACCCTCTTGGTCCAAAAAGTGTGGCTTGCAATGTAAGATGCCAAATTTCGGGCCTAAACTTGGAAGATTTCGAAGCTTTCATCCCATGTCAGTCACACTAATCCCCAGATACAGGGAAGATTGTTTATAATGTTATGCCAATCATAACCAGGGGAGAAAAACACAAGGTAATCTGCAAGCATCATTTGTTAATGTTCTTAAATGTCATTGAAAAAGAAAATAATTGGAAAGATTCATTCCAACAGTCCTATCTTCTCTCATTTCTTTTGAGTAGTTAAGAAAACTTTTGAGTAGATAAGTAATATTAAATCATGTCCTTAGAATGCATTAAATGTTATCAGTTATATAATGTGCATGTGTGTATGTGATTTATGTGTGTGTGCGTGCTTGCATGTGTGTATCAGTCATCTACTGCTATGTAACAACTCCCCTCCCCTAAATGCACTGACTGGGCGGGCATTCATTATTGACTGTGAGTCTATGGGTCGGCTTGGTGGTTCTGCTGATCCATGCGGGATTTGGCTGATCTGAGCTTATTGCTACGTCACCTGTAGACCAGGTGAGTGGCTCTGCTAATGATGCGGGATGCTTCAGATGTCCAGGGATTTGTTGGTTATACATTGGTTCTAAACAGCCTTGGCCAGAGCAGTTGGGCCCTTTGCCATGCGATCTCTCATCTATCAGGACTCTGGTCCAAGCTTGTTCACCTGATGGAGGCAGGGCTTCTAGAAAGAGCAGAGGTGTCTAGGGCCTCTGGAGTTAGCTTTTAGCTTTATTCATCGTACAGCTCCTAGCCATTCTTTGCTCAGTCTTGTTGAGCTGTGCTCTCCTCGTGCCCGGTTCTTATTCAGAAGAGACCTGCAAACGTCTGGAGTTTTTTTTTCCTCCATAGTTGCCTCTTTTCTGGGGCCCTATCCCATATCTGCCTGCAGCCTCAACTCCTTTCTATCTTCTCAACCCTGTGAGATGACCAGGCCCTTCTCTGCATTTTCCTTCTTGAACTTCAGTCTAGAGTGACTTGTAAGCCACAGAGCTGTGACAACAACAGGGCTCGCTATTTGGTATTTAGGAATCAATCCGTACTGACTATTGACGGCATCGGAAACAGTCGTTTCATAGATTTTCCCCCGTTTTTGAGTTTATGGGTAATTCCGGTGCTGGGTACTCCATTATGGCCAAAGTTAGATGCCATTTTGATCCAGAATCCTCATCGTGTGAACTATCTACAATTAGTGTCTGCTCCTGGGATATTTTTCACAAGACTCCTCCTCAGCATCTTTCCCAAGCAAATTGCCAGATTGTGGTAGAAAAGCATGCTCATTTTAGTATTTTATTAAGCATCTTAAGTATCCAAAACATTATTACAAAAAGAAATCTGAATGAGGTCCAACCTCTACAAAAATCATTCCATTCTATTAGCTTTTGAATCGGATTATTCTTACTGCTCTATTGGCAGAGATGATTGAGATGTGATTCTTTTCAGTAAACATCCTGGATCAGACTCACATCATCCTCACTGAGAAGTCATTCAAATGCACTACCTTTTTACAAGTCAGAGTTCACCGTGGTAGGAGCAAATATGTGATTTCATTTTACTAGGGTATTATTATTTTTATTAAATTTCAGTTAGGAAAGGGGTTTACCTTAGACCTTTTTTTCTTATGAATTTTCTTGCATTTGCATTAGAAATATTGTAGGTTCGAAATTTCTTTTGGTGCCTGTATGTCCTTGCCAATTTCTTCCTCATCATGGTGCCCACTATGGGGATTGTGCCTGTGAGACGTTCCCTAATGGTGCGGTGATGATAGCTCACGTGCTCGTAACTCCTAGAAGAGCACCACCCACACAAAACTGCGAGAGACAGGGAGGGTGAAAAAGCAGACTTCATGTTTGGGTTAAATCTTTAATAGAAGTCTTGATTAATAAAGTTCTCAGTGGAAGTCGGTGTAAATATTTAGATAAACTCTGATCCCCTCCCCTTTTTAAAGATTTTATTTATTTGTTTGACAGAGAGAGAGAGAGAGAGAGAGAGAGATCACAAGTAGACAGAGAGGCAGGCAGGGAGAGGGGGAAGCAGCCTCCCTGCCGAGCAGAGAGCCTGATGCGGGTCTCGATCCCAGGACCCTGGGATCATGACCTGAGCCGAAGGCAGAGGCTTTAATCCATTGAGCCACCCAGGCACTCCTCTGATTTTTTTTCCCCTTAACTCAGGGTGGATTTTAAAATAATGCTCATGACCCCAGGCTCAATTTTTTTGAGGATTTTTCAATTCTTGGTCCAATGGAACAGAACTATAAATCATTTACCACATCAGTGCACTAACAAAATGTTACATCACTAAATTGCCCAGAAACGGGCCCTGTGCTCACTCATGGAACTGTATGCATGCGCCCATGCACACGCACATGTGCGTGCACGTGCGCGCGCACACACACACACACACACACACACACTACCTGTATATTAAGGCAGAAATCTAAGCCCAACCCCTTAATCCCGTCCTATTTCCCCATTCCGAAGAAGACATCTTGGGCCTTATGGACAAACAAAGCAAGTGACAAGTTTTGGTGTGGTAGCAATCTCAGATTAATGGTCTCCTCATGTGTGAAGACATATGATAGCCATTTACAAGTATTAATCATTTCTTGACAGCCTGCCCTCACGGCACCATTTTTATAGCTTGGTGGTCAATTCTGTTTTCAGATGGAAACCATTCAGTTATATATTGTCCCCGACTGTGACAGCTCTCCTACTTTTCGGTTCAAAATCCAGAACCAAGAAGGTGCTCGGGAGAGAGGAGGTATGCTGGTGATGCTTTCCAGAGAATCGAGAGCTCTCGTGTCAGCTTTGATTTTGAGTTAAATGCAAACACGATGATATTAAAAACACGACCAAAGAGCATTGCCTTTGAAGTCAGAGATGAAAAGCACAAGCAAAATAAGAGATAAGCTCCCTTTCTCAATGATAAGGCCATCTCGATGCTATGAAATATAAATATAAATGGGATTTTTGCCCTGTGGCCTGTTTGATCTAGCAATACATTTCTTGATGGCATGGGTTTCTTCTACAGATTGTAATAACGGGGGTGACATCCTGAGGGCTCATTGTCCGTTCGTGGAAATTGCAAGGGCGCGTTTGGAATCGCCAGTGGTCATTCCGACTACGACACCCTTAATTCCAAGGATAGTTAATACCTTTTTGTGCGAAGCCTCACGACACGTTTCTGTGCTTCCCTCTGTTCTTTGAGCCTCGTTCCCTTGTCACCTGCTCTCAACACAAGATAGATAGAGCCCCCCTGCTCCATCCGAGTCAGATCGCGCTGCTCTTCTGTTCCAGCCCTCGGTTCCTTCCCATCTTAGAGTGAAGGCTAACGCTTTCTTCAGACCCACACGGCTCCCATGATAGGGTTTGGCCAGCTACTACCTGAGAGCCAGAACCAGCCCACTGCTAATTTTCATGAATTCTCATTTCATCTCATAGCCAATGAGCTAAAAAAAATGAGCCATGACTCAAGGTTGATCCTGTCTGATTCCTAAGCGGCTCTCTTCATTTGCTCCAGGTCTTTACGCAGATACTGCCTTCTTACTAACGCCTTCAGAACATCTTTAAACGCAGGACCCTCCTGCCTCCACCCCTTTGCCTGGACCTTAGGCCAGACGGGACTTGGACTGAAAGCATGGGCTTTGGGCTTGGAGTCATTTGGGGTGAAGCATTGCAGATAGCCTTGTCCCTCCTGCTCCCCCTTGAAACCCTTGGGTTGTTTCTTGCAGCCCTGCAGGTCCTCTCCCCATCATGCCCCAAATCAAATCCCCCTCTTGCCACAAACTGCATGACTTCTGAGTGCTTTTCTTTTCTTTCTTCAGTGCTATGCACGCCCTCCTGCCACAGGGCCTTTCCACATACCCATCCCTCTGAAATATTTGTCCGTTTCCCCACCCTTTGGTCCTACCTCAAGCACCACTTCCTCAAGGAAATCTTCTCAGACGTCTCTGTACCTACCACTCCTGTTGTGAGTCATGTTCCATTTTTGCAGATTTCCAGAATCTTCTTTTCTTGAAGATATTTCTCTCACTTGGATGCCAAACTTCCATTAACACAGTTCTATGATTATCATATCTATTCTTCCTAAACAGCAAGCTGTGCTCAGCATATTGTCCTCTTCCTTGCTGTCCCCTTGCCATCCTGGTCGATGCCCAGCCTGGGACCCGCTTCTCGGCCACTGGTAGTTCAGTGGTATCAATGCTGCCTTAACCATCTAAACATTTTCACACATACCTTTCCCTATAGCTGATGGCACCCACAGATGTTCATATCCAAACCACGAAAGATTTGTAGAGAATTTTTGTTTTGTTTTTCAGCAAGATAGTTTCTCCCTCAGCAGAGCTGAGCTAATTTGTTTGATCATGGCCTCAACTGCACCCATCAATAATTAAGTGAGGTATCTCACAGATGGAAAATCTTTAGATTTTCTTTTTAATTCCTAGAGGGGGAGACATTTAGTGGAACACTCGAATAAAGGTCACTTATCCTTCAAAGCTGAATTTCAAAGGGACTTTGAATGAGCATCTACAAGATTGCCAAGACAATGTTATTTGGGGAGGTACAGTGATTGGATTCATATCCCCAGATTGTACATAATGCACTTAACTTCTTACAGAACAAAATAAAAGTTGAAAAATGAATTTGGCTTTCCTTGTGAGACATGAGATATTGTCACAAGGTGAATATTTTGTCACCAAGGCTTTCTATGGCCTTACTAAAATAGCTGTATTAGTCAAGACAAGTGATATTATGCTACAGTAACTAATATCCTGCATCCCAAGTCTCGGTGACCTAACACAGTGCAAGCGTATGTGTTACTCATGTCACAGTCGAATGCCAGTCACGCAGCCTTCCTCCTTCTGGATCATGGGATCCCCAACATTGTTAAGACAGAGAAAGAGGGAGGTAGAGGGGTCACACTAGTTACATTGGTCTGGCAACTGTCGACATCCCTCCTTCTCTTACCTCAACCCAACTCCAAGGATCATGCCTTCGGTTTTAACAAGATCATGTAGAGTGCTGTGGGGGACAAGGAAGGAAGCAGGTAACTAGCTAGGAAGCTACTGCACTTGTTAAGGTAGATATGATGGTGATAGAAGGTTTGATCTGTAATCGATGCCCCAGATTTTTTACGGCTGCTTGATTTCCCTTGCCAGGAGCACCCATCTCACTTTTTCCTGAGATTAATGCTAACTGCTGTCCTCCTTTGGCCTCATACCCTGCCTCTTGCCCCTGCCCAACCCCCTACATGCAACCTGGACCGTGGAGTTATCCCTTATTGAGAACCTCCCTTGACCATTTCCAGAACAGGTCTTATTGTGTATCTGCGGAATGGACAGCAAGCCCATATCCCACATTTCAACTCAATGGCATAGATGCTCTTTGCTCCAAATCTGCATTCTTCGTGTGCGTAATGGGTTACGTTACATCGAACACGTCCGCCGACTGTAATTTGAAGAGCCATGTGTTTACATATCATGTCTGAAGTCAAGCTGTTATCATCTTTATTAGAGCTCAAAATGAGTTGGCATTAAATCGATCCTCCCATATGTTTCTGGCAATAAAACTTTCTTGGACTCGCGCAGTATTTCAGTCTCACCCATGAAGAATTCCTGCTGCGGCTACTGGGCACTGAGAATGAGAGATATTGCTTGTTTATCTGTATATGTTCTGCTCCTAGAGCGGAAAGCGTTGCCTCTCAGCGGCGCACCCCGTTGAACGTCCAGCTTTTGTCGGTGTCGAGAGCCAAATCAATAGTTACAACAGGTGATTAAATACGGCACGGAGATGCCAGTCATGGGTCAGTTCATTAAAGAGGGAGCGCCAGAGACGGCAGCTTTAGAATAATATGAAGAAAACATTAGCTGGAGAATAAAGACCAGGCTTCCAGTTCTTGTTGGGTGACTCTGTGACTTACTCTGTCTGCTCCTCTGTTTTCTCCCCTGTATTGTATGGAGATTAATCTGGTAAATTCTAAGATTTACTTACTTATTATTTTTAGAGAAAGCGAGAGTGAGAGAGAGAGAGTGCACATGAGCGGGGGGCGAAGTGCAGAAGGAGAGGGAGAGACTCTCTAGCCGACTTCCTGCCGAGTGGAGAGCCCAGCTTGAGGCTCAGTCTCCAGACCCTGAGATCATGACCTGAGCCAAAATCTAGAGTCAGGTGCCCCTAAGCCGGCAGATTCTTAAGTTCCTTTCATCACTACAATCCTGCTATATATACTATTTCTTTTAAAGATTTTATTTATTTATTTGAGAGAGAGAAAGATAGTGAGAGAGAGAGAACAAGCTGGGAGGAGAGGGAGAAGCAGACTTCCCACGGAGCAGGGAGCCTGACGCAGGACTTGATCCCGGGACACTGGGATCATGACTGAAGCCACAGGCAGACACGTAGCTGACTGAGCCACGCAGGCTCCACACCCCCCCACCGTTACTATATACTATTTATAAAACATAGTGGGAGATCAACCAGCTCGGCTAATGTGTCCTAAAGGAAATAGGTGGAATTACTTTTGATGAAATATTATGCAGCCCCCGAAAGAGGTGTTTTAAAAGAATAATTAATAGCATGCAGGATCAGAATTAATAACTAGTTAATAATTGATCGTCATGTAGGAAAGAATTCTAAAAACAATATAATCCCAACTTTTAAAAAAAGAAAACATATGTGGATAGGTAAAGAGGAATAAAAAAAGTTAACAGTGCTTATTTCGGAACGATTAACTTACGGACGTTTCATATTTTATTCCTAACCTTTTTCCTGTATTTTCCAAAATTTCTGTCATCCGTCAAAATTTCTCAGATTCCTTCTCATTGCCTCTTAGGTTTGAAACTTTGTCAAGTGTCCACGCCTCGACCTCACTTATAGTGTGCAGCCACACAGGTCCAAGTCCCTCTCCACCTTTATATAACAAATATTTGTAAAATATTTTAAATTGTGAAGTTAAATCCCTCAGTAATATAACCTAAGTATACACATAAGATATCATGCAGTAACTATCATTTAAAAAGACGTAAGGGCGCCTGGGTGGCTCAGTGGGTTAAAGCCTCTGCCTTAGGCTCAGGTCACGATCTCAGGGTCCTGGGATCGAGCCCTGCATCGGGCTCTCTGCTCATCAAGGGGCCTGCTTCCCCCCTCTCTCCCTGCCTGCCGCTCTACTTACTTGTGATCTCTCTCTGACAAATAAATAAATAAAAGCCTAAAAAAAGAGGAAGTTCTAAAAAGACATAAAAGCAAAGTATATGAAAATAAAATAATATGTATTTTAAAACACCAATGCTTGAACTTAACTACACTGGATGTTCCAGTGAAATCTCTTAACGCTTGTGCCACAGATGGGAGCGTCATGGATTTGGCAGCTTCCGGTCCAGGCTGATCCAGGTGTCCGGGCAGCTGTTCCAACCCTGTGATCCACACAGTTATCCAGCACGGGGTTTGGCAAAAGAAAACAAGGTGGTCAAGATCTCCTAAGACAAAGTGGAGACCTCCGTTAATTCACATAGTAGTTTCACATTCGTGAAAGTCACTGCGTATTGCATTGGGTTCCTATGTCATTGGCGTTGGGGTTCTAGTCTCAGCCCATTGTGGACAGATGTTTCCCCGCAAATGGTGGCCACAAGGGAGGCAGAAGGCGAGACTGTGTTTCCATGGGCAGGATGGTCGTACACACTGCAAGACACTGACCTCTCAAGCTCCCCGCCCCCCCACCATCTTCACTAAATGCCGATAGAAACCCCATTACCAAGACAACCAAGAAATGTCCCGTGTACTTCCTCTTTCCTTCGGGGAAGCGCCAGGGCTTGTCAGGAAGCCCTATCGCTCCCGACTCTGCATTTATGGTTTCAGGTTTTGCCATGTCCCTCCACCAATCCCCTCAGTGGATTCCTGTTCCTCGGGAACAGCGGGCCGGCTGTCGGCCTGTCTGGGGCGCCCCGCCTCCTGACCTTCCTGCCAGCATGTCATCATGCTTCATCAAATCTGAGAGGCCTTTGACATCTGTGACGCACCGTCACTTCCGTGCCACCGGGAAAGAAGGGATGTTGCCAAGAAACATCTGGCATGCTATTGAATGTAAGCTGCATCCCAATTTTGAAGCTACAAAATGTGCATTTAGAGTTGATGAAAGCTGGCCTTTACTGTCCCAAGTCAGACTGTCGTGGGGGGAAGGTGTATATACCTAAGGAAATACACACCCTGACGTAGAGCCAGCAACCTAGCTCACACACTGACTGCGGTGGCAACCCATCCCTTTCTTAAGTCTTTTTTTTTGTTTTGTTTAGAGAGAGTGCACAAGCTGGGCATAGAGGGGGAAGGGGCAGAGAAAGATGGAGAGGAAGAGAGAAAATCCCAAGCAAGCCCCATGCTCTGCATGGAGCCAATGCAAAGTGTGATCTCACGACCCTGCGACCATGATCTGAGCCGAAGTCAAGAGTTGGCCAACTGAGCCACCCAGGTGCCCTTCCCCTCTCTTAATTCTTAAAATGGGGTGGGTGATTAGGTGCTGGGAGAATTAAACAGATTAATTCATGCAAAGCACCAAGATCGATGTCTGGCCCGCGGTTAGCCCTCGGTGATTGCTGTTATTCATCATTATTAATAACAGACAATATCATGTCACCTTGACCACGAATTTGTCCTGAATTTTCTTAATCAGAAGTACCCGTTCCTTTTAGTGGCCCTTTCCAACCACTCACGTTGAGATTCTCAGTTTCTTTGTTTCCTCGCTTAGGTGTGAACTGGGTAAGAACTAGGTGGGCGGGAGGGGCAGCCACCTCAGAGACCATGCCTGCTGCGGAGGCTGGCACACAGTAGGTCTGCAGTTAGCCTTGAAAGGCATGAGCGGCATGATCAAGCAGGGAGAAAACACAGACTCTGGATTTGCAAGCCCCCTCCCACCCTCTGCTGCCTTCTTTTAAAACAACAGAGCATTCTTTAGAAGGAATCTTCCACAGAAGCCTAGCTTGTAGAAATGTAAAAGAGGAGATCTTTTTTTTTTGAAAGATTTTATTTATTTATTTGACAGAGCGAGCACAAGTAGGCAGAGCGGCAGGCAGAGGGAGAGGGGGAAGCAGGCTCTCTGCTGAGTGGGGAGCCCCATGCGGGGCTCGATCCCAGGACCCTGGGATCATGACCTGAGCTGAAGGCAGCCATTTAAGGGGCTGAGCCACCCAGGCACCCCAAGAGGAGCTCTTTTAGTTGAAGGTCTCGGGAGCCTCATATCCCCTGACCTTTCTAGCCATTAAGAGGTTCGCCACTATCGCTAAGGTGTTCAAGGCTCATATGGAAAGTAACATTATACATGCACGTGTACCCCCACACACAGAATGAAGCCCTAACAAGAGAAATAACTTGCTCAATTTCTCAGATAGTGATTAACATTTACTCCATGTTGACGCTGGGCCAGGCACTGTGCCAGCGTTTCCCAGGCGTGATCTTTAGTCCTTGTGACAACCCTGTAGGGCAGCCGTAGAGAATTCCTAACCCACAGAGGAAGGAACTTCGGATTAGCTCACATGGCTGATGTGCCAGAGCCCAGGGTCCCGGATCCTAGAGCCCCACATTGAATCAATGGTGCATCTTGGGTTCATTCGACCAGTGTCGGAAGCAAGTCCATAATTAGTTGGCGTGTCTTTCGAGTTTGTGTGTCTTCTCCACAGTAACCCTACCGAGAAGGTTTACCTAATGATCTTTCACAATCAGGGCTTTTAAATAGAGCAAAATGTGCTCATTCTTCAGCAGCTTCGTTGCACCGCACAAAGCACTGTATGAAAGCAAAGAAGGTTTCTTTCTATAACTTCGGTCCGATGTAGTGAGCCAGGTGGAGAAGAGAGAGGGAAAGGAGGTGAGATTTTATTAATGTGTCAAACCCAGCTCTGTATTGGGATGCATTTCTGAAAAGAAAAGTAAAATAACATTCAGATAAAGCAAGCATCATTACGAGAGGCATGTGGTTCCTCGAGATAAACAAGCTAGCTCTGATTTCTCTCCGAGGAGCACTACAATAGTATAGTTTTACATGTGATGGCTTGAAGTCAGAACCCCAAATGCTCGATTTTTGTTGGAGCTTTGTGGATTCGGCCCCTTTATTCTTTTCCCTCCCTGATGATTCAAGGTCCTGAAAACGGAGCAAAGATGATGAAAATTGTAACCAACGGCTTAGTAAATATGCAGGTCGTTTTTCCTTCTTATTTTCTTTGAAAAAGATGGCATTGTGAATTTGCCAAGTCATTTTTTTTTTCCTAAGGCAGTGAAAGCAGAACTATCTGTTAAGAAATGTGTGGAGCTGCCAAGACCCTGCTGAGCGGCCCCCAACATCTGGAACTCAGCGGCAAATGTGGGGAGTAAGAAAGTTATCCTCCTGCTGTTCCTGGAAGATAAAGTAATGCTCATTAAGTCTTAGTTAGAGTGATGTCCGGAGATTCAATTTGACTGTTAGGATGCCGATGATCCTATAGAAGTCTTGCCTCGTGTTACTAAAATGTCACGAGTGCTAGGTGCTGTCTAAAATAGTGGGGATGGGGGTGCCGGGCTCAGTCGTTAAGCATCTGCCTTCAGCTCAGGTTATGATGCCAGGGTCCTGGGATCGAGCCCTGCATCGGGCCGCCTGCTCAGCGGGAAGCCTGTTTCTCCCTCTCTCTCTCCTGCTCCCCCTGCTTGTGTTCTCTCTCGCTCTCTCTCAAATAAATGAATAAAATCTTAAAAAAAAAAAAATAAAACAGTGGGGATGTTTCCCTCTGTATATACTCTCTCCATTTTAAAGGTGCTTTTATTTAATTGCACAGCCATTTGATCTACAAAAAATGTTTGCTTACCCAGAACTTAGTGAAACAAAAAAATTTCAATTGGTCTGTGACTGATGTTCATGATGGTGAGCCTATTGTCTTTTATTATTTTTTTAGGCTTACAATATTTTAAAGTTTCTTTGAGGGGCACCATTCTATTTAGTCAGTTAAGCATCCAACTCTTGATTTTAGCTTAGGTCATGAGCTCAGGGTCATGAGATCGAGTCCTGAGTCAGGCTCCACTCTAGGCATGGAGCATGCTTAAAATTCTCCCCCTTCCTCTCCCTCTGCCCCTCCCAACCCACCTCACCCCTGCTCCTGCTGTCTCTCTCAAAAAAAAAAAAAAAAAAGGAAATGAATGAATGAATAAGTTTTGAATCTTCAAAGAACGGTCAGACTCTGCTAAGTGTATTTCTACTCAACTCAAGTACTTGTACCCATAGCAGCCATCCTCATTTGATGATGGAAACCTTTCTTCCAGAACTCCAGGCTAGCCTCATCATCTAAGCCTTTACTAAAACCTGGGCAACACTGATGCTAATATATGGGAGTAATACTTATCTGCCATTCAGTTAACTTATAAGCTTTTGTATGAAGAATATTCCGTTAAGAGCTAGATAAACAGGATTCTGTTGATCTTACGGAAAACTGTTGTGTGGATTGTATGTTAATATGCTCTAACTACGTCTTTTGTGATAGTAGTTATTTTCTTCTGTGTGTGCAAAGCTAAGCAAAGTTATGCAAGATGCTGATGGACTTGGGCAATGTTAGGAATATAAAGTAACAATTCATATATTTTAAAAGGTTAAAATGTGGTTACGTTAACTTGGTACATAACAACATATATATAATATATGATCTATTATATACATTATATTCTTTGTATCTATTACGTGTATAAGTTTTCATTTCTCTTGGGTTAGTATATAGGAGTAGAATTACTAGGTCATACGGTAAATGTACATATAAATTTATATGAGATTTGCAGACAGTTTGCCAAAATAATTAACTAATTTTCCTTCCCATCGCCAACTCATGAGACTTCTAGATGCTCCACATCCTTACTAAATATTTCATAATGTCAGTTGTTTTAGTTTTAGCCATTCTACAGGGTGTATGGTAGTATCTCCCTGTACTTATCATTTGTTTCCCTGATGACTATTGACAATGAGCAATTTTTCACATCTTATTGGCCATTCTTCATAAAAGGATGATGAAATTCTTTCTCATCTTTTCATTGGTTTGATTATCTTTTTATTAGTGACATAGGAATATCACTACATCCTAGCTACAGGTTCATTGTTAAATATAACCTTTGCAAATATCTTCTTCCACTCTACGGCTTTACTATTCATATTCTTTATGGCACTTTTTAATGAATGGAAGTTTTTCATTTTGATGAAGCCTAATCTATAAGTTTTGTATCCCATCATAGAAATTTCTGCCTACCCCAGGTTGCAAAGATATCATTCCGTATTTTCTTTTCTTTTCTCTTCTTTTCTTTTAACTTTATTTTATTTTATTATTTTACTTTAATTAATTTTTTCAGTGTTCCAAGATTCATTGTTCATGCACCACACCCAGTGCTCCATGCAATACATGCCCTTCTTAAACCTTTATAGTTTTATTTATCATCAAGACCCATCTTGACCCATGATGGATCAAGACCCATCATGATTGTTTGGTTTAATTTTTGTCTATGGTATGAGGTAAAGATTAAGGTTATCTAGATGTTCCATTCATGATCTATTGAAAACACTTTCTGTTTCTTAATGAATTGCTTTGGAACCTTTGCTAAAGTCAGCTGATCATATGTATATGGCTCTATTTCTGGAATGTCTATTCTGTTCCATTAATGGATTTGACTGTTTTTTTGCAAATATCACATTTAATCTGCGTTTAATAAGTCTTATGTCTTAATAAGTCTTAAGATCAGATAGTGTCCTCTTCCAGTTTGATTCTTCTTTTCCAAATTTATATTTCTAATGCTAGTAATGGAGAATTGGGAAATGAAATTCAGAATAACAATACCATTTACGAAACATCAAATAATGCAAAATAGCAAAGGATAAACTTAATGGTTGATACAGAAGACTTATACATAAAAACAATAGCAAGAAAAATTAAAAGGCAAATAAATAGGGGATGGATATGCTATATAGAAAGAGGAAATATAGATAGGATGCACATTCTCTAAAATTTACCTTCAAATTAAATGCAACCTCAATAAAAATTCCAGCAGATTTTTTTTGGTAGGAATTGACAATCTGATTAGGAAATTTATGTGGAAATACAATGAATCTGGAAAAGCCAAAACAGTGGAGTCTTCAAACTCTCCTAATCTGGTTGGGTCCCAGGCCATTCTTCCCACCTGGACGGTGCTGCTGGCAGGGCTATGGGCAGGGTTTCATGGTTGGACAGGATGTGTGTGATTAGGCCCATTCATAGGCTATAGCCCCAAAGTTGGGCAGGGCCACAGTCTGAGCTTTGCAATCAGGTAAACCACTGGTTATGATCTGCTGTTGGGTACGTTTGTTGGCTGAGCCCTCTGGTCAGGAGGGGTTCCAGCTTTATCCTACAGCTGGGTGGGGCTGGAGACTTTTTTCTATAGTAGGGCAGGGTCACTGTCTAGGACCCCACCTTGGGTAGGGTCCTAGACTATGCTCATGATGGGACCGGGTCATTGCCTGGGTGAAGCCTTGGGCTGTGTCAGCAATTGGGCAGGGTCATAGCCTGAGCTCCGAGGCTGCTCAGGGTCACTGTTTAGGGTCCCTGGCTATGTGGGGGCAGAGGCTATGCTCAACTGTTAAACAAGGCTGCTGGCTTGGCTTCTGCCTAAGTGGCGCTGCAGGATGGGCTCCACAGCTGCCCAGGTTCTCAGACCAGGCTTCCTGGCCTGGCTGGACTGGAGGCTCTGTCCAGCAGCTGAGCCAAGCTGTGGATTTGTTTCCTTCCCCAGGTGTGGCAGTACAGGAGGCTCCCTGACCAGCACAGGCCATTGCCTGGGGTCAAATCAGACAGACCTGCCCACTAAACTCCCTAGCCAGGCAGGCCCCCTGCTTTGCCCTGCAGATGGGCAGAGGCATTGACCGGGATCTCTGCTTAAGCACCGCTGGCAGCAGGAATGTGGTCCACCCAGATCTGAGTGTAAGTCTAGCCCCCTTCTCTATCATGATCTGATCCCCTGTAGCTGAGCCTTGCAGATTCCTCCAGTGATCCCCATGCAGTGAGAACCTAGTGGGCCTTCCAGGAGGTGCCCTGCATCACTGGGGGAGCTGGATGTTCACCTCGGACTCTCTTTTGCCACAGGAGACATCCTAGATCCAGGGGCCCCTCTAGGGGAGGTGCTGTACCTGCCTTGGGGAGTGGGCTTATGGTCACAGCATAGTGTTCCTCTTTACCCTTGTATTGTGTTCTTCTCGGTCTCTGTGGCCCAGGGGCTGCTTTGGCATCGTCCCCGGGTTCTGGGATTTTCACAGTGATGTCTTGTCCATGGAGAGTTGCTAGCTGGTCTTCTCGTGAAGGGGACTGAAGTCGGGAATGATCTCTGTTGCCATGTTAGTGAGATCACTTCAACAGTGTCATTTTAATATTCCTCACACATCACATCTTCCCCATAGAATGGACGTTTTGGTAATTGTGTTAAGAAAATCTATATGCATTATTTTCAATAATCCTGTGAAATAACATCAGAAATTTTCATTTCCAGTTTACAGAGATTGAATCTGAGTCACAAAAGATGATGTCAGCAAAATGACTTTGCAGATTGGAAGTTTCTGCTTTATTTATATGGCTTCACTTTTTAAAAAAAGAGCATGGACTACCAGAGCCCATTGAGTGAGGCTTCACAGAAGAGAGATAAATTTTAAGGATATCCACATTCACAGTAGGACTGGAAAAGGAAGTACAGGGTAGAGATATAGACCATAGAAGACAAAATTATAATTGTTTTCAGATTCACTCTTCCTAAAAATCCAAGTGACAAAAATGGAACTTATCAGAAGTAAGTTCCAAAAGATGGCCAGTAAAATAGATTTGCAAGGGACACCTGAGTGGTTCAGTCAATAAGTGTCTGCCTTTAGCTCAAGTCATGATCCCAGCATCCTGGGATCAAGACCTGCATCGGTCTCTCTGCTCAGCAGGAAGCCTCTCTCTCAATCTTCCTTTCCTCCGGCTTGTTTTCCCTCTCTCACTGTCTCTCTCTCTCTCTCTCTCTCTGTCAAATAAATAAATAATAAAAAAATAGATTTGCAAAATATCAGTAGCTATTTCCTGTGCTAAAAATCATCAGATAATACGATACAATGTAAGATCCTATGAGATACTATTCACTATACAATATAAGATCCTATTCACTCTACAAAAACAAGGTTAATACCTGGGAATAGACTTTAAAAAGTTTGGGGCCAAGTTGAAGGAAAAAAGCATAACTACTCAGGGGGACACAGAATAAAACAGAAATAAAGAAGAGCCACAGCTGTGGACGTTATGCAGATAAAACTGAGAGAATACTTATGTGAAAGAGGCAACCCATCCTCTCGTACTCATTGGAACTGGAGCTCCCATGGGCTTGGCTGGTCGGTGGCAATTCCCTTAGCCGAGTCCTGGGTCAGATGAGGACCTGGCACAAGCAAGTTTGTTAATAGGCATGACGTAAGGAAAGATCAGATCTAGGGAGGACCAGAAGGGATGCTATTCACAGGATATGTTGACCTTTACTGTAACTCTCTCTCAAAGGCATAACTTCTTCATGGATCTAGCCTTCGAGCGTAAGCAATTTTTCCATGCAAACCCATGGGGGAGGGGAAAAAAAAAGAAAGAAAAATGGCAAACCCTGGGCTGTCGAGTAACAGTTCGGAAGCTGTCTTGTTCATTCTCACAGAGAGTAAATCTCAGTGTCATGCTCCGCCGCTGCATTGTTGCCGTCACTGTTGCTAAGAGGATGAGTCAGTCTCATTACGGTATCAGTTCCTTAAATTTTTCTCTCAATTGTGCTGTTGGAGGAAGCTTCAGGAGTGGTGATGTGAATGTGCCGTCCCCGCACCCAGCAGCCCTCCCAGAGAGGAGGCAGCGGAGCGGCAGCCTGGCGGTGCCATCTTGGCTTTGAATGGAAGCGAGCACTGGTTTTGAACCCAAGTGAGAAAATGGCGACTCCAGACTCAAGCAATAGGGGCATACAGAGATTATAATTTCTGCTAGTCTAAGAAAGACCAAAGGCGATATCTTTGTTTTTAATCATTATTGACATTTTATTTCACAAAGTTCAGACTGTGAGTCTGCAGTCCAGATGAGGGCAGGGGTCCACACGTTCTGTCAAGAGCTAGAGAGTAAATATTTTATGTGTTGCTCATCAGATGGATGCTATTGCAACCTCGCAGATCTGCTGTGGTATCACAGAAGCGGCCCCAGACAGTAAGTAAAGGAATGAGCATGTCAGGGTTCCAATAAAACTTTATTTGTGGACACGGAAATTTCAAATTTTTTTTTAGATCTTTTTATTTATTCTTTTGAGAGAGAGCGAGAGAGAGAGCATGAATTGGGGGAGAGAGAGAAGCAGGCTCCCCAACAAGCAGGGAGTCCAACCTGGGACTCAATATAAGAACCCTCAGATCAGGACCCGAGTGGAAGGCGGATGCTTAACCACCTGAGCCACCCAAGTGCCCTGAAATTTCAATTTAATATAATTACATGTGTCAGGTTCCTCATTAGATTTCCCTCCAACCATTTAAAATGTAAAAATCATGCATAGCTCCTGTACAAGTCACACTTGTCAAAGGGGGCTGTTCATAGTACTCCCTTGTAGGGCTGTTGTAAAGATTCAGTAAGCATAATCTGCGTAGGACACTGCACAGTGCCTGGCCCTTGGGGAATGTGTTATTCCTTATGATTATAGCGCATATGTTCATTGCACAGAAGCCACTGGCTACATGTTGAAGTGGAGTTTGGTGGGAAGGAGGCATGATGGAGCTCTTGGGGAATGCAAATGAATTCTGATGTCCACTAGGGTTAATGGATACTGGAATAAATGAGTCAGCTGTGTTCAGATGTTTCATTAGAGTTGAGTGTGCATCCTGTAGCCACTTGCCACATATGTAGCATGACAACTTTAGCTAGAGGACAGTTGACTCAAGGAAGGCTTGGAAAGCAGAGGATCCCACGCTTTTGGTCTGTTTGTCTTGTTATGTTAACAGAGCACTGTCTGAGCCTTACCCATGGAGAGATGGCAGGAAGGTCACACTTGCTGACCGCAAGGACCCAGGGACTTTGTAAAATATTGTAGACTCATCTGGCTTCTCAGTCTCCTCTTGGTGTTGTTGCCCCGTAACCCTGGACTCACATCCGTGAAGCTAGGCTGGCCATTGGCTTGGAGTTGTAAAGCCTGGGACCTTCATCCTGCACATAAACCCCAACAGCCAGATGTGTGCATGTCGATACAGGCACTCAACTCAGAAACAGGATTAAACTGTCACCTTTAGCCAAAGAGGGGTGGGCTGATAGGGGCCTTTTAGGAGCTCCCTCCAGTGCGATTCACCAAAAAATGTGTCTCCAGGAAGAAGATGTGTAATAGAGTTAGAAACAGAGCAATTAGGCACAGTATCTAGGTTGTAGAAACTCAAGCTCTTGGGGCACCTGGGTGGCTCAGTCGGTTACGCTTTTGCCTTTGGCTCAGGTTATGATCTTGGGGTCCTGGGATCTAGCCCTGCGTCGGGCTTCCTGCTTCAGTGGCGAGTCTGTTTCTCCTTTTGCCTCTGCTCTTCCCCCTCATTCGTGTGCTCACGCACTCTCTGTCTCAAATAAATAAAATCTTAAAAAAAAAAAAAAAAGGAAAGAAACTCAAGCTCTTGAGGTCAGTCCCCACCAGCGTAACTGCTGAATTCCTACCGCAGATTGCTCACTTAGGGTCCCAGAGGCTCCCTGCTCCTCATGAATGGCCTTGGCAGTCCTTTCTTGGAAGCAGCTCTCTACCAAAATTTGTTTCTATTAGCAATTAAAGTTCATGGCAGCTTGCGTCCTACAGGATGGCTTTAGCAGCCTTTCAGGTTGTTGTTGTTGTTTTTAAGTCCCTAAAGCTTTCAGTTTCACAGTGGGGGTGCTGTCACTCTTTCTGCACGGCGGGTGTGGACTCCTGTCTGTCCGTGATGGGCACCTCCTATTCTGCTCTACTTACGTCTTACAGTTCAGGCTTCCTAATAAACACGAGGGGACAAGCTCCAGAACCTGCCTTCCACGTGCTCACCCTGGCCAGGGCCCACAGGTAAAGTGAGACATCAGCGGGATTCTGTCCGAGAACATGGCCCCCGCTCTCTGAACACTCACACACTCCACAAGGCAGGCCGGGGAGTAGCGAGCCCTCCCCTAGGCTGCGGGTCCAAATAGCTATCCTGAATGCTACTGACCTTATTTTGTGATTTTTTTTTTTTTTTTAAATCTCCAAGAACTTGAGTTTAGGGCAGACTGGTCATTCAGCAACTGGAATGTTGGCTGAATTGATTTCCAGCCTACAGCCTACAGCCCTCCCCTTTGCCACCCCTGCTATATACCATTTCCTCTGTCATTCCATGTGCTTCCCCTCCTGTTCAACCTCTTCTCGCCACATTGGTACCTTGGAGGTCATTCTCTTCTATCCCAGTCGTCACCACATGGAAGTACGGAAGGACCCTCTTTCTGACTGTCGTAGCCTTATGATTAGCATCCAGATAATTCCCTTCGTGCATGGTCTGTTCTTGCAACTCTTGTGAAATAGCCACAGTCCCTTGAAACAGCACCGCCTGAGGTGAATTTCAGATTGGGTTTTCTAATTTGCCCAGTTCTTTTGAGACCTGGCTTTTAACTGTTCTCAGAGTTTTGTGTTCCATGTGTGTAATGATTTTGGCCAACAGTTCCAGTGAGAGGAGTACCTCAAACCCAAAGGCCTTCTCCACTTAATTCTGTTTGCAAATATACTTAGTTTTCTCCAGCCATTTGTGGGAGGTTCAACAGGCATCAGAACAAAAGAAACTGACTTGTAAATACATACATAAGTAGAAGACAGATTAACTGTACGGAAGAGGAAACGTACTTGTTGTGTAAAAGGCAGGATACAGGCACAGGGGAAAGGCAACCATTTTAAGTTAGGCCTCGAAATAGCCCAGAGAAATTGAATTTTACAGCTCTTGAAATTGTATTACTCCAATAAGGGGGGACAGTTACCTGGCTTAAGGACCAGCAATTTTTTTTTTCAGTAAAGGGCCAGCTAGTAAGTATTTTAGAGCTTACCGGTGACACGGTCTCTGACCAACTACTCTGCCTTTGTCACGGGAAAGCAGCCACAGACATGTTCAGGAACCAGCCAGGTGCTGTTCCAATAAAATTTTATTTATTTTTTTTAGGATTATTTATTTGAGAGAGAGAGAGAGCATGAGAAAGTGAGAGGGAGAAGCAGACTCCCTATTGAACAGGGAGCCCGATATGGGACTCGATCGCAGGACCCTGAGACATCATGACCTGAGGTAAAGGCAGACACTTAACCAATTGAGCCACCCAGGCACCCCACCAATAAAACTTTATCTACAAAAGCAAGTGTAGGCTAGATTGTATGGCCATACTTGGCTGATGTCTGATCTATTTAATTTCCTATAAAGTAGAATACACTTTATTTTATCCCACAGTCTGAGAAATATATGCCTTCTATACCTACCTACTCTTAAATTGGATTAAGTATCCTGTGCCATCTTTGTGTCTTTGAAGATCATCTCACTGCCCCCACCCAGTTTTATTGAGAAATAATTGGTATACATCACTATATATGTTTAAGGCATACAGCGTGATGGTTTGATTTGCATATATTGTGAAATGAATACCACACTGGATTAGGTTAACATCCATTTTCTCATATAGAGACAATTAAAAGAAAAGACAGAAGAAAAAAAATTCTTTGTGATGAGAACTTTCAGGATTGACTCTCTTCAATATATGTCATACAGCAGTGCTAGCGATTGTCATGAAACTGTATGACAACCCTAGTTCTTCTCTCTCTTATAACTGGGATTCTGTACTCTCGTGACCTCCTTCCTTCAATTCTCCCTCTCCCTGCTCCTCTGCCTCTGATACCCACAAGTTTGATCTCATTTTCTATGAGTTTGCCCTTTTCCCCAGATTCCACGTGTGAGTGAGATTGTACAGTATTTCTCTTTCTCTGTCTGACTTATTTCGCTTAGCATAATGCCCTCAAGGTCCATCATGTTGTCACAAATGGTAAGATTCCCTAATTTTTTTAAAAAGGTGTTATTTATTTATGAGAGAGCATGCACACAAGCAGGGGAGGAGCAGAGGGGGAGGGAGAAAAGGGGGGAAAGAATCTCAAGCCGACTCTTTGCTGACCACAGAGCCCAGCCTGGGGCTTGACCTCATGCCCTGAGTTCATGACCTTAGCCATGTCAGACACTTAACCATCTGAGCCCCCCAAGTCCCCCTTCCTCATTTTTATGGCTGAATAATATTCCATTGTATATACGCCACATCCTCTTCATTAATCCATCACTGGACACGTAGGTTGTTTTTGTGTCTTGGCTACTGTCAATAATGCTGCTATGAACATGAGAGTGCAGATCTCTTTTTGAATTAAAAGATCATCTTTCAAAGTAATTCAGCCAACTGCACTATTGTGAAATTGCCAAGTTTGTTTTGATGTTCCTGGGCATGCAATCCTTTTGTATTTCCAAGAACTACCAACATCTTTAAGAATTCTTGAATCAAGACATCATAATAAAATAGCTAGTAGCTTCTTACTTGGAAAAATGCAATAGTGGCATTAATGAAAGGTAGCTGGGCATCAAATATTAGAAAGATTAAAACCTTCACAGCAGCAATGATAACGGTACTATTTGTTTAACCCTCCCTACATGATTCTGCTAAACTTTTGCACCTTAAAAGAAATCATTCCACTTATAAACTTGAGGGAACTGAGTCTGTAAGATTTTCAGAAATATGTGTCTAAATATATCTTAACCCAAAGTCCATGCTCCTACAGATCATGTTGGTTGTGGAGTTGGCTTTGGGTATCTCTGAAGAAGTAAACCAACAATTCCTCACCTCACTTTCTAAATGGGTAAGTAAAGGGATGATCTCATTGACTTTAAGTCCTTCAAATATCCTTGTTTGAAATAATATTCAGTCACTCAAAAAAATATGCCTTGAGCATGTGTCCAACCTTGCTCTGACACAGGTACTTTTCCATAGAGTTTACTTTCTAGAAATAAGAAACTGTTATTTTATATAGAATACAGGGTATGTTTTACTGCTATTAGGAAAAGAATAATTGCTGGGGCGCCTGGGTGGCTTAGTGGGTTAAAGCCTCTGCCTTCAACTCAGGTCATGGTCTCAGGGTTCTGGGATCGAGCCCCGCATCGGGCTCTCTGCTCAGTGGGGAGCCTGCTTCCCCCTCTCTCTGCCTGCCTCTCTCTCTACTTGTGATCTCTTTCTCTCTCTGTCAAATAAATAAATAAAATCTTAAAAAAAGAATAATTGCTCTAAGGACAAGGATATTTTTATTAAAACATACTCTGGACCACAAGGTTTGACTATAACACTTAACTCTTATATGTAGTAATATAGACAATGAAAATAAGCTACTTAAAATTTGGGTGGGAGATTTCATTTAAAATGAAAAAGCTCTGGAAGAACTGGAGATATTTAATTTAAATATGAAAGGTGGAAGCAAAGTCCCAGGTAATGACAAAAATGGACTTGACTGAAGAATTCATGTGCAGGAAACAATAACAGTTACTTGTGCCAGCCAGAGCCAATCTGTGCAGGAGTTTTATTGTTGTAAGCAATAGATAGTAAATATGGTAAGTGTAAGCCAAGGAGAATTGCTTAAAGCAGGGTTGGGCCCTAGGGTTGGAGGACTCACAGAATTAAGAGGAAACAGAAATATACCACGTTTGGGGATTACCCAGAATCAAGGATGCAGGGAGGTTAGCAACGATATTATATATGTAATGTCCTGGTTTAAGATGCCGACATCATTTTCTTTTTACTTTTTCTCAGTTGTTAAAATTAAAATCCTGAGAGAGTGTGCCCAAGGAGGGGGGTTACTCACAAGCAAGGGCCTATCCCATGCTAAGGAAAGAAAGTATTTTTCCTTTCCAAGCTTCCCTAGGAAGGGCAATCCTTAAGATTATCCTACTGCCAAGACTACATAAAAATGGAGAGAGATTTTTATCTTCCTTAGAGGAAAGTGAGATCAGAATGGACAGACAAAAAATAAAGTAGGATTACTTTACTATTAATACTACCTAATACTACTATGAATACTACCTTAAAAATCAATTTATAAATGAGTTCATGTCCAATTTTTGGATTTATTCAGGTAAATACCAGATTTTATTGTCCACTGATAATCTGCTTAGTCCATTTGGCCAAATCTGATCTTAGATAATTAGCTTTCGTGTTTCTAAATTATTCCTAAAATGCAAATTGGATTCTAATTTCCCCATCCCAAATGGTAGTGAGATATAATTATGTACTATTAAACACCTGCTAAATTAAAATGAGGTAGGTGGGGGGGAACAAGGAATATGGGGTAGTTGAACATTGTTGTTGTGGGGATGTGAAATTGATTTTCATCATATGAAAACCCCAGCCAGAGGTGTTGACTATGGTTCTATTGCAGCAAAATGAACAATTGGACGCGTGTGATGTAGTATCAGATATTTTTATTCTGTCCATTACATATGCCTTTCTAATTGAGCTCAGGAGTTTCGTTGAATTTAGTGCCATGCAAGTGAAGTATTATTTGATGGTGAATCAAGCTCTTCTGTTACTGCTCCTTCCTCTAGGGAGAAATCTTCCATTCATTCAACATTTTGTGAGTTCCTACTGTGTTCAAGGGCTAGGCTAGCCTTCAGGTGTTATAGGAATGAAAAAAATAATGGTTCCAATACTAAGAAAGGGTGTAGTCTAGTTGGGGAAACAAGATGCTATGTCTTATGGTGGAAACACAAGCTCAGTGTGTATTAGGTAGTATGGAAAGAGAATAGGCTTATAACCCAGCTTGGGATTCTAACACAGAGTTCCTGGAAGATGAAGAATCATCCTCTGTCACCAAAAATATAGCACAGTGCTTATCAAAATATGATTCCCTGATTGGCAGCATAACTTGTTATAAAACAGAAAGTCTGGGGAAAGGGTCCAGCAATCTGTGTTCTAATAAGCCCTCCAAGGACTTTGGGAGGCTGGGAAGATGGTGGAGTAGGAGGACCCTAAGCTTACTTGGTCCCGCAGATACAACTAGATGACATGCCAGCATAAATAACCCGGAAAATGCCCTGAACACTCAGAACAAGCTCTACAACTAAAGGTACAGAAGAGCCTACATCAAAGAGAGTAGGGAGGGTGGAGATGCAGTGGGCAGTTAAAGGGACCCTGGCCATAGGCAGTCTGGGGGAAGTTGGGGTGCAGGGAAAAAGCAAGAAACAGATTATCACATTGGGGAGCCTGCCTGGGGCAGACAAATCCCCATAACATTGACTTTGAAAGCAAGAGGGGGCTGAATTTTGTGAGTTCTTACAACTAGTGGGACTCAATGCCTGGAATTTTAAAAGTCAGTGGCTCAGCTCTGGGAGAGGGAGCTGAGTCCCTGTCCCTTAAAGAGATATCACAACAAGTAGCCCATGGAGATCCAGTATAGAAGAAACAGTTTCAAAAACTGCTGGAGCATATGGGAGGGAGAGTTATGTACTCATCCCAGAATTCACTGAAGGACTTGTCCAGGGACAAATGAGGAGGCAGGTGCCATTTGTCACCCCTGACCCCCAACATAAACACACGACCACTTGCAGGAAACAGCATGGCACCAACATTCACAACCTAACTTGATAACACTGAGCTCTGTCCACATCAGTGGGCTTGCTTCAGTGCCAACACTGTGGGTCACTCCTCCAGAAGCCCTGTGCAAACTTTTCCAACACTGTGTCTCCTGACTGCACACTTTGTGGGGCCTCAGTCCCAGAGGCAGTGGCTGGTCACCTCCCAAGGAGGATGTGTGTACCTTGTTAAAACTGCACACTCCCACCTGTGTGTGCGTCATGGAGTATCACTGGCCAGCCCTAGTCTCTGCAGTGGCTGTGCATCCCCAGTGGAAGAGGATTAGTGCTATGTTTTTAAAAGTATGCACCCTCCCCACTACTTTTAAGAGCAGGAGACGTAGCTGATTTTCCTAACACCCAGAAACAAACACAAAGAGTTGGAAAAACAAAGAAACAGAGGAATATGTCTCAAATGGAAAAAAACACAAAAAACAAACAAACAAAAAACCAGAACCACAGCAAGAGACCTAAATGAAATAGATATAAGTAATATGCCTGATAAAGAATTTTAAAGTAATTATCATAAAGATACTCACTGGGCTTAAGAGTGGAAGACAAAGAAATAAATAATAAGAAGACAAAGAAATAAAAAAGAACCACCCAGAAATGAGTACAATAAGTGAAATTAAAAATATGCTAGATGGAATAAATAGTAGGCTGGGGGAAGCAGAAGAATGAATCAGCAACCTAGAAGACAGAGTGATGGAAAGTAATCAAGCTGAACATATGAGAGAGAAGAAATATGCAACATGAGAATAAATTCAGGGATTTCAGTGAATCTGTCGAGCATAATAACATTCACATTATAGGGATCCCAGAAGAAGTGAGAGAAAAGGAGGGAAAAACTTACTTGAAGAAATAGCTGAAAACATACTTAAACTGGGGCAGGAAATAGACATTCAGATCTGGGAGGGACAGAAATCCCCCAACAAAATCAACCCAAGGAGGTCCACACCAAGACACATAGTGATTCAAATGGCAAAAAGTAGTGACAAAGAATTTTAAGAGAAGCAAGAGAAAAGAAGACAGTTACAGGGGCACCTGGATGGTTAAGT
Organism: Nasua narica; assembly: GCA_028533885.1. Lineage (NCBI taxonomy): Eukaryota > Metazoa > Chordata > Mammalia > Carnivora > Procyonidae > Nasua > Nasua narica. The sequence continues at coordinate 114,252,618 of CM052811.1, forward strand.
TAGTTAAGCGTCTGACTTCAGCTTAGGTCATAATCTCAGGGTCCTAGGATCAAGCCCTTTGTGGGTTCTGCATTCAATGGGGCTCTCCTTGTCCCCTTGCCCCTCCCCCAACTCGTGCACACACTCTCTCTCAAATAAATAAAATCTTAAAAAAAAAAAAAAGACAGTTGCATACAAGGGGAAACCCCATAAGGCTATCAGCAGATTTTTCAGCAAAAACTCTGTAGGCCAGAGAGAGTAGAATAATATAGTCAAATTGCTGAAAGGGAAAAATCCGCAACCAAGAAAACTCTAGCCAGCAAGGCTATTATTCAAAAAAGAAGGAGAGATAAAGAGTTTCCCAGACAAATAAACATTACAGGAATTCCTGAACACTAAACCAGCCCTACAAGAAATGTTAAAGGGGACTCTGTGTGGAAAGGTTATAACTAAGAGTATGAAAAGTAGGAAATACAAAAGCAATAAAAATACGTTTATCTGTAAAAATTAGTCAAAGTACTCACAAAGTAAAAGGGAGTAAAATATAATACCATATACCAAAAAATGTGGGGAAGAGGAGTAAAGAACGGGCTCAGGCTTAAATGACCATAAACTTAATATATTCTGCTATGTGCAGAAGCTATTATATACCAACTGAATGGTAACCACAAATCAAAAACCAGTATTAGAAATGCAAAAAATTAAGAGAAAGAAATCCAAGTATATCACTGAAGAAATTCAATAAAGCATTGATTTTGTACAACTTGTACAACTACTTTGGCTAGTTCTGTTACATACACTCTATGAGACAGCAATTCTAAGCCATTTACCCAACAGAAATGAACACATATGTGCACTAAAACACATGTATAGGAATAGTCTTAGCAATCCCATCATTACAGCTCCAAAATGGAAACAACCAAAATGGCCATCAATAAACAAACAATAGTTCGTTTATACCACATAAACAAACTGTAGAGAGCAAGAGAAGAAAGG
>CM052811.1:114254092-114287632 GCA_028533885.1 Nasua narica
TTTGACCTTGGGGAAGTTACTGACTTTCTCTGAACCTCGGTTTCCTGATTTATAGATTGAGTTAATAGCAAATACAAGAGTCATATTAATAGCAATAATGAGAATGATGTTGATGTTAGTAGCTAACAGTAATTGCGAGGTCCTATTGTAAGCACTTCCGTGTTCACTCATTTACTGTTACTAATACTAATAATTATAAGGGTTTGCGGGGATAAAATGCAGTATGTGCCTAATATGGGACTTCATATGCTGTAATATTTTAAAACACGTATTAGCCAGAATCATATTAATTGAGTAAGTGAATTAGGCATGTCAGTCAAAAGGGAGCAGACCAATTATGCGTCCAGACCCAGCCAAAGAACTCCAGGCCATGTTAGTTATTTATTTTGGGAGACAATACCAAAGGGTTGTGGGCAAAGGATTTTAGATTCTGTCCTGCCCTACCAGAATTCACAAAGCACATCAACAGCAAGGGATCCCTTATCTAGATTCTTTTAAACTGGAGCCTGAATAATTTCCTCATGCTTGTGTGTCCCTCTGCACATTTCTAGCTAGAACCTCAAGAGTTTAATTAAATATTTGCACAACAGACTTTTTCGAGAACGTTAGGGGAGGACAGTTGTACCCCCTGCTGCCATTGCAGATCTACTCCTCACCCAGTTGGCGTGTTCCTTTCTGGGCCTGGCACTCGGCACCATGCAAAGATACCAGCACTCGCCGCATGAAAGGTTCCCATCGGCTTTCTGTGCCTTCTGGTTTCGGCAGAGTTGTGAAGCCCTCCCCTGTGGACTTTTTATTAATGAACACGGAAAACTGGCTACCACCATTCATCCATTCCTTCATTCACTCACTCATGCATTCTCCAAAGAGCACCCAGAGAGGTCTGTGCAGAAAGCGAAGCAGATCACAAACATCCTTAAATGTTGGAAAACTTCAGGACTTTCTCATGCATCTGACGAAGCCTTGTCCCCTTACCTTGGGCATGAGTCCCACGTCACCGGCAGGCCTTTTGTCCTCATTTTGCATCACGATCCCTGTCTCTCTGCTTCAGCCCCATGTATCTCACCGTGTCCCATTCAAGGGGCCAAACTTACCAAGCTTTAAGACCTTTCCACTCCCAGCGTGCTCTTGTCTACCTTTCCCACGAGGGGCTCAGCTCCAACACTTCCACTCCAGGGAGGCTCCTCTTATGGACCCCGCTTAAAGGAACTCTCCCCCAGTGCCTGCAACGGTGCCAAACACATAACAGGCGCCAGTTATTAACTCAAACCGCATGAATTATGCCTCTACTGCGTGCAAATTATTCCCTTTTAAAGAAAATAGGTAGGTGTATAATTAAACCCAGTGAGGTCTCATGAGATTATGACTGGTCTCTTGGAAGAGAGACAGTATTAGTGATGGGTAGTATCCGAGATGGCACGCTCCTGTGTAAATGGGCACAGGAGCCGGGCAGGGAAACAGCCTTTGAAGGCACGCTCATTTTTAGAACAGGAGAAAGAGTGAGAGAGGTGGCTCAACTCGAGAGTCATGCCCCCCCGCCTAAAATAATTCCAATTCAATTTAAAACATAAAAACAAAACCTGTAGCCTTTGCCACAGAGTCGGCTGACTGGTTTCCAGTCCTTGATGCAGTGCTCACTCCGCCAAATGCTCTCCTACACGTTCTCCATATTTTCTTCCATTTGACATTTTTAACAGCCCCGTGAGGAAGGTACTGGAATTGACATCATTTTCATATGTGGTACTGGAGCTTTCGAGAGCAGGGCAGACTTTCCCTGGGAAGGGCCAGAGAGTACATATTTCAGGCTTGGTGGGCTCTCGGGTCTATGTCAACTCTTTGGCTCTGACTTTGTGGCTCAGAAGCACCCCGAGCCATCATCTACACAAATGGCTGTAACTGTGTTCCAATAAAACTTTGTTTACAAAACAAGTAGCGGGCCAGATTTAGCCAGGTACAGTTTGCCAACCTTTCCTACAGAAGGAAGGAAATTTGCCTGCATTTGAATAGCTGCCAAGTGGCAGTTAGGGTCTGAACTCGGGCTGTGCTGATTCCCAAACACTAGGTTTCAAATACTGCATTTCCATACTTACCGCCACTCCTTGCTGCTGGTCCATCCAGTAGGTCAGGGCCACCACAGCTTTTTAATAACTGTAATGAACATATTGACCGCTTACTACACACCAGGCCCTATTGAAGGGATCTGTGTATATAGTTAGGGGTTTGATCCCTATGGTTTTGAGGGATATCAATATCTGAAATAAACTGAATTTCTTGCTTGCTAGGAAGGGAAGACTCGGTTTGTTCTGGATTCGGACGCCTCTGAACAAGCAGAGAGAGCTGAGCCTTTAACGGTTGGTTTGGGGACCTGGGGAGTTCAAGGACGGGTGGGCTTTCAGAAGCAAAGTTGAAGGATTGGTTGCCGTTAGCTCTCCGGGTCTCCCTAGTTGTCTGAGGCTGAGTTGCCGTGGATAGGTGGAGATGGATTTAAAACCACTTCCGGTGATTACTTGGTCCTGGTAGGGACTAGGGTCAAAGTACCATGAGCATTTTTCTCTCTTGAGTTTGGGTACTAAGAACTTTTTATGTTTACAGCTGTTCTGTGAGGGAGATACTCTAATTACCCCCCACTTGATGTCGGAGGAAACAGGGCACACAGAGGTTATGTGGCTTGCCTGGGATCTTAAGGCTGGTGAATGGAGGAGCCAAGATTTTAAATCTGAAAGGCTGGATCTATATTCTCTACCTCCTGTGTCATGTGTTTGCTTTCATAGGATTACAGGTTGGTCACGCGCAAGCACGTCAAGGAACTCCTGGTTCGAATCCATCCATTTTGCTCATTTCAGCTCATCATTCCTTCCCACCTCCATTCCCTCTATTCGGTAACAAATGGCCACTTAAAAAAGAACAGCCACAAGGCCAAATTCCTTGATGTGAAATGCAGTGCCATTTAAAGTAATCACTCCTAATACTTTTGGCTTCTAACTGAAAAGTCAGGCTTGCTTTTGCCAAAAGGTTAATAAGCAGAAATCTTGACTTCACGGTACATCAGGACAGATAAGTGACTACGTGAAAGATAATGCCAAATTACAGCCGACTTTAACCGTACCGGGTTTGCTCTTGACTCTTAGACCAGCCTTACAAAAGGTTAAATGGAAATTTAAGGGAAAGACAAGTCTGTCTCTCTGCAAATTCATGTTCCACCTTCTACAATTCATAAGACTCAACAGTTCGTGGCCAATATGTATAGAGAACGAGGAGAATTTAGAGAGTTGTAATGTTTTCCTACTTGACCGCTGACTGATCCAGAGGACAGAAGACGCGGACTTCATTCTGTTTTCGCCAAAAACTTAGGTGCAAAATTCTGAGAAATGGGTTGAATCTGTCCCTATGTATTAGTTTCCTAAGGCTTCTCTAATAAAGTACTGCAAACTAGGTGGATTCAAACAACAGAAACTTATTGTCTTATAGTTCTGGAGACCAGAAGTTTGAAATCGAAGTTGTCGGCAGGGCCATACTCGTTCTGAAGACTCGAGGGGAGAATCCCTCCCTGCCTCTTCGAGATTCTGGTGTCTACCAGCAACTATTAGCTTTCCCAGGCTTACAGATGCAATCTGTAAGCAATCTCTGCCTCTGTTTGCACATAGATTTACTCCCTGTGTTTCTGTCATGGTGTCTCCTTGCTTCTTGTAAAGCCATGAACCATATTGGCTTAAGAGCCCACCCTACTTTACTTTGACTCATCTTCACTGATTACATTGACAATGACCTTATTTCTAAATAAGGTCCCATTCTGAGGTACTGGGGGTGGGAACTTCAACATATCTTTTGTCAAGGGACACAATTCCACCTGCAACATGAGGGTTCCATGTTCTCATTGGTTTTGTGATAAGATTGCTTTCTTCATAGGGGTACTAAAGAGCGGAAAAAGAGATTCCAGTCCTTTGGGGAAAAAGTGCTCTGTAATTATGAAACATATCACTGACAGATTAATTGAAAAGATGAGGGCTTATTCATAGGACAGGCTTTATGAAGTCTAGAATTCTTTTATTACACACCCAACCAACTTCCTTTTTATAGAAGCTGAGCTCCCCAAGATGTATTTTCTCCAGAATAATAAGTAACTTCAAAAATAAGTGAGATATTATATACAAAAGGATGATAATTTCTGAACTAGATGTGATTCTGCAGCAAGTTTCAGAAATTGCTTCCTTTACGTATGGACTGGACACTTCTTAAGAGAAAACCATTTTCTCCCCCGAGATGCAAAAGATTGTTTCTTCTATTTGTTCTGGAAGGAAGTTTTCATCAGCCCAGATCATCCATATTGGGGTTTTTGTTCACTGAACTCGTAGAAAAGAATGTCAATTCAGACAGTAATTTTATGGAGATGCAGAAAGTATGCTCAGGCCTCTCTAAAAGCAAAGTTGGCATGAGATAGAGAAACAAAAGCTCCCATAATCTTGTTTTGGGTTTTGTTGCTCATTCACTCATTTGTTCTACAAATTTAGAGCTCCCTTGGAGGTCAGGCAAAGACAAGGGAGATGAAAAGATATATAAGGTGGGGTCCTTTGCCCTTGGGGGCCCACGAGCAAATAGAGAAAGCATGTCAAGAAATAGGATAATATAGTAAGTTCCATTGTAGAGGTTATTTCCAAAATGCTGTGGATACAACTGATGTCACTGAAGGAAATCAGGGAAGGTTTTCTTGAAGCAGAAACAACACAAGCAGGGAATGTGATTGTGCGAAGGCCAAAAGGTATAGGTCCTCTATAACATCCTCTGTGGCTACAGTATAGAGTGTGAGGCATATTCAGGGACCGTATTAGAAGGATTTGAACTCAGTCATCAAAAAGTAATAATTTTCCTTTATTTTCTTAATACTAATTTTTCTTCATTTAAATTAATCTTAGCTTGAGAGCACCTGGATGGCTCAGTCAGCTGAGCATCTGCCTTCGGTTCAGGTCATGATCTCAGGGTCCTGGGATGGGGCCCTGCGTTGGACTCCCTGCTCAGCGGGGAGTCTGCCTGTCCCTCCCTACTCCCCCCACCCCCCCCCCGCGCCTCCCTCTCACTCATGCTCTCTCTCAAATAAATAAATAAATAAAATCTTAAAAAAAACCCCAAGCAACTCAGCTTTTTATACAAAACCTAAAGCAGAGGAAAGTATACTATGAAAGTTAAAATCACCTTTAATCTTTATATCCAGAGGTAAATTTTTTTGTGTTTTCTGAATGTCCTTCAGTCTTTTTAAAAATTATTCAATGAATTCAATATAATGTATTTAATTTTAGTTCATTATAATGATAAGATACACATACTTTTGTCTGTCTCTCTCTTTTTTTACTTAATATTGTACCATGGACTTTATCTGGAAGAAATTTTTTCTACAGAGCGTGGTGATATATCTACACTTTTAAAAGCTCTGGCACTCTGGTAACAGGCAGAAGTTCTACAACCCAGGAGAACATCAAGATGGCTTAGAACTCCTGCCATTCCTTGCTGCCAAATTGATGTGTTTCAACTCATCATGTGATTCACAGAAATCAAACAAACGGCTCCTTTTTTTTTTTTTTTATAAAGGGGCATTTTAAGTGATACATGAAAAAGAACATACCTTGAGGAAGAACATATAGATGAGGAAAAATGGCAGGTTTTTTTTCAAGATTTTATTAATTAGTTAATTAATTTGACAGAGAAAGAGACAGCGAGAGAGGGAACCCAACAGGGGGAGTGGAAGAGAGGGAACGCCAAGCAGGGAGCCCGACGTGGGGCTTGATCCCAGTACTCGGGGATCATGACCTGAGCCTGAAGGCAGACATTTAACACCTGAGCCACCCAGGCGCCACCAAAACCACCAAAACCGCCAAAACCTGCCACAAAATGGCAGGTTTTAAGCAGAGTACTTATTTTCTAAAAATAAGCATTTCTCTTTATTTAAACTTCCAGTCGGAGCATGCTGACTCCGTGATGCTTTAAGCCTAAGACTTCCGTAACCGGCATCATTACAAGCCCCACAAGCTTTGTTGACAATATAATAACCACCTCAAATCATCTGTCTGGACAACAAATCTTGGATCAAAATAACAGATCAGATTTTTTAATAATAATACCATTAGGCTGGATCAAGATAGGCCCAGTGGACATGAAATAAAAACTCTGCCCAGGAGTATAGTTTTGTACAGTGTCCTCTAGGCTTTGTCTAACTCTAAGATGGTTGAATGCTTTTAACGTGGAAAATCAGTAGTTAGTTGCTGTTTCAACATTATTTAATAACGTTTGCAAATTCCACTGAACCAGAGAGTTCACAGTTAAGGGAATCAGAATGTTGTTTTTTTTCTTTTTTTCTTGTCTTAAATTAGAGACTGTCAACTATTTTTAAATTCACCGTGTCACAGTGAACTGACAGTATTCATCTATGGCGGGGGTGGAGGGGGGAAACAACCTTGATTGTTATCTAGAGGGAAAAACCAAATTATCTCTAAGGAAACAAAAGTTAGGCCAGCTTCAACCGTCCCTTCTGGGAAAGAGAGGATTAGGAAGCCCTGACCATTATTGAAAGGTAATTTTTGGGAAAAGGTAAGACCATTACTTACCTACAGACATCCAAACGAACACGCGTTAAAGATTTTATTTTATGCATATGAAGGCTACCCAGGCTGATGTTAAAACTGGTTCAAAGGGAAAGTCCAAACAGCCGAGATTTATCTAGAGTAAACAGATGTTGAGATGAGCTGTAGTCAGGATGAAGACTGTTTTTTCCAAAGGGTAGGCGTGAAGACAGTTTGAACCTCTCCCCTGTGAAGACACACTCTGCACACATCTCAGTGATCTACAACTTGCAGAATCCGAACAGAGCTGGAATCTGATAACTCAGAGAATGTGCTAGAATTGTGCAGCCTTCCACGGAAGCAGGTTTTTGTGCCGTGATGTATAAACCCACCTCTCACTGCCCTCTTGTCTTCTGTTTCCCATTATGCCAGTCTTTTCCAATACTAAAACCCAGGATCCAATGAAATGAAGTCTACAGATTTAGGAGGTGGGGGGAAAGATTATAAAAACCCAAGAATAAAAAAACCAAAAAAACAGAACAAAAAACCACCAAAACAAGAATCTAGGCCCAAACAATCACTCTTACTGCTTAAGGGCAGTGGACACTTTCCCACTACACTATAAACTCCCATTTCCCCAGGCATCCACTGTTAATCTTAGACCCTGATTTTTGAGACTTGAAGATTTTACAATTACTAGAGCCTTCTTTAAAAAGAAAATGGGGGCACCTGAGGGGCTCAGTCTTTGGGCATCTGCCTTTGGCTCAGGTCCTGATTCAGGGTCCTGGGATTGAGCCCCGCATTGGGCTCCCCGCCAGCAGGAAGCCCGCCTCTCCCTCTCCTACTCCCCCTGCTTGTACTCCTTTTCTCGCTTCTCTGTCAAGTGAATGGATAAAATCTTTAAAAAAAATTTTTTTAATTAAAAAAAGAAAAAACGTGTATAAGATTTTGAATAGAATTTGATAAAGGGCAAATATTTACTTAGAATGAGAGAATAAATATGAAATAATGATTAAAAATCATAAATCACAAATAACTTAAAAGCTGATTTTAAAAAAGCCGTATATGTCCAAAGTGCAGGAAAGTAGCATAGAATTTATTTTCTCGTTAACTGATTCACGCCTCTGTAGTTCCTTTTTCCCTACATTTTTTATTCATCTAGCTTCTGATCAACCTATCATAAAACGATTTCATAATTTTATTTCTAGAGGGAAAATGGAAAGGTAATTCAGTCTTTTTTCTACTGTGGTTGGTTATTTCTGTTCTGAGAGTCATTTTGTGTGCTGTTCCATCTAGATCCATCAGACTTCATCAAGACAAGATGTGTCAGATGAGCTGAGATGTGATTTAATAATGCTTCTACTCAATTTTGTGTCTTACACACTATGAATTCAGGAATTCTGAAATCCTGTTTCTCAGAATTCCTATCAAGAAGAACAAATGTGTATAGTGTGTTTATTGTTACTTAACACTACATTATCAAGTAGATTCTCAATGGTAGAGACCTTTGGTGTCAGAATTTTTCATAGGCGGTCATCTGACTGAACATTTCAAGCCTTGTTTCCCATCCGTGGTCCATATACTTGTGAGGTCAGGAACGTGTTTCCACTTGGATCCCACTTCTGTCCTTGCATCTTTGTGTCCTTATGTGGAGAGCCAACCTAGTAGACTCCAAGAATCTCTCAGGAAGAAATTCCTACACCAGAACCGTGAGCACGATGTTAACTGAACACACCAAGGATTATGAATCACATACCTATCCCACTAAAACCAAAATCAGTGTGCCTTAAATTCATCTTTCCCTTAGCCAGATCCAGTCACTTTAATACCACTGGATGACGGGGATGTGTAACAAGCAGGAAGTTGGTGGGGAAGGAAGCATTCTAACTTAATTGTGCTTAAATACCTCACTCTCACAAAATATAGTAAAACACAAAAATATGTGTCTGTGTAAACGTATTGCTAATAACCCTCCCTCATTCCTTACTATATCCCCAGTGTCTTGGCCATTACCTGGATTATAATAGGCACTCAATAAATCTCTGCTCAATGATTAAAAAAATGCTTAAGGAAGCAGTATGAAAGGAAAGATATATGTATGAGAGGTTTTCTGAGGCCCTCAGGGGGTGCTTGTATATATAGAAAATACTATTTAAGAGTTTTTTTTTAAATAGTATTCAATTTATTGAAGTTATAATTACAAAAGAAAAACTAACTCTCAGGCTTAAGTTTAGCTCACAAATGTATTAAGCTTAACTTGCAAATATATTTGTGAGCTCGATATGTTTTAAATCTAGCTGATAGTGTAATCACTTTCATGGGATCTTTGACAAATATTTAGTTTCTCTTGCAAGCTTAAATGCCTCAAATATTTTAAGCGGCTTTTATAAATTTAACATATTCGCTTTCTTTAAGTGTCCCCCAAGAGACTGAATTAATAAAAGCCATCTTTCTGAATAGTTACCAAATCTTTTTAATTTATGAATATTTAAACTCACAAAAATTTTAAGTTTTAATTTTCTTAATGTGTTTCAAACGCATACATATAAAGTACATGCAAATTTATTATTTACAGAAAACTGTCAATACTATGGTTTTGTTACTCTTCAATTTTTTAGACTTAGCTTTAAGGTTTAAGAAATCTATTCCCATTTAAGGAATGTAGTTATGATTCCCATGAACCAGAATGATCTGTGAGCAGCGGCTTCACCCAGAGATTCTGTCGACTATGGGTGACCACCCTACTGGGGCTCACCAAGTTCTACCTTGATTTCCTCCTCTTGTTTTTGGAACTCCAGAATGTGACCGAGTAGCCCTAATGCCCTAAATTCAAGTTACACACATTTGCTAACTCATGTCCATTCGTAGGCTCTGTGACTCTCCCCCAATTTGGTCACTTGATGTAATTTTGCTTTTGCTTTTTCCTTCCATCTTAAAAGTACATGGCATTGATCTTTGCTGACTCCGACTTGTGCATCTGATGGAATTTTAAAGACATAGAAATAGAATTTCTACCCAAGGATAAAGACTCATCCATTGGATGAGCTCGTTTTTAAAATAGATATTATCCAATCTGTACCACCGATGGAAATGTTGAGAATGATATCCGGTTGAATTTTGTATACTTCATATGGCCTTTGTGTGATTTGCATTTAAACTCATGAGGTCGTTCCACTGGCAGCAAATGTCAGTACCTTTCCTAAAAATAAAATCAAAGACACCCTCCTGCTATTCCTAAGAATGTGTCAGAGAATTTCAGAGAAGGAAAATGATAGTCTAAAAAAACCGCCATTGATCAAAATAGGTGGGATTTCATTAAATGTGATGGTAATAGTGAACACAAATTTTAAAAATAACATTTTTTCACTTGTCCATATTATGATACTATTTTTTAAAAGTTTTTATTTAAATTCCAGTTAGTTAACATACACCATCAGGTGATGTACAGAATTCTTGAATCACTACTTTGTACATCTGAAAAATAACTCTTGATTGACAAAGTACAGAAAAAATGAATATAAAAGATCTATGAAGGGCGCCTGGGTGGCTCAGTTGGTTGAGCACCTGCCTTCAGCTCAGGTCATGATCCTTGAGTTCCGGGATCGAGTCCCACATTGGGCTCCCAGCTCCACCGGGAGTCTGCTTCTTCCTCTAACCTTCTCTCCTCTCATGCTGTCTCTCACTTTCTCTGTCTCTCAAATAAATAAATAAAATCTTTAAAAAAAAAAAGAATACCTTTTTTTAAAAAAAAAAAGATCTATGAATTGAAAATCCCAGATTATACAAATACATGATAATAGATACTAGAAGAGGCAGGATGGGAGTGATACAAAACAGTGTGCTAAATTTTCCATCATAGATGTTTATATGTTTATAAAAGCTGATACAAAGGTTAAAAATGATTATTCAAAGAGCAAGTATGTTGTAAAGTCATCACCATCTTTATTACAATCTTATATCATACATCATTGTAACAAAAGCCAGAAAGGGGATGCTCAAGGGGAAATAAAAATTGCTTAATTTTTTAACTTGTACAAGACTTTCAAAAATAGATTTCAATGTCTTCACAAAATTGTACCGTTAACAGCGAGGGGGAAGTAAAAAGAGGATTGTGTTGACTGCTAACTCCCCAAAGAGACCATTAAAATAATCTACAGATCAAGCAAAGCCAAGTTTATTGTTTAGTGCAGTAAGGGACAGCAGAGTCTCTGTAGCATCTCTAGAGGGGAAAGTCAAAACTGGATGTCTGTGAGGTTTTTGTGGTTTGATTTCAGTGGATCTTTCAGGGCAGGGAGCTCACTGGGATTTGGCAGAGTTTGTGATGTCGTTGAGGAATGATGGATGTGGAAAGGTGAACATCTCGAAGTGAGTCTTTCAAGAATAAACAATAATTTGACGAATCCACTTGAGAAATCTGTTGTTTAGTAGGAAGAAGAGACTATTGTTCCTTGCACTGAAGGGAACGAGGGGAATAGTCTATTGTTTAGATAAATGGATTTTCAGCAAATTCCTCAAACACACAATAAAGTTATTTGCAACTTCATTTTTCTGGGGAAGAATTTCCTGGCATAATAAAGTCATGGTAATGTAGAGAGTAAAGTGTCTTGATATAGATAATAGCCATTGTCAACATTTTTTTTTATCAGCATTATTAAAAATTAAAAGGAAAATATAGCTCGCATATAAAATGGAGGAAAATGAAATGTAAAAGGAGTATAGAATCAGAAAACAAAAATTAAGAGGGCAGGAGGAAAACCCAACTTACCAGTAAATGTTAAAAATGAAAACGAATTACATTATCCAGTGAAAAGGTGCATTCCATCATATGCTAACTAAAGATGAACATATTTGAACATGAGACCTATAGATGAAAAATAAAGGGTGGGCAGTGATATCTCACACCATCACAAAAACATTAAGAGGGTGTATTATATTAATCGAAGACATGAGATTTCAAGGCACAATTTATTGATGTGATGCAAACTCATTTCATTTCAGTGTTATACACCTCAAAAAAATGCAATCATAGGTCTTTAGGCACAAAATAAAAGGGCCTTGAAATATATAAATCAGGAACTTTTGAGGGTAGAATATAGGAGGAAGAGAAATTAAGGAAGAGTGTGTAGTTTGGGGTTAGGGCAGGTATTGAGAGAGTCAGCTGGGGGGTGTGGGGTATGGGAAGGGGTCACAGAAGTGTGGAGGGAAGATGAAAGATTGCCAAAGGGTCAGGAGAATGGGCTCCATAGTCAAATGTGAGAAAGCAAAGCGTAAAGTGAAACCATCTTTTGTATCACTGAGTTGTGTGGTCCGAGGAGAGAATGCACCTACAAGAATTCAGGATTCCTGGGGTGCCTGGGTGGCTCAGTTGGTTAAGCATCTGCCATGGGCTCCAGTCATGATCTCAGGGTCCTGAGATTGAGCCCCGCATTGGGCTTCCTGCTCAGCGGGAGGTCTGCTTCTCCCTCTGCCTCTGCTCTTCTCCCAGCTCATGTTCTCTCTCTCTCTCTGTCTCTTAAATAAATAGATGTTTAAAAAAAAGATTTCAGGATTCCTGACAAATCTACGAGTGTTCAGACCCCGATGGCAAGGCAGATTCCATTCAAGAGCGCAAGCAGAGTGGAGGTCCACATTTCTGGGAGTAGACAGAATTAGGATCAGGAATGTGACTGAAATGTCAGCTGGTGGCCCGTGTGACCTTTTCTTGTTTTCTGTGGCCCATGACAGAGCAACTCTAAGGTGGAGCTTGTGATGAATGAAAGTATTACTGAGAAGTATCAGTCCGTGTCCCAGGATTTCGGAACCTCCAGCATCAGAATAGGCAAGGCCCAAACTTACCTGAATGTAAGGATAGCGTTTTTGGACTTAGCTGTAATCTCAGCAGTGTAGGGATCCCAGCCTCTATATGCTGAGCTGATGCCTTCCTCTGTTCCATGCCACCTGGGAGCCGGGAAGATTGACAGATGAGTATAGACAGGTTCAGCAGAATCAAAAACACATTATTTTATTTCATTTTTATTTAAATTCAGTTAGCCAACTTCTGACATCATTATTTTCAGATGTAGTTTTCGAGAATTTATCAGTTTTGTATAACACCCAGTGCTCATCACATCCTGTGCCCTCCTTAATGCCCATCACCCAATTACCTCGTCTCCCCACCCTCAGTTGCGTAGCGTAAAGTGCAAAGCGTAAAGTGAAACCATCTTGAGTATCACTGAGTTGTGTGGTCCGAGGAGAGAATGCACGTACAAGAATTCAGGATTCCTGGGGCGCCTGGGTTAAGAGTCTCTCACGGTTTTTCTCCTTCTCTGATGACTTCCCATTCTGTTTCCCTCCCTTCCCCTACAAATCCTCTGTCCTGTTACTTATATTCCATACATGAGTGAAACCATATGATACTTGTCTTTCTCTGATTGACCCATTTCGCTCAGCATAATACCCTCCAGTTCCATCCACTTTGATGTAAATGGTAAGTATTCATCCTTTCTGATGGCTGAGTAATATTCCATTGTGTATATAAACCACATCTTCTTTATCCATTCATCCATTAATGGACATCTGGGCTCTTTCCATAGTTTGGCTATTGGTGGACATTGCTGCTATGAACATTGGGAAGCAAGTGCCCCTCCAGATCACTATATTTGTATCTTTGGGGTAAATACTTAGTAGCGCAATTGCTGGATTGTAAGGTAGCTCTATTTTTAACTTCTTAAGGAACCTACATACCGTTTACCAGATTGGCTATACCAGCTTGCAAAATTGCATTTTGTCTCATATTTAGTTTTTTAAGTTTTACTTATAGAATTTGAAAGACTTTGGTCTATTCAATTGGAAGTTTTATAACTCCACAGAAAAAAAAAAACTCTTTCAAAATAAACAAACAAATAAATAAATAAAACAAACATCATTCAAAGACTCCTTAGAAGTGAAAGTCAAATTCTGTGAAAGCAGGAAGCACAATATTAATTTTTTTAGAAAAGATTTTGTTTATTTGACAAAGAGAAAGAGAGAGAGAGCACAAGCAGGGGGAGAGGCCGAGGGAGAGGGAGAAGCAGGCTCTCCGCTGAGCAGGGAGCCTGATATGGGACTCGATCCCAGGACCCCGGGATCATGACTTGAGCCAAAGGCAGACGCTTAACTGATGGAACCACCCAGGCTCCCCCCACAATATTAAGCTTTTACAGTTCAAGTTAAAAGGAAAAACTAGATCTTTCTTTCACTTTTATTTTAAAATACTTAAAGGATTTACAGGAAGTTGCAAAGATAGTACAGAGAGGTCCCCTGTACCCTTGACCCATTTTTTTAACAAGTAGGTTTTTTTTTTTAAATTTGTGAGTTTCAAAAAAAAAAATTGAATATTAACAAAATTAAATAAAAAGCAAACATCTAGATAATTTTTCTCTTACGAGTGTCACGCCCGTGAGTGCCTGAATGCACGTGCACATATTCATGCACTCAGTTCCTCTCAGGACATTGAAAAACTCCCGCTAACGATAGCTCATATTGGGACACCCTGAGTTTGACGTGCTGGGGACATCCAGCTAGAACTACCCAATAGACAGTAGAGCAGACCTGCTGAGCGTGTGCTCTCCTGTGTTCCTGGTGTTCCCTGCCTGCCATCCACCCACTCATCGGCGCTGAGACCCTGACCAATCTCTGAACCTGTTGGCCACAGCTCTCTCACTGGTGCCTGGATCGTGACCGTAGTCGCTGCCACACCGGGCTGCTGGTGGATTTGGAGAGCCGATGCGTCCTAAGCTCCTGGCTTGCGCTCGGTATGCTCCTGGTCCACATTCAGCCCGTGTAGGCCATTGTTCTTGTACATCTGGTTATGGAACTTGGGAGAGAGGTCATAGTTCAGACATGTATTTGGGAAGCATAATGGCGATGAGAACCTAAAGAATTTGTGTAGAATGAGAAAATAAGAGAGAAGTCTACTGACTCCCAAAGAACACCAGCATTTAAGGCATAGCAACAGGAGAGGATCCTGGGAAACAACCACCACCACACACAAAAAACACAACAACTAAACAAACAAGCAAACAACCCCTCCCCCCCAAAAGAAGGAGAACTCTTAGACGAGGAAAGAAAATTGATATGCAGCTGTGATCACAAGGGAGTAGGCATTGGGATAAACGTATAATCGAAGATCCAGGAGCTGACCCGCATAGGGAAACTGGACCCATGGCAAGTGAGACACCATAGATTGATGTGCAAAGAATATGGCCAATGGCTTCACAGGGAAATAAAGGAATTGGATTCCAGTCTTCTATGACACAGTCTTTCATGATGAATTAAAGACTTAAGTGCAAAAAGCAAAACTTTCAAGCTGGTAGTGGAACATATTGGAAAATATTTTGTGACGTTAGGATATTGAAAGAATTATTCAAAAATACATGAAAGTGACTATGACAGAAATGATCAAGAAGTTTGACTCCATTAAAAATTAAAATCAGTTGTGTTAAGACTGATGAATCACAGACCTGTACACCTGAAACAAATACTACATTATATGTTAATAAAAAAGTAAAAATAAAAAAATAAACTATAAAATGTGAACATATTTTCATTAGAAATTCAAATTAAAGTAAATGTGATTTTACAAACAAAATAATTTGTTTTCAAGAAAGTTATTTTTCTTCTAAAATATTAAAGTGTGTTAAAAAGTAAATATGAATTATAATTAATAGATGTAAAAAATAAAAATTAAAAAAAAATTAAACTTCTGTTCATTAAAAGACACCATAAAGGAAAAGAAAAGACCTCAGGCCAGAAGGTTTTTGTAATGCTTAACAACTGACAAAAGGTTGTCAGCTAGAATACACTAACAAAAATACAGTAACGTTCGACCACACTTTTACCAAAGAAGAAAGGTTAAGATCTCATGTTGATATCCAGAGAGAAGAGCATTCTAACCAGAAGAAGTGCAAAGACCCCGAGGCAGGTACTTCCGTGGCTTGTTGAAAAATAGCAAGAAGGCCAGTGTTGCTGCATCCACTCTGTCTGTAAGCCAGACAAAGACAAGTAAGGCTCCAGATCATTAATTCCACATCTTATAATTTAATCTTTGACTTAAGAGTCCAGTAAGATGCTTCATGAGAAAATAATAAAATACTTAATCATATAGGGGACAAGACTGATTGGAGTGACCAAATGAATTTTGAGAGAAAGGGACAAAGTATAAGATGAGCAAAGTTTAAGATATTTTAGGCAATTCAATATTTAATTTAATTTATCAAGGCCACATTAAGTAAGCATCTGCTCAGTCCCAGGCCCTCTGTTAGGAACTGAGGATCAAAGAGAAGAAGGAAAATCCCAACCGTAGAAGGAGCCACATGCCTTAGTAACTAATAAGGAGAAATAATAAACAATATCACATGTGATGCTCATAATAAACATAATGTTTATTTGTTGACTTTTCATGCCCCAGACATGAGCCTTCAGCACATGCTTACCAACCTCCACAGTAGTCCTGTGGTGGTTGGTGTTATTGGTTGGTATGGTTGGTATTATTAACTGGTATTATTGATATTATTTATTGGTATTATTGGCATTATTTATTGGTATTATTATTGGTTGGATTGGTTGGTATTATTTATTCCCCATTTGCAGATGAGAAAATGAAATACAAGGAAGATTAAGTAGTTTGTTTAGAGTAGGGTTTCCCAACGGCGGTGGTATTGGCATTTGGGGCTGGGTAATTCTCTGTTCTGTGGCCTCCGCCCATGGGACACAAGCAGCTTCTCTCCCCCGATGGTTACAACAACCCAAATGTCTCCAGACAAGTATTTCCTGGATGACAAAAGTGTCCTGCTGGGGGACCACTGGTTCAGAGACAGAGTATGTTACATAGTGGGGTGGGACTTCAACCCAACTCTATTTGACTCTAATGGGCAGTTGTTGGTTGTTTTTGTTAGTGTGCTTAGACTTCTTAATCAAGTGTACAATGCCTCTCTGAACAGGTGTATCTTGGGTCCTACCCGTTGATGTTTAACTACCTTCATTGAAAGCAGTGCAGTGATGAGGAGTGTTTCCCTACAGACGGCTCATATCCAAGGAAGAGATACAGTGAAGGCAAGGCAGACATTGTTTTAGGTTTCTACCATTTGTTCAGTATCTCGGGTAATGATATCACATGTAATGATAAATAATAGCCTTCAGACACTATGTTGCTTTAATTTCATTCACTCATTCACTCATTCGTTCATTCATTCATCAGTGCTGGCCTTGCCCTTGGCACTGAGGCTCATAGTGGACAAGTCAGAAAGGTTCCTCCTCACGCTCAGTTTCATAGAGAGCGGGGAACAGACGGGAGACACAGTGACATATTGTTCAACAAGGGAATGTCAATTTGTCGTTAAGTATTTTGAAAAAAGAGTTTTGTGAGGGCAAGTGACTTGGTTAGAAGGAGCGTGTGAATTCAGAGATCACGAGAGGCTTCTCAGAGGAGGGACACAAGGAGTCAGTCATGTGAAAATCCAAAGGGAGAGTTCGCCAAGAGAGGAACAAAAAAATGCTAAGACGCGGAGGTGGGAGGGTGGTGTATCTCACCGGAAAGGTCTTTATGGATGGGAGGGAAGCATGCAGGGGCAAGAGGGAGCTGTCAGGGAGGTGCATGAGGACCCTCGGGCATGTTTGACCTTGTTGGACAAGGAGGAGTGTGGCTTGTATTCTATGTGCACACTGAACACGATCTTCCTGAAGTCACTTCAAGAGGAAGGCCAGATGTGATCCTTCTTTGAGCTAAACTACGAATGCAATGTCCTGGGTGTCCCTGCTTCTATCAGACATGGTTTTATATTTGCAGTGATGTAAATGGACTGATGTGAGAGTTAGAGTTTGAAGCTTACAAGGGAAATCAAAGAAATATTTAAAATATATTAGTTCAGTTTGTTGTCCTCCCTGCAGAGCTTCTGCAAAACAGACTTTTTATTGCACTTGTTCCTTAGAAGGTCTGTTGAGTGTTTGATTTCATAAAAAGAGCCCACAAGCAGCTATGGCTTTTAAGAATTTTGATATTGATTGTCAGTGACTATCAGTGATTTTAGATTTTTTTAAAGAAAGATATTATTATGGTGATGATCCTCTTTCGTGTTTTAAGCATAACAATTTCATGCCTATTGCTGGTAATGGGATAAAATGGAAATAATTTAGATGTCCATCAGTAAAGAAAGGAGAAATAAAACGTATTATTGTGAAATGATGGCATGTGATTCAGCAGGTTAATTAACTAGATCTACACAGATCAACTGTGCAGGTCTCCATGAAATGAGGAGGGGGAAAGGTAAGTTGTATTACAATAGGTGTAGAAAAATAGGATTTTTCCCCGAGCCATATTGAGATATAATTGACACATTACGTTGAGTAAGCTTAAGGTGTACAAGTGTTATTTGATACATTTATATATGCCAAAATGATTACCACCAGAGCCCACAGGATGGTGGCATGAGACAGAAGGGACATGAGGACACTTTGGGGGATGGAGGATATATTTATTGCCTCGATTATGGGCATGACTTCACTGGTATACACATATATCAGAACTTAGGAAATTTTGCATTTCACATATCCATGGTTTGCTGTATGTCAGTTACACCTCTGTAAAGCCATTACAGATTGTTGTGGTTGGTCATCGATGTGAAAAGCTAGGCTGCTTTTCTTCCTTACTAGGACGTAGAAAGTGGTGGTGCACTTTGAAACTAAGGGCGTCTTAGATTTTGTCAACTACAGCAGTAAATGCCTTTGGTCTGAGATTCTGGTGGCTGAGCTTTATGCTATTTTCAGCTAAAAGCATGTTAACAGACAAAATAGGAAATACTAGCGGGGATATGTCAAGGAGACTGTGAATTTGTGTTTAGCCATGTTAAGATAGTAGGACGTTGGGACGACTGGGGACCCCCGGTCGCTCCCTTACGGGTCACTCTATGCCCTTGGTTTTTTTTCTCCAATCCAGTCTTCAAGCCCTCTGCCCTTGCTGGAGACCCCAGCACTTAGCCTGGCTCGTGGTTTTCTGGAATACAACCTCCATGTCCCCAGTTGGGCGTCTGCTGGTGAAGCCAAGGGCCCGGGACTCGGCTCTGGCCAAGGAGATAAAAGTAGAATTGGCGTCTGCAGTTATTACAGTCACCAGCTGAAGAAGCTGTCCTTAAAATTGACAGTGGATCTGCCGTATTTTTTGGTCCATGCAGCTAATTTTTTTTGTTTTTTTGTTTTTTTCTTGCCTTATAACTCATCGACCCAGGAAGTATGTTTTCAGAAGAAAAACATTCCAGACACAATTCACTGAATTGTATTTTATGAGTGAAGTGAAAATGATGCCTCTTTGGATGCCACCGCTGTCACTGGCCCAGCCTCATTCTGACGCAGGCTTCTTCTGTGTCTTTGGACGCGTCATTCAGGCTTTCTGCTTCAGGTCCCTCAGCTCCGAAATGTGGATAATATGACAGGGCTCATGGGTGCCGTGAGGATTAATTAACATTGGCAAAGCATTTTGAACGTAAGACGTTGCCCTCTTCACACGTTTTATCCGGGGACTTCAACAGACTGTATCAACGAGGCTGGTCCTATTTATCTCTGTTTTCCAGATCATGTTATGCGTCACTCAGTGAACTAGGGAAACAGCCCTGAGAAGACCTCTGGAATACTGACCTTCTAATCTTCTTGCGACAACCCTGGATACATGCTTTATTTTGAAAAGGGGCTCTGTAAATGCCAAGTGTCTTTGTCATGTGCTTACTTCTCTCGGTCTTTTTCTCACGTGTTGGCCTAGATCTTCCTGCGTTAGCTCTGCACGGACCTACAGCGGGGAGGGCTCTTCTCATCAGAAAAGAAACTCAAATATAATGGGAGAGGCTAATGATCATGAGACCCCCTTTTTTTTTTCGTATTCTAAATCAAGTTCATTAGAAGTTTAGATTTGCTTTTGCGTCCTTGGTTATAAAACTCGAGACGTAGGTCCACCTGTGCAGAAATAGTCATCCTGCTTTTAAAAGTTGTATTTAGGATTTATTTATTAAAAAAACACACACAAGAGAAAGTAGACATCTCCAGTAGTCCCACAACAAATAACTACCACTACTATTTTAGTGTGGATATATTCGACCTTATTTTTTTTAACTCATTTTTTATTTAAAAATTTAAAAAAATTTTTTTAAATGACTTTATTTATTTGAGAGAGAGAGGGAGAGAGAGAGATCACAAGTAGGCAGAGAGGCAGGCAGAGAGAGAGGCAGGCTGAGCAGGAAGCCCGATGCAGGGCTCGATCCCAGGACCCTGAGATCATGGCCTGAGCCGAAGGCAGAGGCTTTAACCCAGGTGCCCCTTAACTCATTTTTTAAAAACCAGGCCCTCCCTCATAGATCATCTATCATACACTGAAAATCCCTATTATCTTCCAGGGCTCATCCCCCAATGCCCACTTTTCGTTCTTCAAATTTCAGTCGCCCTGACCACCTCCTGTGCTAGATGTTCTGGATGTTTTTCTGTCGGGGACACATGACCCGGTTGTCCTTCTCCCCACCATCCTTCTCCCATCACTCAGATCAGAACATCTTCGTCTTCCTATTCCAGCTCTGATTTCTTCACCCCCCATCTTCCAAAGGGGTCACGTCCTGTCTCTTTGTCCTTCCTCAGACAGCATCATGTAACTTTCTTCTGTGCGTAATTCGATACATATTTGAGTGTTTTTTTAATGTCTGTGCTTCTGATGGATTGTCACCCCGACAAGCTCAGTCTGGTCCTTTCCTTTCTGCTTCACCGGCTCCCCAGCGCCTAGCAAGCCTGGCTCAGATAATATTTGTTGGATGAATGAATGAGAGGGAATATCTTTTATATGCATTTTAATGGCTTTGATATGGGTTTGTAAGAGAACGGTAAATGTGACTTTTCCTATTGACTCAGTTTTCAGCAGAAGCCTCAAAAGCCCAGTGGGGGGAACATTAGAAAACGTTCTGAAGCAAAGTGTTGGACTCTGTGCAGATATTGCAAAAAGAGCAGCGCCAAACCATATTGTCTGCATTCGTTGACCAGGTACCTCCAGCCTAAATAAGACATTGCAATTCAAGAGATTAAAGAAGGAAGGTTCTTTGGCAGAGAGTTGGTTTTCTTCTCCCCATGAGACAAGGAGGGAAGATCTTTTGCCTTACTTTATAGCAGGGGAGTGATTTTCGAGAGAATCACTCAGAAGGCTAGACATGAGTCCCTATAAGCATAGAGGACACCAGGACTGGTGGTAGACCCACTCCTTCATATTCCAAAGGTGGAGGCCTGGGGTCACCTGGGGTTGACTTAACTTGAGGCAGAGATAAGAGCAGTGGCTGCCCTGGGAGTGAACTGACCATTCGCTGGCATGGGTTTTTCCTTTGACCAGGTAGGGCTTGTCTTAGAATAAATCCACCAAGAGAACCAATTGGAAGGGCAAAAACCCAACACAGTCCTGGAGCTTGAGACCTTGGGGTGTTCACAGCCAGTCTGAGAGGGGCGTTGGAGATAGAACTCTTAGCAGGTGCATCTCTAAGGAACTCACAAAAGCTCCTTGAGAGAAAGAGCAAGCATTATATGCCTATTGCCCAGAGGGCATTGGCTCCCAAGGCAAGACTTGGAGCAAACAAAACTTTCCTTCCCCCCACCCCCGCTCCAATTCTATGAAAGCCAGAGGTCTGTAGTTTTTACACAGAAGAGGAGGCAGAGCAGAAAACCAGTGAAGACCCCATCTCCAACCCCTACACCCCCAGTCCTGAACTGCGGTAAGCGATAAAACCTAAATCGAATGATATTCAATGTTATACGGCTATTAGGCTGAGCTGACTCTTTATTACCTAGTAGTAGCCAAAAAAGCCAGAGACCTTCTGGAAACTTCATTCAGGTTGAGAGAAATAAATTTTCAATAAGTAAAGTTTAATGGGAAAAGATTGCATGTGATAGATCCCAGTTCCTTCAGAAATTTGCTGACATGTATGTACCCACTTCCATGTAAAATGTATGTTTAGATGTGTACATATTATACTAACATACATATGGATAATATGAAGATAATCATACATTTTATCATAAATGCTGTTGTGAATATTCTGGTAACTAAATCTCCGTGCCTTTGGATACATTTCCAGAACTGCACAAGCAATTATAAAAGTTTTAGAAAATTTTTGATAGATATCACTTAGGCTTCAAAACAGTTGTATCAGTTGATATAAATTTACATTCTCCATGGAAGCTTCATTTCTCTTAAAGATTTTTGGGTATAGGTCTTTAGAAGTAGATTTTTTTATATGGCCTTACCACTTCCGGTCCAGTGCCCCATAATCTATTTTTTATTCATCAGACAGAATAATATTTTAAAAATATAACTTTCCTGGGGCACCTGGGTGGCTCAGTCAGTCAAGCATCTGACTCTTGGTTTTGGCTCAGGTCATGACCATGGCGTCCTGAGACTGAGTCCTGCTCAGCATGGAGTCTGCTTGGGAGTCTCTCCCTCTTCCTCTGCCCTTCCCCCTGTGTGCGTGTGCTCTCTCTTAAATAAATAAAATCTTTATATATATAAAGATTTATATATATTATATATTTATATTTTATTATATATTTATATACAATATATATTATACATTTATTTTATATTTTATTATATATGTTATATATAAATATAAAGATGATATATAATATATATTATATATATATAAAGTTTATATATATATATAAACTTTCCTGCATTTGGCTTTCTCAAGTGTTCTTCATTCTAGCTGGAATGCACTTCCCCAACATTTCCCATAGCTTCTTCCCATCTTTCGCATCTTAGCTTAAATATCACCTCCTCAGAGAAGTCTTCCCTGACTCTTCCTTACTGAAAGTAAGGCTGTTTATTACCCCCCACATAACACAGCACTTCTGTTCCTTAAACTGTCACCTAGAGTTATCCAAACTGTTTATCTGGTTGCTTGTTTTTTCTCTCTCCTACTGGGGTTATAGGCTCCATGGGGACAGGGATTTTGCTTGTGTGTGGGGTGTGTGTGTGTGTGTGTGTGTGTGTGTGTGTGTGAGTGAGAGCTTATTGTGGACGGACTGCACCCACAGAAGATGCTCAGTCAGTATTTGTTGAAGGCAGGACGGAAGCAATGAATCAATGAAAGACAGAAGCAGACCTGCTTCCAGGTTTTCTCTCACCTGATTTCTTGTCATCTTCCAAGTCGTCCTTCTTTAGGTGGGTAAGGACTGGTGGAGGGGAACTCGGCTGCCCAGCGAACGAGCTCTCTCCTTAGTGATAGCCAAATCATTTTCATTAGCACCGTCTCACCTTGCCAGAGGAAAGGCTGTCTGTTTCTGGACTCCCCCACTGAGAGCAGCAGGCGACGGGGCCAAAGCTCAAGCTATTTTTGGTAAAGATATCGGCCAAGTGCCATTTCAGCCTCTGCCTTGGTACTTCGGGTACCTGGTGAAAGTAAAACCTCCTTGGGTGAAGCGTGGGGCCACATCACCTACTCTGGAAAACTGCAGAAGCCTCTGGATTTCTGCATGTAGTTAGTTTTCTGTCCCAAAGAGCTTTATAATAATAATGATGATGATGATAACGATTGACTGAATGGAATACAGAGGGAATGGCGCGAGTCATTCATGTTTCAGGCTAGAGTGGGTTTCCACTTTGAATATGGCAGAGTGGGGGAGCTGTGGATTAATTTCTGGCTCTGCAACATGACATAGTTTTGTTCCTTATCAACAAGATGTCCAAAGAGGAGCAAAGTACTACTATATGTAATTCATTTTGATCTCACACTTACTTCATTTTAATGCAATCAACTCTTAATCCCCTAGCTTAGACCAAGAGCCGGGAATTAAGTATACTCAAAATGAATATGATTACCACTGTTGGCAGAAGAGAGTTTGAATGCTGAGGAAACAAACAAATAAGAAGCTTCAAGTGTTGGAAATTGAGTTAAAAACAGGGATTGAAATAATGATTTTGAAGATGATTATTTTCGAGAGAGAAAAAGAGAGAGCGGGGGAGGGGCAAACAGAAGGAGAAAAGCAGACTCCGCACAGAGCTCAGAGCGCTATGTGGGGCTTGATCTCAGGACCCCGAGATTACGATGTAAGCCAAAATCAAGAGTAGGATGCTTAATCAACTGAGTCACCTGGGTGCCCCAAATAATGATTTGTGTGTGTGTGTGTGTGTATGTGTGACCCTTCTCTCTAGTGAAACTGAACTGCATGTGACTGTATGTCCATTTGGCAGCGTATAGGGGTATGAATTGTGCACTGTGCAAGTCCATATGCACAGCTTACATTGTATATCTCTGAATTCCTCTTTTCCTCTTCTGCCATGGTTGAATATTACACGATTTGGATAAGTACAAGTGGCTGTCCATCCTGTGACTAGTACAGTCTGTGTATTTTCCACATTTAACGGTTTGATTTAACAAAAAACAAACAAATAAAACCATGTATTGGGTTCTGTCCTGCAGCTAAAAAAAAAAAAACTTGTCTCTTCCCAACTAGTTTGATATTCTCTAGTTTGATTCTAGTTTCCTCATGTCTGGCTTAATTATTTATGGATATGGATTATACTCAACATTAATTATCAGGAGATGTATTTCTCAGTTTCAGGTTTTGTCAGTAGTTTCTTCTTTTATCTTGAGCCATTCACCTCTAGGTCCTTATGCCTCAATTCCTTCATTCTTTGATTCTATGATACTGTTGATTTGGTCTAGAGAGACGTGTTGGTCAAATACCTTCTCTGAACATATCCACTTCATGGCAACCAGGGACAGTATTTTTTTTAAGTTCTAAGTCTTCAAAAAAGACTCACCAAATGATTTTTACCATTTCATCCTTCTTTGGTGAGAGATTTTAACTTAAAACATCATTTATAGCAAATGACAACACGATGACAGAGCAATGATTTATTCGATAGCAAAAAGAGTTCTCCTCCCAGAATATTTGCCTTTTCATTGTCCCAACTTAGTCTCAGTCCTCCTGTGACACATTCTTGGGTGATTCTCTTCTTTATCTGACACCTGCCAAACCAAAGTGACTAAAAAAAAGTTAGTGTTCTTGGCCAGAAAGGAAAGATTTATATAAGCTTAGAGGTGAAAGGTCTTCAAATCTCATCAGGTCAAAATAGTCAGCACTCAATAAATGAACTTTCTTCTCCATAGCTCTGCCTAGGGGTCATCCAACTGTGGTTTGGTCCCCTTCCATGAACCAGAACTGCCCATTTCTGATGCTGTCTTTGTGCGTTAGTGGATAGGACAAATTAGAAAGATCTTCCTTGAAGGAAGCAAGCTCTGTCCCTCATGACATCTGCTCTTCAGGACTGTAGGACAAAGCTGCTATCACACACATCTTCCTTCCGTTCCTGTCCTATGGTACCTGGGGCAAGTCTCAATTTGTTGGAGCTTCAGTTTCCATGTGCGGGAGAGTTGTGATCTCATTATGAAATGTGCGTGATAGTACATATCTCATTATTCCTTTAATAGGATTAGAACCGTGTCTAGCAGCCTGGTGCCCAGTAAATGTCAGTGGGTATCAACTCAAGCATGCTTCAGGAGGATAGTGCAGCAGGGGCAGTGAGTCCAAAAATCTGGTCCCCTTTTCATTTTATTCTATAGGCAGTACCCCTTAATGGTTCTGAGGGTGATCCATTGCTAGGCTACTGGGGCATAATACGGGCCTGGTTTCTACATGAGGAAGGACATACCTCATAGGTATAGGGGAGTTTAAGTGCGTTAATACGTGCGTGCAGTTTAGAGCCTTGCCGGGCACCAAGAATTTATCAAGCACCTGCTCCAGACTAGGCTTTGAGGGTACACATAGTAATGAGGCCAAAGGTTAGCCCCTGGGAAACTTACATTCGGGCGGGAAAGACAGGCTCAAACAAGGAAAATGTAGCAAATGATATCACCGAGAGCTGGGTCCAGGATGCTAAGGAAACCAGAGGAAGCTCTTAATGTAACTTAAGGTAGGGCAGTATCCCTCCCCTCCTATGCCAAGGTCAGGGCAAACCATGGCAACACCGCCTCCCCAGACACCGCACAACAGAGGTAAAAATCAGCCCTTCTCGGGAGAGGGGGCTGAAGGGAGAGGCGGGGTAGGCGGTGGCTGTGAAAAAGTGAAATTTCCTCTCCTCCTGAAATCAGCCACCGGAGCGAAAAGAGAGGGCACGTTATCTCGGCAGGCTGTCAGCGAGGTGCGGGGGCGGCTCGGGGCGCGCTCGGGGTCCGGGAGGAGGGGAGGGATCGGAAGGGAAAGCGGGTCCGGCCAGGTGGGCGGGAGTGGCGGGGAGGGGTGCGAGCGCGTTCAAGGGTGTCTGCCTGCGGGTGGCCGCAGCCGGGCGCTGGGACCCGCGCGGCCCCTCCTCTTGGGGGGGCCCCGCCCCTCCGCGGTCCTGCTACTCTTCCTCTTCTACCTCCTCCTCCTCCTCCTTCCCTTCCCCCCGCCCCTCCTCCTCCTTCTCCTCCTCCTCCCCCTCCCCCTCCTCCCGGGCCCCGGGAAGAGGCAGGGCTGGAGCCCTGAGCAGCCGCCGCTCCTCCTCCTGGCAGGCTGGCTGATGAGTCAGCTGACGGCGGCGCTCCAGCCTCGCCTCGCGGCGCTGCGCTCTCCGCGCTCCCCCAAAGTGGCTGCGAGCCGGCCGCCCACTTTCAGGGTTTGGGGGACAGACGAAGTGATGTGCGCCTTCTAAAGCCGCGCCGAGCCGCCGCCGAAGCAGCTTCGCCTTTTCAACTTTCTCCCCCCACGTCTTCTGCTGACCCTGCCCTTAACCCGCCCCAAAGCCACTTCGGGCGCGGGTGCCTGGGTGAGGGGCGCTGGCCATCCGGGATGGCTTCCAATTTTAATGACATAGTGAAGCAAGGGTACGTGAGGATCCGGAGCAGACGCCTAGGGGTAAGTATCGATCCTTTTTCTTTTTTTTTTCCTTTTCCTCTCCGTGCGTTCAATTGTCTTCATCCTTCGCCAGCATCCCTGGAGGCTGGCAGGAGAGCCCCCGGCCGCGCGCTGGTGAATTGCGGTGTGGCTTTCTCAGCTGAAATCCACATCGCCTGCGGCTGCCCCTGTAAGGCCGGGTCTAGGTATGTAATGGATCTATCTTTATCTCTCGGATGACTTGGCTTTCTGATGGTGGCCGCGTGTTCGGCTTCAGTAGCCACTGGAGCCCATCGACGGGAAATAAATATTTCTCGGTAGCCAAGGGAGTTGGAGCAGAGAAAGCCAGCTGGAGGTGCTGAGCCTGCTGGATGCCCCCGGTGCCCCTCTTCCTACTCGCAGCCAACTTAACTTTTCCAGGGGATGGATGGGAGGCTGGCCGAGAAAGAGGGCTGGCGCCCTCAGTGTGAACAGGGTTGACCCCAGGGAGAAATTGCTGCCAAGCGGAAGGTCTCTTCGGGCGTTGAATACTGGACGATGACCCACCTCTGTCCCAGGTGTTGGCCAGGGCGGTGTGGGCTGGCCTCTGGGCAGGCCAACTTGGGGTGGATAGCCGAATCAGAATTTTCTGTGGTCCTTATCCGGGGTGGTGGATTTCTGTTGCTGCAATACACATTGGAAGCCCACTGGAAAATTCATTAGGGTGGAACATAGTACCTAGTACAGAGCAGGTGCTCCCTAAATATATACCACGAAAAAGAATGAATGAATCTGAGGGTACTTGTCAGGGACAGAGGTGGCCACAGGAATGGCTTCTCTCTTGAAATTCTCCTTTTGCCCCCTTTCCCTTTGCTCTTCCTTGATAGGACTTCAGAGAGAACTCATTTTGCTTCTCTTTGAGATTGAGGGATGGCGAAGGAATTCTCCAGAGAGGGGGAGGATACTGGAATGACCTCCCCCCCCCCCCACTCACACACACGATTCCAACCTATCTCATTTCTCTTTGCCTTGTGTCAGATAATGTTGCTGTTTTTGTTCATTGGGTGTGTTTGGATGCTGGCATTGGGGGACAGAAAGTTTACTTTAGTAACGCCTGAAATAATGGCAGCAATGATGTTCAGTGACCATACTGGGACTGTAGTTACAGTGATAAACTGAATGTCTTTCCCCACAAACACATGTCAGCGGCACCTTTCTCTTCCTTGGTCTTTGTACTATTTTACGTGTTAGATAATTTTACGGAAAATTGAAAAGAAACTTCACAGTGCTAACCAGCTAGGGAGGATGAGAGGAAACATCTGTAATTATTAGAAACTCTTGCCTGATTTGTTTTGACCCTTTGCTTGCTTGCTTTCTTTTTTCCCCTGCTGGTTACCATGTTTTAGCAATTATGTCCTGTGTTACTATGAATATATACATATATAATTAGGAAGAAATGTAACGGAACTAACCAATCCCTATCGGCCCTGTGCAAGTTTCTTTGATCTTTTCTGCCATGCACATATTCTCATCAACAGGAGCAACTATTGTTAGGGTACTTAACCTAGTGACTCATGCACAGGGCAAGAAATAATAGGAGTTTTATGTTTATGATAACCTTAAGGGCAACTGAGTTGTTACAGTTTTAAAGGGAGCACTAAAAACACCATTCTAATTTTAGATTTACTCTCATCATGTCAGTTGAGGAAATTGATAAGAGACATCCATTCTGTGCTAGGGAGCATTCCAACAGGAAGAAGCCATGTATTATTAATGCACAAAATGTGAATTATTCATAAGGATCAGAGTGTATGCCAAATTGTGACACGTGGTGATTTATTTGAAAGACTAGTTATCATAACTTCCTAGTTTATGGTAATTGACATTATTTTTCTATATTATTACAGCTGACATAATATGGTCCTATATTGTGCCAATGTTTACAGACAGATATTTGAAGCAGAAGGAAAGGAAATATAGTTTAGTTTGTATTCATTTTGTATTGTACATACTGTATATTGGATGCCAGCGAGCCATCTACTTTCTCAGGATTTATTCATCTTGTCCGCGTTACTACTCAAGTAGATTTTAGAATATCTACGGAATGATGGTTATTGCTCATGGAGAGAAAGGTCAAAGACATAATCAACAAAATCTAGTCTTATTTATTAATACTGGTTTTATCACTAGTTTATTTTTTAAAGTCTTCTTCTGACCATGTAATTGATTTATAAAATGAAAGAGGCTGATTCCATAGTTGTCAGAAAGCAGTCCAAACTGAAGTTTTCATGGAGTTCTCAAGTAATGGGGAAGAAGGCTTCAGGGAATGGTATAGACCCTTTGTCCAAAGTAAGAAATGTCAGTGGTATTAATCCAGGCTGTGTAGAGTCTGGAACAGCATGTGCCTTGTGTAAATCTCAACCAGGGCTGGGGCATCACTTCTAGTTCAAAGCACTCATACATGCTTGTTAAACTACAGGGTGGTGTGTGACTTCGCCATTCATAAGCCTCTTGAGGAACTAATATGACATAGTCATTTTATTAATGGAATCCAGACAAATGTCTGTGGACTAGAACCATGTTTGGGAGGGTTTATAATTAAACAAGAAAACAACATTTCATGGTAAGCAGCTGTTGTGCCAAGGAATGCTCCCTCAGATTTGGAAAAGGAGGAAAGAGCCAATTCTGCTTCTATTACTCATGAGCCCCATGACCTTGAACTCTCTCAGCCTCAGTTTCCTAATCTGTACAGTGAACACTATTTCATGATGTTGGAAGTATTGACTAAGATAATATCTGTGAAAATGTAATGAAAGCATAGCATTGATTCTGATTGTGTTATTTGTTTGATATGATCAAAGGTGAGTTAGGATTAGTGGAAGGATATGGGGTTTATAGATATCTTTCTGTCCAGAAGTGTCCAATGGCATAAATGGTTTTTCAGATCTAGATGTTTTCATTGAGTGAAGTTTTTACAAATTCTGTAAATTTAAGTGATTTTACAGTGTCACACGAGACATTTTAAGACTGTCTCCATTCACATGAATCAAAGATAAATGGCCACTTGTAGTTGGGATCCTATATAGTTTAAATGATTAGGCAATCATTTTATATACAGACTTACTTTTTTCTGTAAACATCAAAAGTCTTCATGAAATTCAGCTCCTTTAACTCAAAAGTCTCAGTGTCTTTACATCAGCATTCTCCAGCTTAATCTCCATTGGTTCGTGGAGGTCTCGAGCTGTGTCCCGGGTGCAGTGTTTGTTCGGCAATGTCCGTGCCACAGTTTAGGGGGCTCTGGGAAGGGGGGGAAGAGAGCAGTTGTCTACAATTATCTGGCTAATCCACAGAAGGCACTAAAAATGTATTCTTAGAGGCATGGTGAGTGAGGCGATTTGCACATCATTAACCTGACTGAGGGTTTGGCTTATATGGTGTCCTAAAACTCTCCTCACTTGGTTTTTTCCTTTGCAACAGACAGAGTTTCCAGTCAATAGTTGCATGCCTCCGCATTTAAATTCAGACCTATTCACTTCAACTACATGCAGTCTCTTGATTACTTGCCTTTAACTCACATCTTGATGCTCTTGTACACCAAGGACCTCTTCTCTCTAGCCTGCATCCCCACCAGGACATTTAGGAGTTTCATACTTAGTGCATCCAAACCCTTGGTTGTTTCCTCCAAACCAGCTTCTCCTGGAGCCTGCATCTCAGCCACTAGAGGTCCCAACATGTTAGTTGCCCTCGTTAAAAATTTATCAGGCAAGCAAACAAATAGCAAACAAACCTCTTTTGCCTTTCTGTCTGCTCTTACCTCCCTCCCCACAGCCAATCCATCACGAGATCCTGTGGGCTCTATCTTTGAAAATACATCTACAATCTGTCTTTCATATTATTTGTCACTACCATCCTGGTCCAAGTCCCCATCATCCCCTTCCTGTAATGTTATAAAAATCTAGTTTGTCCCCCTGGCAGCTCAAACCAATGCCTTTCCATGCAATTCAGGGGAAGAGCCCTAGATGGGCTCAGAGGCCCTCTGCTGACTCAGAACCTTTTCTCTTGCTGTTCATTCTGCTTGGAATGCTGTTCCCCCAGGTATCTCTTCCCAGCTGGCTCCCTCATCTTCTTCAGTCTTTCCTCAACTGCCACCTGCTCACTAAGGCCTTCCAGATACTTAATTTCTTGCCTCCTCCTCCCCTGTATCTTCTTCTATTTCTCCTCCCCATATCTCTTCCCCTTCTTCTCTCTAGACTTATCATCCCCTCAAGTACTGGTCTGTTTATTTCACATGTTGATTGCCTGTGTCCCTCAAATAGCACATGAGGCTCCCTGGGGGCTGTGACTTCTCTTTTAATTATAGCTGAACCCCAGTGCTGGAATAGTGCCTAGCACTACCTCGAAAGTCTTCTCGATGAAGATTTCTTGAATGAATGGATGGATGCGTCACTGCGAACTGGGTTAAGAGCATGCACTCTGACCTGAGACTGTTAAAAATCCCAGGGCAGCGACTGGTTATATGGTGTTTTGGTGAGTTTTTTAACGTTTGTAAGGGTCAGTCGTATGTAAAAATAAGGAGACTCATAGGACCCACCAATTAGTTGACCTTCATAAAGGGCTTCACACAATGCTTGACACAATGGAAACCTAATTAATGTTTATCACTGCCCTTTCTCACTACCATGGCTGTAAGGGACGATGATGCTTAGGTGGTTATTATGTTGACTGCTTCTACTGTTGGAACTCTCATCCTCAAAGAACTTGCTGTTTAGTTAGGAAAACAGACTTAATACACATGCAATAATTCATGTATAAGCACAAATAGTGCTTGGCAGTGATGCTAGGTATAGAAGGAATATTTGCCTTTGTAAGATTTTTCTTAGAAGGGTAAGATTATGACCCTTGGATAAATGGAAAAGATCATCAGAGACGAAGAAACTCATCTCCATGAAACCTCAGTTTGAATGAGCTCATCAGACTAGGAGGGATTTCTGTTACTTTGGGAGCCTTTCTCTTGGGTGCTAGAGAATGGATTTGAGAAATGGGTTATTTAATGGCCAGAGTTTGGGCAGAAATATTTTCTCCCTCCTTTGTTTCCCTGTTTGACCTGACCCAGTGTGCCAAAGCAGCTACAATATTCCCTTTAGGGTTTGGGGATCTATAGATGATCCACAGATAACCCGCCATTTTTATGGTGCCTCAACAAAGTTATAGTCATAACATCAAAATTCAGCCATTCAGTAAGGTACATGGAGCACTGTTTTTCATCCTCAAGAGAAAGGGGCTTTGGGGATAACTTTGCAGTGGTGAAATTGATGATCACCTAGACTGAATACATAGGCCTGTGTCAGGATCACGCAGCGTCTTGGCCCCACGTGAATCGACTTCTCCAGTTTCTGTGTCAGAAGTGCTTCACAGCTGGTATTTTCATCATCTTTATTTGATGGTCTGTGTGGATGTTATGATTAATTGTGCATAAAGCCCAGCCTTTCATCATCCTCACCCAAACTGATGTAAGCAAAGAATGGCCAATTTAGTGACTATGTAGACATAAACCAGATTACTGATGGGATGATTTTCCCCACATCTGCCATATTTTGCCCCGCATCTGCTGTATTTTTTGAGTCATATTCATTCATTGACTAGAAATATTTATTTCTTAAGCAGCTTTGTAATTTTTATGAGAAATCTTGATCTTGGGTATTTTAAGAATTTAGTTTTCATTTGGGCTATATTTGCTTCCATTTGTTTTATCATTCACCAAATATTTGTTGAGTGCATGCAAGTACAAGATCAGGGTAAACCACCTTAAATAAGACAAGTCCAGTCTCTGCCCACAATGGATTGATGGTCTGTTATTGGATTGTTAACATGAGATTGTTAACATGAGATTAATATGCTCACTATACTTAAGGATGAATTAGTTTGAGTAACAGATCAAATGTTGACATGCAAAGGTCTCTTCAAAAATCTCCCTGTTCCTTTTTTTGTGAAATGAGGAGGGTCAAATTTGATTTTCCTCTTAACTCCAGGAATTTGATTCCAGTTGGGTGGAAATTAAGCCTTTGGAGATTCTAAGACGGGAAGAGATTTTGATGCCTCCCTCCTGCAAGCCTGTTCCTTTGAAATTCAAAATGAAATTGTGAGTTTAGAAATGCCACAGATATGTGTGAATGTTGAAGTTTTAAAATAGCTTCTTTCTAGGATGCAGATGGCTAAATTTTGAATAACTATCTGGAAGCTGATCTTTGCCAAGCAGTAGGGAGGCTGTCTTTATTTTACTAGTGTTCCATGTCTCTCTTCACGCCCTGGTTCCCAGAGAACATAAATGTTAGCTTG
Organism: Nasua narica; assembly: GCA_028533885.1. Taxonomy (NCBI): domain Eukaryota; kingdom Metazoa; phylum Chordata; class Mammalia; order Carnivora; family Procyonidae; genus Nasua; species Nasua narica. The sequence continues at coordinate 114,286,801 of CM052811.1, forward strand.
TGTGTATTATGTTTTGGAGTGGAGTCCTTTAAGTAGGTTCTGGGGATAGAATGCAGGTGAACTTTCTAGGGTGCTGCTTTATAGCTATTATCAGATTCTTAGAGATATCCAGACCACCCTGCCCCCAGGCCTCTCACCTCCCTCCCACCGCCTACAACTTCCAAAAAATTAAGAACCCTGTCTCATTTTTTAAATGATTTTTTAAAATTTTTAGATAATAGTAGAGTCACATGCAGTTGTAAGAAAAAATGCAGAGGGATCTCTCATACCCAGTTTCTCCCAATAGTAATATTCTTCAAGTATATAGTGCAATATTGCAACCAAGATACTGACATTGGTACAATCAAGAGATAAAACATTCCCTCACCACAGGGTCCTTCTTTTTTTTTTTTTTTTTTTAGCTTCCCCTACTGCTCTCCCGCCCATAGCCCTAAAGCCCTGACAACCACTAATCTGTTTTCCATTTCTATATTGAGAATATTATACAAATGGAACCATATGGTGTGTTACCTTTTGAGATTTGGATTTCCTTTTTTCCTTTTTTTAACTCAGCGTTGTTTTCTGGAATTACCGTGATTGTGGTGGGTATTGTGGTTCATTCCTTCTTTTATTGTTAAATAGTGTCCCATGGAATGGATGGACCATAGTTTGCTTAGCCATTCATCTATTGAAGGACATTTTGGATGGTTTCCACTTTGGGGCTATTACAGAAAAAGCAGATATAAATGCTTTTGTACAGATCTTTGAAGGAATATAGGTTTACAAAGCTTCCAGATAAGTGCCCAGGAGTGCCACTGTTGGGTGGTATGGGTATTTGCATGTCTAGTTTTTT
>CM052811.1:114288132-114303987 GCA_028533885.1 Nasua narica
AGATATTTTCTTCATAATGTTTTTGTAGGTTATTTCTTTTCCTACTAGGGTGTAAGTTTTAGGAGGCCAAAGACCTTAGCTACCTAGTTCACTCTGTATCCCCCAGCTCTCTGCCCACAGTAAATGTTCAATTATTTGCTGACCAAAATGAATGAGTGATTTTGCTGCAGGTCAGAATAATAGAATGAGACATTCAAATTATATCCCACTTAATTTTGTTGTAGATTTTGTGCTTGAGTGGCAGAATGTTCTAGAATATCTCATAATTGCTTTGATATATAACCTGCAAAGTCAGTGTCAGGGAATATGGCAATTAATGCTGGAGGTTTAGATTGACTCCCTTCAAATTAAATCTTCCTTGATTTCTTCTTGTGGTAGGCAACATGTATATTTGGTAAAGATTTGAAAGTACAAAGTTTATACATTGAATGGTAAGATTTCCTTTCAACTTTGTTCCCCAGGAATCTAGTTCCCAGAAGCAACCACTATGATATTCCAGAATAGTCTACGTATAGCTAGTTTTGTGTGTGTGTTGGTGCATGTGTGTGTGCGTGCATGTGTGCAGTATATAATTACATACTCTTCTGTGCTGTGGTTTTATTATTCAGTAATATATCGTGCTTTTCAATAATTAGACAGGATTCCAGTGTATAAATAAATTCTATACACTTAATTTTTCATTCTTCTTTCCTTTCTTCCTTTTATCTGCTATTAAAGATGTGCATGAAGAAGGTGTTTTGTGCCCATTTTACAGATCACAAGACTGAGTGCCTGAGAGAGTAAGTTTTTGTCCAAGTCACATAGCTGGTATAGAGCAGAGCCTAAGTCTGAATCCAGGCTGCCTGTCTGTTGGGGAACATTTGAGTAATTCTTTTTCTTCCCTGTGATGAGCAGTGCCACAGATGACCCCTCCTCTTGCCCAGTGGTGAGCATACTGGTGAATGAATTCCTAGAAGTGGGACTTAGAGTCTAAAGTGTATTTACACATAAAGTTTTATTGAAGTTGCCCTTCCATCTATGAGAATACTGGTTCCTCTCATCTTGCAAAAGTATGCTTTGAGAGCTTTTTCAAGGTTTTGCTAATCCAACAGGTGAAAGACGGACCCATTTGTATAGAGATTTTCTCCAGTCTGAGGTTGCATTCTTAACAATTTTATAATTAGAATCTTTTCAGTTTTTTAGTCTTTTTTCTTTTAGGGTGACATGCAGCTTAAGTAGTTATTACTAGGATTTAGTAAGGAAACGATGATTTGCTTTGTTAGAAAAGTACCTTCATGGGAAAGGCTATGCAGAAATCTTTCACTTAGAAGATACAGTAAATCATATGCTACCTGTGACTGTGTTTTTAATTTTTATTCTAAAAATAAAATTATAAAATTAAAAATTTGATCAATATCTATTGGGTAGAAAGATGTTTACTGAATCAAATAAATAAATACTGACTGATGCAGCCCTTATATATTGATTAATGCCGTTGATATTTTTATTAACCTGTTCAACTCTTGTAAGATGCTTCAAGTGGGTCTGGCTGGAGGTGGGATGAGATGCATTTTTTTACTGATAGCTAGATGCAATTCCTGAATATTCCATTTATGTGGTTCCTAGATATTAGGAACCACAAGTCCTTGCTTAGTGCAGTATCTTGAACTTCTCTTAATCTTTATTTTATTATTTTTAAAAAGATTTTATTTATTTACTTGACAGAGAGATCACAAGTAGGCAGAGAGGCAAGCAGAGAAGGGGGGGAAGTAGGTTCCCTGCTGAGCAGAGAGCCCAACGCGGGACGATCCCAGGACCCTGAGATCATGACCTGAGCCGAAGGCAGAGGCTTTAACCCACTGAGCCACCCAGGTGCCCCTTAAGCTTTTTTTTTAAAGACTTACTTATTTTATTTTAGAGAGCATGAGCAGGGGGAGGGGCAGAGAGAGAGAGAGAGAGACAAGCACACTCCCACTGAGTGCAGAGCCTGATGCAGGGATTGATCCCAGAACCCTAAGATCATTACCTGAGCTGAAACTGAGAGTTGGATGCTTCACTGACTGAGCCACCCAGGCACCCCAGCTTCTCTTTCCTTCTTTCCTTTTCTCTCTAAGCTCCAGGCACCAGCTCCTTTCTGTTCTTCTCACAGGACAAGCTCTTTGTCATGCAAGTCCTATGCTCTCACTGCTTCCTTTCATCTGTATTGCCCTTAGGTGGGTGAGGGGCTGGCTCTCACTTCAGTCATCAGCTCAAAAGTCACCTCCCCTGGGAAATGTTGACAATCCAGTTGCAGGTCCTCACGACCCCCCCTCCCCCCGCCCCGTGTCTCAGTCTCATCTCCTTTTTGTTTCATCCAGAATCACATTCCTCACAACTGTAATGATTTTTTAAATTATTCATTTCTTTATCTCTCATTTTTTTCCACTTGCCTCTAAGGATCAAGAGGATAAAATCTTCAGTTTTGTTAATGGCAGAATTCTCTGTGGCTGAAATAGTATCTGGGCACACAGTAGGAGCTCAGCCAACATTTAAGTATGAATGAAATCCTGAAATAACATTTGGCATGTTAAATTATGAAGCAGACAGTAACCCTAACATATAATGTATATATGTATTTATAAATACCAAGAAATTCCAAACCATTGCGTGGTTTTTTGGTTGTAGCCATTTTTTACGATCCAGTTTGTAGTCCTCAGTGCAGGCCAGGCATGTGAGGGAGAAAAACCTCGCTGGCATTTTTAAAAAAAGGCCTTTCTTTTACCCTGTCCTGGTGCTGCCGGTCATCTGCTGTGACCAGAGCCTGTCATTGAACTTCTCACACCTCAGCTTCTGTGGCAGCAAGACGGAAGTATTAATGTCTGACCTTCCTGTCTCACCACCTGTCCACCTCAGAGCCAGAAGTGTGGTTGTGGATGGGAAGAGCATGACGAAGCACGTGAAATATTCTGTCTGATCCCAGGCAGGTCTTCCTAGGGCCTCCTGATGGAAAATAGCAGAGAAAACTTGGTTTCCATTGTGCTGTTTGGGTCAGACCCAGGACAAAAACCAGATAACTTTGTAAATCTATTATTTACCTGGAATGTCAAAAAGATGGAGTTGACTATCTAGTAAGAAAGAAAAAGAAAAGAAAAGAGAAGGAAGGAAGGAACGGTTTAGCTACAACAAAGGATTGCTTTTATAATAATCTATCTCTCTGTGTGTATATGTATCCGTTCTTTTTAAGTAGTGTTTTACATTACATGTACATGGCAAATAAATAAAACAATGCAAAAGAGAATAGAATGAAGAGGCAGTTTCTCTCTTACCCCATACTTGTCTCACTTCCCGGGTATACAATTCTGGACAGATTCTTGTCTGTTTGTATGGAGATGTGTGTGCCTAGTCATACATTAAAATGCAGGTGTCTTTGTATAGTTCATTTTGCACATTTGGGTTCAATATTGTTGTATACCCTGTCACTTTTCTTCTAATTTATGTTGGAGCACTTTTCAGCACCTTTTATGGATGCCCATTGTTCATTTATTTGGCTGTTTAACAATTTCTTTATTTAACACTATTAATGGACACTCCTAGATATGTTCCCATTGAGAGTGCTCAGGAGTACGGTACTTGTTTCTGCCAGTCCTAATGTGTGTGTGTGTGTGTGTAACTCTTGAAGGATATTCCCCTGCCTCCATTCCTCCGCCCAGTTCCCCACTCCCCAGATCTATTCTGCTTACTGAAAATTGATCACCTAAAAAATATCAAACCTAATCCTACCCTACCTCTACTTTAAAATATTCTCAAATGCCTTCCCCTTACACATAATTATTCTGTAATGTATTCAAAACACTCTGTGATCTAGATCCTGCCATATCTCATACCACCCATATCAGTGTTCAGATCGATGCACCCCCAAATCAGTGCTCAAGGCAAATATGCCCTCTCTAGTTCCTCCATTGGCCAGGCTTTTTCCTTCATCACTACCCATACACTTGCTGTTTCACTCATTAGAAAGTTCTTCCTCTTCCTTTTACTTTCTCTACTTTTTTCTCACCCTGAAAAATTGCAGCTGGGATGTCCTTGATTTGGAGATACTTTTCCTAACACTATGACACCATCCCCCATCTCAGTGGTGGGAGGACCCACTCACCACATGTATCCTTTGACATTTAAATTAATTGAAATCAAATAAAATTTTAAAAATTAAATTCCTAGTTAGATTAGCCACATTTCAAGTGTTCAATAGCCCGATTTCATTAGCGGCTACCATCTTGGGCAATACAGATTCAGAATATTTCCATTGTTATAGAGAATTCTGTTGGACAGTGCTGCCTTATGTTTCTTCATAACACTCATGTTTCAAAATACATGTTTTGAGAATATTGTTTTAATGATTTTACCCTCACTAGTCTGTGAGCTCCATAAGGGCACAGCTTGTCCTTGTCTGGCTCCTCGCTTTTTCCCATTACAGAAGTTCTATAACTGGCGAATGAATGAATGAGTGAGTGTGTGAGTGAGTGAGTGAGTCAGTGAATTGAAGAATTAATTCCTCTAAGCTCTTTAGTGTGCTTCACTGATGAGTAGAATTTCTTGGGAAGGGACTGAATTCTCCATGCCTTTGCCCAAGTCCCCTTCACAGTCCAGTTGGGAGCCTTAGTGGGACCCTAATTCTTATACCATCATGATCCAAGAGGATTTGAACTTTGCCATTGGGCTGGATACTTCAGCATCCATTGCCTAACTGTCCAAAGGTTGCTGGGATTGGGTTAGACCTGTGCAGTGGGCATCTTAGTGGGCCTCCCAGATCTTCCTCCCCATCCCTCTACCCCCTCTTGGAACTGCAGCCTTTCTCTCTCCAGCTGGGACGCTCCGAGTGGTGTAGACTGACTACGTGTAGCTGAAGCCGTTCTTGCTGCCAAAGAGAGGTACCTGGCCCAAAGCCAAACCCCTTTCCATGGGGCACAGCCCACACTCAAGACCTGCCCAATTTGGGATGACTTTGGGTGGGTGGTGGATCTTCAGAGGGCATTGTAGAGAGTGCATCACGGTTGACTTGCACCCTTGACTCCTTCCTAGGTGTTGCTCTTGAGAGCCCTTCTCATTGAACTTCCAGAATTCAAATCTCCTTAGAATCTGCTTCCCAGTAAACTCAACTTGCAACAATCTGATTTATAATTGAAAATCTGCAGCTTTAGCTCAGCCTTCCAAAGAAGGATCCATGGATCTTGTAAGAATATGTTTCTGCTTGATTTGTTGGCCCATGGATTCTGTATTTTACCTATTGTTCTCAAAACTAAAATGATTTCGTTATTTAATTTTCATAAAACGTTTGGTGGCCTATTTCATTTATTCGGTTGTTAAAATGCTCCAGTCTCTTCAGCAGAATCATGTGATGAATGAATTAAGAAAATACCTTAGCCACTTGCCACTTTATTACATTGAATCTGGACTCTATAAATTATTAGTATCAGCCTTGGTTGTTTTGTTTTGTTTTGTTTCTTGAAGGAAGAAGCTCCAAATAAACAGTAGGCAAGATTTATATGCATATTACTTTAGCATGTTTTGCCTGAAAGTCCTGATTTCAGTTCTTTTTCCTGCGTACCTGTTCACACCATCATAGAAGGAGAGTGCTGGTTATAGCTTTGTAGCCAGAGGGAAGAGAAATGCTTTTGTCTGTGGATTTGATTCTACTTTATTCCTGAACAGGGCATTTGGCCATCAAGTAGCCCACTCACTGAGAGGAGACAGTTTGATTTTTCTTCATAGCTGTCAATTTCATTGGGCAACTGTGAATTTCTGGGGAACATTTGTAAAATAGATGGAATTACAGAAGATATGCTGACTGGCAGATGTTTCGAGATTGATTAAAGATTTAGAAAGAAGTACATTTCCCCAGGCTGCTGGGCTACCTTTTAATGAGATTGACAGTTTTACACATGGGGCTGAAAAAGTTCTTTATCATACAGAAATAAATTTCTAAAGTTAAATCCACTCGAGAGAGATGGATAGAGGATAAAGTGTGTGTGAAGAAGATTGGACATTTTACTGGTGTTTAACTTTGAAGATTATTTTTCAGAGAAAGATGAAGTTGAATATTTCAAAGATGAAAAAATCCTTTTGTTAGACTAATTTCTCTAATATTAACTCAAAGAGTGGGGCAGCTTCCCGCAAGTTCAGGTCATGCATTCTAGGGAACTTGTAATCGTGATTTTGGATGGGCTTTAGGCACATGGAGTTAAAAATTAGCAATTTTCACTTCATCTTCCAAAGGTTCAAGCTGAAAAAGGCATTGGCATATTGGTTGGAAAAATGAATAATAAGGAGGCTATAAGAGTTGTTAAAATATATTTCTTACTATTCTCTGACCTAGAGAGGCATGCAAGTGAAGGTTATATGAAATATAATATATAAAAAGAATAACGTCTTCAAGTTTTGATACCAGAGGATAGACAAAAGGGCCAGAATAAATAGACATTCATAACAAAAGTGATTTGATACTGATTTTTCTGATTCTTGTATTTTACTGATGGGGAAACTGAGGCCCTGAGAGATGTCATGACTTCTTCAGAGCTCTGGCCCCTCAGGAATTGAGCTGTGAAGTCTACAGCCTGGGGCCTAAGAGCGTAAACCTCGGTGACAGCAGACAGATCTTTCTAGGCCACTAACTTACTGTGATTTTGTTTATGTTTCTTAATCTGTCTTAACTTGTTCTCTCGGTTAATTGGTCTCAATAATTATGGTGCCTATCTCATAGGGGTGTGTGAAAATCTCATAAAATAATCGATGAAGTGCATTTCATAGCTTGTAGGTTACTTTGAAAAGCAGATTTTGAACTTGGAGAGCCCGGCTCCTTTGTTCACATGGGTTTCTTAAGCCAAGCACCCTGCCAGGAGCCTTGTGGGTCCTTAATGAATCAAGGAGTGAACACCAAACACTGAAATATGGAGAGGCTGCTTCTTGGAATTACCAAGGCTAAAATTGTGGTCCAATTAAAATGTTAATTTAAATAGTCTTGCATTCGAAGGACATACTGTTATTTTACTCTTTGAATATATATTTCCAAACTCTTATAATTAAGGTGTGAAATCATGTAATTGAGGTGTTAGTAAAGGGCATCCTTTAAAGGCAGCAGTGGACAGTTGAAAGGTGGTGTAATCTGTTGTAAGGTGAAAAATTGCCCACTGAGAGTTTGAACCCTTCAAGTTTTGCTCCATTCTGCTTTACTCCATTGTTGTATCTTCTGGAAAATTGTCCTGATATCTTCTGATATAAGAAAAACAAATGGCAAGAAAAAAAAGGAATTTTGGTGCAAATGTATGCACATACTATATTACTGTGTGGGCATAGAAAAATGAAAGGAATGTTTTTTAGTAGTAACTATTATAAGTGTAACTGTGCTTCCCTCTAAGAAGTGGGACAAGTGAGGTAAGGTGAGGTGGGTGGTCATCTGCTTTTTACTCTTACGCTTTTCAATTTCTTTATTTATCTATTTGTTTATATCTTTTTATGATGCACATTCATATCTTTTGTAGTATAACAAAACAAATATTATGACCCTAATTGGCTAGAGATGAAGACCAAAGAGCATTGGTTGGGAGATGAGACTTTTTGTGAATTCATTTTATTTAAAAATATATTGAAAATCCATTCTTTATACAAGGGCATATACTTATATATTGTGTTGTCCTAAAAGATATCATCCAGTAATGACACTGATCTTTTCTCTCATGTAGCTGTTGGGACTTTGGACAGCAATGGATCATGTTCATTCATACGTAAGGCCATTCATTTGTACCTTCACTGTGTATTTTCCTTTGCAAGAGAGCTAGCCAGGCAGTAGGACTTCCTGCACCTTAGCATAATTTTTTTTTTTTTAGCATAATTATTATGGCTTTGTCAGAAACGTAAGACATCTTCCCAGTTAGAATGAAATATATTTTCCTTTAGTGATCATTATTAATGTTGTTTTAATTAAGTTTATTGCAACATTATTTTAATTATTTAAATAATTTAATTATTTTAATAATTTAATTTAATTATAATTATATATAATATATATATTATATATATAATTTGGTTGTTCCAAATTATTGGTTTGTTTGGTTCCAAATTATATATATATATATATAATAAATAATAATAATATAAATTTAATTTAATAATTAAAATAAATAATTTTAATTATTTAATTAACACTAATTTAATTAATAATGTTAATTTAATTTAATTAATGTTAAAATTAATTTAATTAAATTAATTAAATTAACAATTTAATTAATGTTGTTTAATTCATAGCTCAGGGTTTCAGCCATATCTCACTCACCGTTGTAAATTAGAGGTTTGAATGGTCTTTTTACATATTATCAAAGGAACAGTAGCAGCTCTAGTTTGTCAAGATTTGGGTTCTTATGCTCAAATATATCAGGATGGCAGATTTGGTAGTGAGAGACAGTGGTCAGATTGAGAAAATGGGAAAAGGAGGCTGGGTCAGATTTTCAGAGCATATCAAGCTGATTTGGAATTGCAGGTTACCTTGATAATTTGTTCACTTCCAGTTTTCTGTGTTATTTTGCAAGTTTTGGTGTTTGCTTTTATGTAGCAAAATTACATTAACTATTTTAGAGTTGTGGTCCCGATGATCTAAATTGTGTAACCAACACATGTTGTTTAGGACTATAATATAAAGCAGGGACAGAGAGGATCATGCCTCTCTGAGGTTTAAATTCAGTCTCAGCCCCTTACAATGAACTGTCCTTGTCCTCAATTTATAGATGAAGGAGTTGGGCTTACAGGGAATCATAATCTACTCAAGATGGCTCAGCCTAATAACCAAAGGAGCAAGAAGTTGAGATCCATGCTTTTCTCTGCTTAATCTCTGTTACACTAATGCAGGTCTTTATACGCAGTCCTTGTAATTTTAGTATCAGTAATAGGACTAAACTGAATGCCTTGAAATACAGCTTTAGGACTGCCTAGGACTGCCTAGGTTTTTTCTTGACCTATTTTATTTATCTGAGATTCTCTGAAAATGAGAAGAAACTTCAGAATTGGTAAGGAGGAAAAGAACTAAGAGAACTACAAGAACTGCATTTGAGTAAAAACCAAAATTGTATGACAATGCGAATGTCATACAACTGGCTTGAAAGACAGTGGAAAGACAATACAGCTGGGGTGTCTGAGCATTCTTTGTGAGTTTATTTATTCCTTAAGAAAATAGATCACTTGACTAAGCTAGGTTCTATAAGCAGAATCTTTAGAAGAACTTTAGTAACCAGTATCTTCTCATTCAAACTAAATTTGAATGCTGGGCACAAAGAGAATAGGAAAGACTATATCAGTGTCGATAAATTGTTTTCCCTCTTTTTATTGTTACTGTTTTGCTGGGTTTTCCAATAGTTTCCCTGTAACAATATAAACCTAAAACCCCAACATGAAATTGTTATTTTAGTATATATAATTTCCATTTTTATCCATACCCATCTAAAATTTCACATTGCCAAAGGCAAGGGAAGCAAGGGCAAAAATGAATTTTTGGGACCTCATCAAGATAAAAGCTTTTGCACAGCAAAGGAAACAGTCAACAAAACCAAAAGACAACCGACAGAATGGGAGAATATATTTGCGAATGATATATCAGATAAAGGGCTAGTATCCAAAATCTATAAATCTGTAAAGAACTTACCAAACTCAACAACCAAAGAACAAATAACCCAGTCAAGAAATGGGCAGAAGACATGAACAGACATTTCTGCAAAGAAGACATCCAAATGGCCAACAGATACATGAAAACGCGCTCAACATCACTCGGCATCAGGGAAATACAAATCAAAACCTCAGTGAGATACCATCACACATCAGTCAGAATGGCTAAAATGAATAAGTCAGGAAATGACAGATGTCGGCGAGGATGCTGGAGAAAGGGGAACCCTCCTACACAGCTGGTGGGAATACGAGCTGGTGTAGTCACTCTGGAAAACAGCATGGAGATTCCTCAAAAAGTTGAAAATTAGAGCTACCCTATGACCCAGCAATATACTACTGGTATTTACTCCAAAGATACAAATGTAGTGATCTGAAGGGGCACATGCACCCCAATGTGTAGATCATCAATGTCCGCAATAGCTAAACTATAGGGAGCCTAGATGTTGAACAACAGATGAATGGAGAAAGAAGGAGTGGTATCTATATACAATGGAATATTATGTAACCATCAAAAATGAAATGCCATTTGCAACAACATGGATGGAACTAGAGGGTATTATGCTAAGTAAAATAAGTCAGTCAGAGAAAGACAGTTGTCATGTGAGCTTACTGATGTGAGGAAATTGAGAAACAAGACAGAGGATTATAGGGAAAGGGAGGTGAAAAATGAAACAATGTGAAACCAGAGAGGGAGACAAACCATAAAAGACTCTTAATCTCAAGAAACAAACTGAGGGTTACTGGAGTGGAAGGAGGTGCGAGGGATGGGGTGGCAGGGTGATGGACACTGGGGAGGGTATGTGCTATGGTGAGTGCTGTAAATTGTGTAAGACTGATGAATCACAGACCTGTACCCCTGAAACAAATAATACATTATATGTTAATAAAAAAATAAAATTTCACATCCTTGAAATTATTACATATTTACAATGTCATATCCTGTGTATAGTATCTAAAATGGATTGTGTTATATTGCAAATATTCCCCCGAAGGGTTGCATAATTTTTAAAACCATAATTTTGAAGCCTGTAATACTCCATTCAGTAGGTACATAATTTACTTGCTAGTTAAAACAGTTCAATTATTTCTAATTTAGATAACACTCAGACTTATAATAACTTTGACTGTGTTTCGGATTGTTCCCTTTCAGTGGAGGTGATTAGGAGGCTAGAAAGTGTGAATATTTTTATGACTCTTGATATACATTGTGAATTAGCTTCCCTACAGGCCACACCAATTTACACCTCTGTCAGCAACATCTGAGGGAATGAAGACCAGTTTTTAAGACTAGAAATCTGGCAGTAGGCTACAGATGAGCTGACGTTCTATTTGCTTTGCAGTCATCCATTCACTGGTGATAGGGCTGAAGATCCCAAGCTATGAAACAAAGTCATACCTATAGGCCTCAGTACATGTTTTGGCTCTTAGCCTAAGAATATATACAATGTTTTAGGGAAACAAAAGCAAAAATAAACTATTGGGACTACAGCAAAATAAAAAGCTTCTGCACAGTGAAGGAAACATTTAATAAAACTGAAAGGCAACCTACTGAATGGGAGAGGATATTTGCAAATGACATATCGATAAAGGATTAGTCTCCAAAATATATAAAGCACTTACAAAGCTCAACACCCCAAAAACAAATAATCCAATTAAAAATGGGCAGAAGACATGAACTGACGTTTCTGCAAAGAAGATAAACAGAGGGCCAATAGACAGATGAAAAGATGTTCCTCATCAGTTACTGTCTGGGAAATGCAAATCAAAACTACACTGAGTTAATCACCACACACCTGTCAGAACGGCTAAAATCAACAACACAGGAATCAGCAGGCGTTGGTGAGGATGCAGACAAAAAAGAACTCTCGTGCGCTCTTGGTGGAAATGCAAACTGGTGTGGCCACTCTGGAAAATAGTATAGAGTTTTGAGGAATCAAAAAGTCGAAAACAGAACTACCCTACAATCTAGTGATTGCACTACTGGGTGTTTACCCAAAGAATACAAAAACACTAATTCAAATAGATACATGCCCCCCTGTGTTTATGGCAGTATTATTTACAGTAGCCAAATTATGAAAGCAGTCCAAGTGTCCATTGATTGATGAATGGATGAAGAAGAGGTGATACACACACACACACACACACACACACACACACACACATACACAATATGGAACATGATTCAACCATAAAAAAAGAATGAAATCTTGCCATTTGCAATGACATGGATGGAGCTAGAGAGTGTAATGCTAACTGAAATAAGTCAAAGAAAGACAAATACAGTATGATTTTACTCATCTGTGGATTTAAAAGACAGAACAAATGAACAAAGAGGGGGGGAAGACAAACCAAGAAACAGACTATAGAAACTATAGAGAACTATAGAGAACACAGTGATGGTTATCAGAGGGGAAAGGGATGGGAAAATGAGGGAAAGAGATGATGAAGATTAAGAGTACAGATCTCAAGATGAGCACTGAGTAAGGTGTAGAATTGTTGAATCACTGCTTTGTACACCTGAGACTAATAACACCATATGTTAACTAAGTGAAATTAAAATAAAAATTAAAAAAAGGAATATATAGTGTTTTGTGACTTCCATAATTCAGATGCTCTGTAAATTCCCTAACTCATTTAGGAATTTTGTTATCACCAGAGAAAAATGAAATATGCTCATTGAAGTGGTGAGCTATGCTGTCTTTGGCACATTAATAACTGCTGCCAACTGATTTCAATGAACTTTTGGGTTTCATTTGTTCCAAAACTGGAGAGAAGACACATGATATCTATTTCTGAATTTTGAGCAAAGTTTAGATTCCTCAGTTAATACTTGGAGTGCAGTTTTCTTGTCATGCTTGCCAACAGTGGAGAGCATTGAATTTGGTTTTGTGGTTTATGCCCTTTATTAATTATCAATAAAGCAATCTGCATTGACTCTGAAGTTGGGAAAGTGGGAGCATGCTCTTTTTAGTAAATTGTGTCCTGAGCGAAGGTGCGCTTCTGGCTTTTGGTCATATATGCACAGCACTACCAGAAAGCACATTAGCAATCGAGACCTATTTCATAATCATTATACCAGTGATCTATTCATTCCTGGAGTTTAAAATATTTAATACACTTATTTGCATTTGTGGGTCCATCCATTTCACACATTTATTCATTTATTCAGCTCCTTTTTCTCGGGGACCTACTGTGTGCCAGGCTCCATTCTTAGTGCCAATAGAGAAGTGGTGAAGCAGAATAAACTGGGAGATATGTTAATGAAAAATGCCCTCACTTAATCAGTAATGTTCATATTACTGTAACAATTTTATACTATTTGATTTAAAAATTTGCGGGATTTACATGTCTGAAAATTCGAGCGTTAAAAGTTAGAAAGGATACGCAACAAAAAGTCTCCTCATAACCACACAATATTAGCCGAATAGGCAATCAGTGTTATAGTTTCTTATGTATTTTTTCAGCCGTATTTCAGGCACATAACAACATATACACATACAGATAAGTTCACATATGTGTTATGTTGTATACTCCATTTTTCCACATCTAGGCATATATACCCTATACATTATTCTGCACCTACCCTGTGTTGCTTAATAAATTTGGAAAACCTCTCCTCATCATCACTTAACGATCAGGCTCATTTCTTCTTTTTCCTGGCTGCATGGTATTACATTGTGTTAAATATTAACTTTGAATTCTTGAGAAGATTCATTATCTCATTTCTATTGTTATAAATAGCACTGCAAAGAACATCTTTGTGCATAGGTTTCATTCCTTTAGATTTTTTTTCTCAGTAAGTGTAATTGTGAATTAAAAGTGGAGTGAATTTTTAGGGCTATTGGAAAATATTTTTTAAATTATAACCTGAAAGTGCAGCTCCACACTGTGTACAGAATACTGTATTTTGTGTAAGAAGTGGGTGATTAGGCTATATATTAATACTTGTTTGTATATGCTTTTGTTTTCATGAGAAACTAATAAATGTAGTTACAAATAGGTGACAGGCATTGGTTCAGGGGATAGAAAACAGAGAGATAGGAGCCAGGCTGATCAGTATATACCTCTGACAGTTCAAATTTTGAACCATGTGAATGTCTTACTTATATAAATCATAAAATTTCAATTTTAACTATGAAGTTAAAAATTGAAATGTCTCTATTATACTGCCATTTTCAGTATATGGATATGAGCAGCTTTTTTTTTTTTTTTTTAAAGACCAGGCAATTGGAAAATACTACCATCAAGTGAAATGTGGGAAGTTACAAAGTCCACATGGTCGTGAATCTTGTTCACTGGTAGGATCTAACTCAGAGGTCTGCTGCTTCCATCCCTGACTCTTAAAAACAGTGGAAAGGTAATAGAGTATTTCCCAAACCTCAGTGATTCACATGTCCCCTCCACAGTCTTTATCATAATTGCAGACAGCCTTGACTGGTTTACTTTTCTTTATACTTACATTTTATACAAGTACCAAATATGAAAAACCAGTGTCACCTTCCATATATAGAAGCTGTATTAGTTTGCGCTCTGTCAGAGAAGCAGAACCAGGAGGAGCTACTTCTGGGGATTTGTTTTCGGGATTCATTCTTAACAAATTTCAGGATCTGGTTTACAGGGTCTGGGTGTGTCTGATGCGGGAGCCTGACATCAGAAGTAACGATGGACGCAAAGTGGTAGGAAGCAGAAACAAACTAGTGTCTATGAGGATGGGCTGGGAGCCCCTGATCGACAAAGCATCTAATCCACCATCTTCAACAGTGGGCGTGTCCTCTAAGGAAAAGATGGGAAGATGGTGCCCATCGTCAAGAAGTTAAACAGCCACTTGGCCCAGGTTTCTGAGGAGCTGATGGAGGATCTGGCAGGAACTGAAGAAGCTGCAGCCCAGCTGTTGCCCCATGCCCACAGCGTGAACCAACAGATCCCAGACAATGTGCCTGACTGTCAATATGGCACCCTGCACTGAGCTTCCAAGGTGTAAAAACAATACAGGGCTTCACTACCTCCTTCCAGATCTTGTGGTATGTACTCTGATCTCTGCATGGAGGGCAATTCTTTGAAAAGTATTTCCAGCATAACTGAATGGACATACTATGAATCTACCACAAACGATAACTGTAAAAATAAATGCCTTGAAAACTAAACAATATTATTGAACTCTAACTGGACACATCGCTCACCAGAGGTACTGATCCTGAAGCTCTCTCTTTGTTGAAAGGAAGATTAGCAAATTTTAGAGAGGTTTTAAAATCATTACTAGCACCTGACTGGAACATTCTCCTTGACTCATTTGGAAGCATTGAAATGACAAAATGAGTATCTTGCTCACCATGAGGGTCTATGTTATTTAGTGCCTTTGCCAGTACCGTTCTTTCTGGTCTTCCTACAGTTTAAGGAGTATGAAGTGGTGAATAGAGGTGGTGCCATGCTCTGTTGACTTGTGTCTGCATTCTTCCTTCTTAGGTGAAGAAAATAGCAAGGGGGAGAACAGTGTGCTAGACAGGAAAGGACAGAGCAAAGCCCCAGATGAGATTTTTTCACCTGTAGATCCAGATCGTTGAGTGTCATGGACACATTTGAGTGCATAGGTCATCAAAGGCTTGTTGGCTTTTGAGGGGGTGTCTGGGAAACAAGCAGAGCCTAGCTCAGATCTCTGAGGGTTTGGTGGCCTTCTCCGCTCATTGGAGTTCAGTTACTGCCAGTAACTGAAATGTGGGGAAATGGGAGCTAGAGCAGGGTTTGGAGCAAAGATTAAGAATTCAGAATTGAACATGTTAATTTTGACGTGCCTGTTAGGCTTCCAGTTGGGAATGTAAATGCTTAGAATGATGCCGGCCACTTAGTAAAGGGTAAATATTCACTCTTATTACTGTCATAATAACTGATGTTATTATGAGAGCTCAGTATCTGTATATTTTAATATATATTAAAATATATATTATATATATGTATACATATATATTATATGTGTATTATATGTACTATATATATATATATATATATGCACACACACATATACTTACTATGTGTCAGCACTAGAGAAACAACATTGCATGAGTTCCTGTCCCTGTCTTCATGGTGCTGGTGGGGAGACAGATAAGTACTCAGAAATTTTATGTGACATCACTGGTGTGGGGCAGTGTGGGGGAATCACAGACTCCGCGTAGATCCAAATCATGATTTTTATAAAAG
>CM052811.1:114304487-114443853 GCA_028533885.1 Nasua narica
CTTTTCATGTTCAACTTCTGGTCATGGTGAAGAGAGGTGTTTTGTTGCTAATCTCTTTAAACCACAGCCAGAGATATAGACTCAGAAAATCACTTTATGCTAATGACTAATTGGGCAAATGGACAATATTGTTAGAACAGTGAGAGAAATGTCGTGTGGGCTTTCTAAATGGATTCTGCATGGGATCCCAATGGCCTAGTTTGAGAGGCAACGTTTCTCCTTCCTGATCTGCCAGAATCCAGTTAGACCGTCCCCTTCCTGCTTCGCTTGAGTTCATTCACATTGCCCTAGGTTGGGCTGGATTGGAAGGCTGCCTGGCTTTGTGCCCTCGCTGGGCCAGAATGACGGTCCCTTTTTGGCCATTGGGAGCACACGCCATCTATGAATGTATCCACTGGGTTTCACGTCTGGGCTTCTGGAGTTGAAAGAGCAGCCTGTCAGAATGGGAATGAGCCAGAGGTCTCAGCCAAACTGGCTTGATCAACAGTGGCTGCCCATTGCACTGCACACGACAACACAGAATAGCATTTCCCTGTGAGGACATTCGGAGCCACCAGACCCCAATGACAGTGACAACATCGGCAGTAATGGCTACCATTTCTTGGGTGTTTTCTGTGTGCCCACTGCTCAGCTGAACATTTTCATATTCTCCTTCATAAAGCCTTATGTGACCTTGTGAGCGATGTAGCGTGACTTTTGAGGATGAGTTTGCTTGTCCTGGGGTGTGACTGCTGTGTTGACCACTTCCTGTGGGAATGGCCTAACTCCTGGAGGGACGTGGTTCCCCGTCTTTAAAAGAGGGATAACAATAGTAGTGACTATCTAGAACTGTACATTAAGCGGGATACTGTAGTGCATAGTAAGTGCTCAGTAAAAGTTGTTGAATTTGCTTTGCTAGTAAGGACATTTAGACACAGGGAGGAGAAGCAACCTGTCTAACTCGCTTATACTCACACAACCAATATTTCCTTGGTTTTACCAAACGATGAAGCCAAAGAAAGTAGAGTAGAAAAGGTACCAGGTAACTGATAACTTAAAAAAAAAAGTGTTTTCCAATATGCTAGTGGGTTATCTGTTGTTCCCTGGGGCATTCAACAGCCTTCGTCTTTGTCTTGGTCAGCCTTGACCAATACTAGAAGGTTCACAGCTGGAATTTTTATCGGTTATGATGCAAATAGGCAGCAAATCCAATTAGAAGGAAGGGACTGGCTCATGAGACTCAAAGGCCAGGGTGCATCTAGCTGGAGGGGTGGCTTGTTGCAGGCGCCCCATGACATTTATGGGAAGTGATTCTTCTTGAGGTTCCAAGGTGGCCGTGGCATATCCTTTCAGATTCTTACTCAGTGGGAGAGAGCATCTTTTCTCTGCTAACAGTTCAAGAAACATTTTGAACATGACTTCCTGGCCAGAATTAGATCATAGATCTATGATGGAACCAATCCTGTGGCTCAGGTGATGGGGTAGGCAAGCTGCCTTCAGCTAATTAGGTTCCTGTCTTGAACCTGAGCATGGTCAACCTTACCGAAACCAGCAGAGTCAAGGTGGTTTCCCAGGGAGAATCTGAGTGCCGTTTACCAGTGGGAGTGGATAGATGCCAAGTGACACAAACAGTCGAAATCCACTAGATGAGGGAATAAATAGTGACCAAATTCCTCCAAGAAACTTCAGAGAAACCTATTTCCTTACCTCTTTTTTTTCCCTCTCTTCCCTTAAACTTTTCTTTCTGCTAATTATGCTTACTCAGAGAATGAAAGAAAGAAGAAAGATTCATTATCCTCCTGCGAAAACAGCCAACTCTAATGCAACCTTTTATATTTTCTGTGGGTCCCCTGAATATTGTGGCACATCAATTATGCTCAGACCATCATGACATTTAATGGTCATTAGCAGAAACGCTAAGGAAGTGACTCACTTGGACAATTATATTTGGTAAGACATATGAATCGTGAATCTCATCATTATTTGGGTCGATTTGGGAATTCAATGCTGCCATTTGCCTGGTTACAGCAGGCAATGGTTTAAATATAGGCCCACCAACTCTTTACCTTTGGGACAGTGAGGGTGTAAAAGTGGTTTGGTGAGAATGTGTGGCATTTTTTTTAAAGATCTTTTTTATTTACTTGAGAGACAGAGAGAGAGAGAGCGAGTGCGTGCACATGTGTATCTGAGCATGGGCAGAGGGAGAAATAGACTCCCTGCCAAGCAAGAAGCTCAATGTGGGACTTGATCCCAGGAACCTAGGATCATGACCTGAGCTGAAGACAGACGCTTAACTGACTGAGCCCAGTCAGGCGCCCAGAAAGCGCAGCATTTTTAATAATAGTCTTTCCTATTGAAATACTCCACGTTGCTTTACTATTTCAAAGTACACTTTCAAAAGAAATTTGCTGTGAAAGACCAACTCTATTTGAGTGATGATTATTAGATTTTGGCCTCAGTCACCGTGTATTTACTATCACATGGTCCTGAGGAAGACCGTCATGAGGTCACCTAGCAGCTGTAAGTGGAAGAACACGAATGGGAAGGGATAAAGGAAAGAGGCAGGAGCATGGATTTGTGGAGTGGTAAGCCTGTTTCAGAAGGTTTCCACTGACTGTTTCACAACGAGGGCACCATCCACGTAGGTGTGCTTGGTAGACACTATTGGACACGTAATTGATATCTCTTCTGCTTCTTATTTACCAATAAACAGGTCCCTGGTTGGTTTTGGGGTCATAGTATACCGAGCTAAAATGACTCCATTTCTTGGGTTGCGTTCGGTCACTCCACAGGGCTTCTAGTAAAACCCTCCAATAATGGACAGAGTCCTCTGGTAACTTGTCTCGTGCCCTTTTCTCAGAGCGTAACCAGGAAGTGTTACCAGAGGTTGAGCAGCCATCTTGGGACCACAACCTAACAAGTCACAGTAATTGGTTTCCTGTTTCTCAGTTCCTAATAAGTAAAATAATAGTAACAGTGGTTTATTGAGTTTTAACCGAGGATGTGCTGTCTGCCAGGAACAGTGCCAAATGCTTTATTTCATTCATTTATTTCATTTCTTACTGCAACCACGTACTTAAGTGCAGTTGTATCCCTGCTTTACAAATGTGGGAACTGAAACTGAGAGAGTGTAAGTAACTTGTCCTTGAGTCGTTACGTGTGACTAAGGGTCTGTTCCAAGCAAGATATAAGCTGGCTTTTTTTTATAGTGGGCTCGTGGTGGCATTGGTAGGTAAAACTGAGTGAAATATAAGCTAAATAAACAAGTAAACACTCTGCCTCCTAGGACATGTTCACAACTACACTTAGTTTCAGAGAAATATGGAAATCATATATTCTCTGTGACCAGGTGAAGAGCAGAGAAGTTGGTTCAGTCCCTTTGTCTCAGATTTAAAACTGGTCATCATCTGACATCTAGGCTTTGTCAGTTCTTCGATTTGTTAAGCAAAATCAGAATTTCAATTTTATGGGAAACTTGATTGTAAAATATTGTGTGTTTTGTTTTGTTTTAATGTTCTGTAGGCAAAAAATTCTCCATTCCCATTGGCAGGCTGCCATTTTGTCGCTACTGATCCTTGATTCATTTCATTTATTCCTTCAACAGAGTGTGGAAAGGTTGAAGGTAATTCACAAGTGAATCACAAAAGGGCCAGAGAATAAGACTTTCAGAGGAAGGTAAAAGACACTGAGATTATTCAAGTCTGAGGAATGGGCCCTGAGTTGGCTAATTAATATCAAGGAATCTAAGCAGTTAATGTTGACTAATTATCCTTTATTTTCTAGAGACTAGTACAAAAAGGAAATGGGTGTATTTTTTCAAGGAGAATAATTATGAAGGAATTTGAGAAAAATTTCCTGGATACTAGGAGTTACTAAGTTTTAGAGAAAACCAGGAGAAAAGATCGTGAACCCTTATTTGGTAAAGGCTTTTTAAAAATAAGATAGGTTATCAGAGGGATTTGTTTATATGGTTCAGATGACCTTGGAGTGCCCTCCCATCTGGAATTGTGAGGCTGTGCCTCTTTTTACTGAAAGGGTCCAAGAGCTGCACCCAACTTTTTTGTACTCGCTGTTCATTGCAGGGAGCAAGGCAAGGGAAGGACTGCGAAGTCCTGAGTGGTTTTCTATTCTGATTACTCGAGAGGGTCTTTTGCCCCGTATATGCCAGCACCGCTCCAGCTAATGGACACATGCTTTGAATATGGGGCTCCTTTTGGTGATACAGAAAAGGAGTTTCCCCAGGGAAGTCACGTCTTCTGCTTGATGGATGCCAACTTGACATTTTCGTCCCCTCTCATTATTCTGAATTACTCTGCAAAGCCCTGCTCATTCCAGGACTGTACTGAGCATGAGAATTTGCCTTTTCCACTTGTCAAAAGATGTCAAGAGTTTTTAAGAATCCACAGTCGTTCTTCGGTTTTCAGATGGAAGAGGAATTCCAAGGATTCCAGAAATGGCAGTAGATCTCTTTTCTTACAAACTTTGGTTCAGGTGCGCTTTAAAAATTTGAAGCTTGACAGGGTCTTGAATATTCCCTTTCCTTTTGCTGAAGAACCTCAAGTTATTTTAAAATATATGGAGGGTTGCCTAGTAACCACAGCTTCACTAGCTGTGCAAGAGAAGTTTGCTTTTTTTTTTTTTTTCTTTTGTGCCTACAGAATTGGCAGGTCAGGGAAGAGTGACAGGAGACAGGGTTCGTTGAGGAATTAATGAAAATAAGGTGTCTCTTTGGGGTTTGGGGTCACACAAAGCTGATGTTAGCAGGGAGATGTAACACTGGATTCCTGTCAGTGGTAATTAGGAGCAAGTTCAAGGAAATCAGCTACCCCTTTATCTTTGTTGATGTTGAATAGTTCGAGGTGTATGGTAGAGAGTTGAATTTTGTAAATGTTCTGTTTCTTCCTTTTTCCTTCAATCTGTCCTTCTCTCCCCTCTTCCCTCCCTCCTTTCATTCCTTCCTTCTGTCCATCCATCCTTCCATCCTTCTTTCCTTCCTTTTTTAGAACAGTGTATTAATTAGTCCATTCACACTGCCATTATGGGGCTGCGGGGGTGGAGGGTGGTGCTTAAACAACAAACATTTATTTTCTCACAGTTCTAGGGGGTGGAGGTCCAAGATTGGGGTCCCCAAAACATTGCTATCTGAAGAAGTATCTCTTTCTTCCTTGTAGACAGCTGTCCTCACATGACCTTCCTTGTGTGTGTGGGAGGAGAGAGAGATCTCTGGTGTCTCTTCCTCCTCTTACAAAGACATCAGTCCTGTAGGATTAGGGCCCCACCCTTAGGATCTCATGGAACCTGAGTCACCACCTTAAAGTCCTTATTTCCAAATATGGTCACATTGTGGTTTGAGGCTTTAACATGTGAACTTGGCGCGCGGGGGGGGGGGGGTGGGGGGTGCTGGGGAGAGGAAACACACAATTCGGTGCATAACGAACAGCATGGATAACTGTAGTGTCTTGTGAACCCAACTTTAGGCTCTGAGATATAGGTTAGCTATAACTGATTTCATAACTGACTTTACTCCTTGTCTTAATTCTGCTTCTTTTAACCTGGTGGGAGATCATTAATCACCGATCAGGATAAGGTGCAGTTCGTCCCATCACCTGGCACAGACTTCTGGTGGTCTCAGTGTACCTTCCCATATTCAGGGACAGTGTGTGTTCTCTCCCCTCCCCCTCCCCTATTTCTCTCTCTCTCTTTTAACACTCTTTGACCTATGAGGAAGAAGACTGAGGGAAAATGCAATTTAAGTGAAGGGAACTCACTGTGTCATGCAGGGAACCTAGACTTGAATAAACCGTATTTAGTAGTTGCCATCCCTGAGCCAGGAACACGCCCTCAGGATAGTATGATAACCAAGACAAGCAAGGACCATGCCCCTAGAACATTCCTTCCCAGTTGATTAAATCTCAGTCTTCTAGCTGTGGAAGAGCACTGAAGTTGAAAGAAGTGTTATTTAGGGAAGGGACAATGAATTAATAGTTTACTGAAGGGGGGCTGATTCACAGCGGTTTTAGGTATGCTGTAGGCATAATTCATTCCAGGGAAAGTCAGCTGCCATCTAACCTTTCAGAGACAATGACTTCGTCATTTCACTGAATGTTCTCTAGAGTCTCGGCATTGGATGAATCATTGGCCAGCCTGTTCTGTCTTTACTTCTGAGTTTTCTTGTGTTCCCTTAAAGCCCATGCCATGATCACCCGTCCTCTTTTCTGGGTCTAGCTGACTCTTCCTCAATTTCTGCCCATTGATTGATGCCTTCTTGCTCGACTTCAGGAACATATGCCACTGTAATGCATTATTATTAACTTTACATGAATAATGCAAGGCACATTCTCATTAAGTTAAAACATTACAAATAAATGCCAGGGCTAGTGTCCCTTGGCAATATCATCCTGCCTTTAATTTCTTACCAGGGGTAACCATTGTTATTAATTTGCATAATGTAATTACTGACAGTTTCTAGGCATATGCATAAATGTATGTAGCCCCAGAAACATAGTTGTTTGGTACGTGTGTTCTTTTATGCAAATGATACCTTGTGGGGAGTGTTCTCCAGGATGTTGTACTTACTTACCTACAGAGAAACACATGTGCATAACCAGAGATCCGATAGGATGACTACCGCATCCCAGCTTGTATGGTGGTATAAGTTAACAACACTATCTCTGTCCATTAACAGAAGAACAGCCAAATGACTGTTGATTATGCGTGCTGTGGAATTCTGTATAGTCTTAAAAAAAAGGGAGGAGCTATGGAATGAAACATACGCATGTGTATTTATATATTATTTATTTATTTAAAATCTTACCTCTATATAAGATTGGAGAGATCGTCTCTTTAGACCATACATCGTATCTGTGTTTCTCCTTAAGTAGCTTATGACACGATACTGACATTCTTGACATGTGTTTTTCCTATATTAGACCGGGAGCGACAAGAGGGTAGGAGCGGAAATTTTCATTTATGTCTTTCCAAGCTACTTTAGTTCTATAAGGGCTGTTGGACATGTGAAAAAAAAGTATTAAATGGGTGAATAAATGAATGTGTTATACTTGGGCAAATAAACGAGGAACCAGGACAATAAATACATTTTTAAGAATCAGAAGTAATTTTGTTAAGTCACAATAATTGCTGTTCAGTGGTCAAAATAGTTCTATGTGGATTTGGTTTTCAGAAATGGAAATTAATCCTAAAAAGATTTGTCTGAAATTAAAAAAAAAAAAAAAACAACCGTATGTGCATTATTTTCCTATTGCTATTATAACAAATTATCAGAAACTTAGTTGTTTAAAAGAACACAAACTTAGTAGCCTACAGTTCTGGAGGTCAGAAGTTGGAACTGGGTCTTTGGGGGCAAAAATCCAGAGGTCCACAGGTTGTGTTTCTTCTGGAGGCTTTCAAGAAGACTGTTTCCCTGCCTTTTCCAGATTCTAGAGGCTGCCTTGCACTCCTTGGTTCATGGCCCCTTCCTTCATCTTTAGAGTCTGTCTCTCCAATCTCTGATTCCAGTGTCACGTCTCCTTCTTCTGACTTGGCCCTCTTGCCTGTCTCTTGTAAGGAAATGTGTGCCCACCATTGTGCCCACCAGGATAATCCTGGATAATTTCCCCGTATTTAAATCCTTCTCTGAGGAACATCTGCGAGTATCTTCTGCCATGGAGGGCAACCTCTTCACGGGATCTGGGTATTAGGACGTGGCCATCTTTGTGGGGATACTTTCTCATCTACTGTAGTAGATCTTGTTGCTATGGATTACTAAAATCTTACTTTGAGATCGTATAAGGGGGAAGATCCCACCCATGTCCCCTTGGGATGTGGATTTATAGAGTTTGGAGCTTAGTTTCTGTCTGCTTAATCCATTTCAGAAAGTTAATTTATTTACCAAGCAGATCAACCGTTCCTTCTACTGGTTGCCAATGAAAAGAGTCACAGTTCAACCAAGGAGCGCGTACCCTGTTGGGTTCTGTGCCTCCTGAGGAGAAGCTAGCTACCCAGCAGTGTGTGCTAGTGACACAGAGACGTCAGATTGCTGGCCGGGAGCCCGCTTTGTCAGGTGATGGCATCAACGTCGAGAGTTTGCTTTCATGCAATCCTCGATGTGGCAGTAATTGGGTAATGCCATATCTGATAGCGATCCCTGACACAGCCCATCTCTTTCCAGCTCTCGTTACTTCTGACTCTTAAAGTGGACAGGGGAAACAAAAAGGAAGGTGTGTATGTATAATAGTAAAATGTTCATTTGCAGTGTGTCATGCACCCTGAGGCTAAAGATAGACAGCGTCTCAGAATCCGGCTCCCAGATGCTCATTTCTCTCTATGTAATTCCTTAAGTGGGCAGAAGTGTGTCTGGTTATATAACCGTGTTATAGTGGGAAGAGGAGCTATATTTAAATATGCATGTGGAGAACCCATTGTCAGCTACAGATACATATTTAATTACTGTAAAAAAATCCACAAATTTGAATATGATGTGGGGGTTGATTTTATTCAAACTAGGGTTCTAATTCAGTCTAAAAAGAACTGAGCAGTGTTGTTTAAATGATTGCCTCCTAGGAGAGACAGTATGTGTATGAGTATCTATAACCCTGCTTTATTTAAAGAGGCTTGTACAGCAGATGGAAAGCTATAAGTGAGGGAAGAAAGTAATTTACATTTAACTCTTTGGGGATACATTTAAAGCTTTAGGGACGTTC
The DNA here is from genome assembly GCA_028533885.1 of Nasua narica. Lineage (NCBI taxonomy): Eukaryota > Metazoa > Chordata > Mammalia > Carnivora > Procyonidae > Nasua > Nasua narica. The sequence goes on from CM052811.1 coordinate 114,313,166, forward strand.
TGTTGTCTTCTTTGGGTCTCGTGTCTGAGCTCAGTCTTCTCCTTCTAAAGTCCCGTGCTAGGAGCTTTATTCTCACAAAACTCAGGTCCCTCTAAGCGATAGAGATGGGAATCCAACTCAGATGGTTTGACCCCAGATCTGTGCTCTGCACTGACCCAAGATCAAGCCTAGCAGTAAGTGAGGAAAAAATTAACACAGGCATTCATTCATTCAGTTACTAAATAGGCACTTACTACTGACTACGATCAGTTTCTCCTCACAAAAGCACATCTGACGACAAATGGATGTGTGGTTTTCCCACACCAACCAGTTCTCCAACCCTCTGGACATCAGCTGGTTTCCTGGAATTCAGTTCCGTTCTGACACTAACTACCCAGAGCTTGGGCAGACCCCCTAGGTTAAGGGCTCACCCACAAGACTGCCCACCACTTCAGATGCCAATTGCAATAGGGGGTCCCCGACATTACCCACAATTCTCTCTGACTTGGGTTCAAATTGGGAGTTCCATGACCCCTCCTTGGGTTTAATAATTTGCTAATGCAGCTCATGGAACTCAGGGAAACACTTTATTCTGTTAGTGGTTTATTATAAAGAATATAAATGAACAGTGAAATGAAAAGATACATAGGGTGAGGTCCTGAAGGGTACTGAGTCCAGAAGCTTCTGACCCTGTGGGTTTTGTGGGGTGCCAACCTTCTGGAACATGGATGCATTCACCAACTGGATGTTCTTTGAACCCCATTGTTTAGGGGTTTTGTGGGGGTTCCATTACACAGGCATTATTGGTCTAATCACTGGTCATTGGTGGTTGTCTCCATCTCTAGCCCCTCTTCCCTCCCTGGAGATGGAGTGGGGGATGGGGCTGAAATTCCAACCCTTCAATCACAGGGTTGGTTTCTTTGGCAACCAGCTCCCTGATTTAGGAGTCACCTCATTAGCCTAACCTCAGGTCTGGTTGATGGGACTTTACTATAAATAACAAAAGATGCTCCTCACCTCCTTCACTTAGGAAGGGTTTTAAGAACTCTGTATTAAGAAACAGGGATGAAGACCAACTAAGTATTGCTTATTATATCACAATATCACAATATAGAAGATCACAATTTTTGCTGGAATGGGAAATGTAGAAGTTAGATTTTGGTCCTGCCCTTCAAGAATTTACAGGGTAGGGGGAGCCCACTTTGAAACCAGCAATTAAGTCTTTAACATCTTTGCATTTATTCTGCAACACTGAATTTAAAACAGGCTTTTCACAGAAGCAAATTCTGTTTTTACAGACTGTTTCCCGGGCTCAAAATTCCTCCTATTATCAAGTTTCTTGAAAGCCGTGCGTTCACTTTTAAATATAACATACATCAGATTCATATGTTCTTTGTTTTGTAATATTCTTTCAATTTCTTCTATTTATTTGAGAATTTGAAAAATATGAGTTGCAAAAATCCTAAAGAATTAGCAGGTTTGACTTGATTCAAATGTGACTTCCCACCCTCTGTGCAACGTAAAACCACTGAGTGTAATAGATTTGAATTCTAACCCCTTCTGTGGCTCTTGTCAAGGTTTTGTCAGTATTTGGTTAACTCACTTGGGTTAACTTGACCTCCCTTTCTTCACGTGAATAACGTGCACAGCTATGGATTCTTATGAGGATCAAATGCTCTTATGTAGGAGTTCCATGAAACAAAGCAATGCCATAGCAGGTTTAAGTTCTGAAATAAATTAGCATTATCATGATTTCGCAACATGCTATACCAAAATGGGGTCACCTCTGTGCGTGCCAGAGTCATCCAACTTGACTTTGAATGAGTCTTTGAAGTAAATCCTGGCTCTGACATTCACAAACCGTGTGGCTCTGGGTTATTTGTTGAACATCTCTGAGCTTTAGTTTCGCTCTTGGTAAAACGGGAATGAAAATAGATTTTCCCTTATAGGACTGATGATGGTGAAGATGCTGGTTGGGATGGCAAAGTGATGATGTTGATGGTAATGCCTGAGGGTCCTTGCTTTTGACGGGTACCATACCGAGCACCCCATGTGCATCCCCTCTTTGTGTCCTCCATGACCCTCTATGGCAGGTACCATAATAATCTAATTTGTTTTGTTTTTTAAAAGATTTTATTAATTTATATGATAGAGAGAGAGAGAGAGAGGCCGCGCAAGCGAGAGCACATGAGTAGGGGGGAGGGGCAGAGGGAGTGGGAAAAGCAGGCTCCCAGGTGAGCAGGGAGCCCAATTCAGGGCACTTGGTCCCAGGATCCTGGGACTCTGACCTGAGCCGAAGGCAGATGCTTAACCGACTGAGCTACCCAGGAGCCCCTAATCTCATTTGTTTTAATGGAAAGGAAGGAAAATGTGATTTAGTGGCATTAATGAACATGTTCAGGTTCACCAAGGTAGGAATTAGCACACAGAGGACATCAGTGTAGACTTGACTGAATTGTAGTGTGAACCATGTCTTATTTCCTATTTTCACTGGCCTCTGGCATTTTGAACTGCATTCTCTGGTATAAAGATTAAAAAAGATGTAGTAGATCATAAGTGTTGAGTATTTGTCTCAGACTACATGCTGCATAAATACTAGGTATTTAACATTAAATTTATTTCATTTTTATCCACTATAATCTTTATTCCATTACTGTTATTCCTTTTAACATTATAAACCATCCAGAAATGATTAGGGTATTTATTCTCTGCAGAGACACAAAAGTTAACCATGCCCATACAAGTGAAGATGAAGGAGTGACAAGATTGCCATTATATCTATTGAAAGGCAGAAACAAATTCTTCATTTAGGTCTCAGTTTCAAGTTGAAATATGACTCGCACTCATTTTTTCAAATAACTAATTTGTATTTTAAACAAATATCATGAAGTCTATAACACCATCCTCTTGGGATTCGGTTAAGAAAGAGCAATGACTTGTTTAAACACGAGGCTGTACCAGTTCATTTGAGACTGAATGATGCATTCAGTAACTAGTTAGGGATTTGGCTCTATGCTGTGACACAATCAATTTGTTTGATTTTATCTTCGAATTAATACTTGTTTTGGCTTCAAGGAGATGTGATACATTAGAAATTGCATATTCTCCGTGGCAAATCTGACTCACAGGCTTTTAGTAACACCCTGTTTCGAATTGTTAAGGGATAATTCTGGAGTTTTTAGCACTTTTGTCTTTGAAAATCAAGTGTGTTATAACTTTCATAGTGCACATTCCTGCCTACTGATGTTCGTTGACCTAAAGCTTCTGCTGAACACCAGACTTTCTTCTTTTTTTTTTAGACTTTATTTATTTATTTTTGAGAAAAAGAGAATGAGTTGGGGGTAAGGTGGGGGGCAGAGGGAGAAGCAGACTCCCTGCTGCGCAAGGAGCCCGATGTAGGACTCAATCCCAGGACCCCGAGATCATGACCTGAACTAAGGGCAGACGACTAACCCACTGAGCCAACCAAGCACCCCTGAACCTCACGCTCTTGTTGGCAGTGCTCATGTCTTTGGGACCTTCCTCTTCCAGTCAGTTGGGCCAAAGGCATCTCAGTCAATCTTCTAGCCCAGCTCCCTAAATATGACCCTCATATGTTCTTCCCATCTCAGTCAATGGCATGTCCACCCTTCCAATTGCTTGGACCATAAACTTGAAGTCATCCCTGACTCCTCTGTTTCTCCCACATTTCATTAGTCCTTCCTTAGCAAATTGTTAGCTCTCTGTTCAAAATAGATCTAGGATTTAATTCTTAGTACCACTACTGTTATCCTTGTAGGTCAAAACTCCATATCTTATTGGCTGAATAATAACAACAGCTTCTTAACTTGCTCCCTTGCATCTATCCTTGCTTGCTTTCTTCCTTCCTTGCTTTACTTGCTTCTTTAGTTGAGATGACTTTTGAGACTATAAATTAGAGCATGCCACTATTCTCAAAATTCCACAAGTTTCAAATCTTATTAAGAATAAAATCCAGAGTCCATCCATGGCCACTGACGTTTCACATAGTCGTGCCTTTGGCTCCTTCCCTGGTCTCCTCGACCACTTGTCCATCCACTCGACGAACAGCAATGTTTTTCTTTAAATATGGCAGGCACACTGCCTCAGGGCCTTTGCACTCACTGTCTCTTGGAATGTTCTTTATCTGTAAATGGCTCAGCTTGTGCCTTTACATTATCTAGCCCTCTGGGTGCATGACATCTGTCAGAGAGACATGTGAGCAACCCCTGAAGTAACACATGTCTTCTCCCATTGGCCTTACCCTCCATTTTTCTGGCTTCATGCCTTTTTCCACACTGGTTCTCCAATTTTCCAACACCAACGGGGTATCCCAACAATTTCATACAATTCTGATGCTGCTTCCTGGAGTTAGCACAAACCTCCATAGGTTAAGGCTAAGGGCTCCACCCCACAAGACTTCCCCTATTGCATATGGGGTGCCCGGGCTGGCCACACAGCCGTCTGCTGACTAATAAATTTGGGGCTCCCATGACTCCCTCTTCAGGTTCAATAATTTGCCAGAAGAACTCACAGAACTCAGGAAAACACTTGACTTGCCTTTCCCAGGTTATTGTAAAAGATGTAACTCAGGAACAGCCCAATTGAAGAGAGAAGACAGGGAATGGTGTGTGGGGGTTGGGGGCTGTGTGGAACTTCCATACCCTCCCCGGGCCTGCCACCCTCCCAGCACCTTGATGCATTGCCAATCCTGAAGCTTCCCAAACCCTGCCATTTAGGGGCTTCTATGGAGGATTCATTATGTTGGCATGATTGATTAAATTATTGCCCCTTGGTGATTGAACTCAGTCTCCAGTCCCTCGCGCAGAGGTAGAGCGAGTGGGGAGATGGAGCAGAGACTTCCAAGCCTTTCATCACCTGCTTGGTTCCTCTGGCTCATCAAGAGGCACCTCATTAGCATAAATTTAGGTATGGGTGAAAGGAGCTGCTTATGGCTAATAACAGATGCCCCTAAAACTCCTATCCTTCCAGTCGCTAAGGAAATTCCAAGGCTTTTTGGAGCTCTGTGCCAAGAACTGGGAACAAAAATGAAATGTCTGTTTCTTAGACCACACCCACCAGCCTGGTTCATCTTATACTTAGGTGTTGATGGTCTGCACCTTGTGGAATTAAACTACTGCCCCTCCCCCCCAGCAGGGGACTTTTTCCAGTTGTGGCACTGCTCTTATCCGGTACCCAGAAGGGTGCCCGATACCCTGTAGACACTCAGTCAATAGCCAATAAATATATTGAATAAGATACTTAATTGAATTAAATTGAAAGGTGAGTTAATTCCGGAGTTCATGGAGGAAGACCACAGAGAGAGGCAGATATGAGTAAACACATGGTCCCTGCGAGTCAGAACCTTGAAAGAGAGAGACAGAGAGAGAGGTTTTCTGAAGAGATTTCTGCTTTGAATTTCAGTCCTTTGTGACACTCTTTTATTTCTTTAACTTAGAAAGTTCCATGAGCTTTGCGTGTCTCCTGGAAATAAATCCCTCTTCTCTTAGGCAAGGTTGAATGGGCTTTCCATTCGGTGCAGGCCGAAGTGCCTTGGCTAGTGAAACCCTAGTAAGCCTTAAAAAGAAAAAGAAATGTGCCTAGCACATGATCAGTGCTCAGTAAATATTTTCTAATGAGCGAAAATACCCTCAACCCCTCACCCCTCAGCCGTGACCCCACACCTCTTAGGTGAACCCATTTTGAGGTGGTGGAGGGATGAAGCAAGGAACGTCTTGTGCTGGAAAAGAGGAGGACAGGCTGTGTAAGGAAGTCTGCGACTAGAGAAAGAGCCACGACATTAATGCTAAAGCAGGAAGAAGTGAAGGGACAGCTTTGCTTAGGGTTTTGTCCCCTTATCCTCATATATCGGTCTATTCCACTTACTAACATTAAGCAAATATTGCTGAGAAGTGTCCTCATTAAGACACAGTGAAACCTAATAGGATTTGCCCTTGAAATCCGTACAGCTCCCAGAAACCCCAAATTCTGCTTTTCTGACTCTGTACTCTCCTCGAATAATCTGATTTCGGAATCTCTATTACCGTGAAGTACAGTGAAATATCGACCATTGCATGCTCCCCCTCCAGTAACCGCGCTGTGGAGTAGCAAGGAAAGTATTGGTTGTACTTTCTCCATTTTCCTTGGGGAAAAACTGAGATGCCCAGCATTTAGGGAATTTATTTGCCCAGGATCACACAGTAGAAGGACGGGAGGGTGAGGGTTTCATACTCCGCTGCTCCCTGCCATTCTTAAAGCAAATTCACAATACACGTCATTTCTTGGGGGTTTTGATATTTCCCCTCTGCTGTCTTTATCTTTCTTAATAACTTAATTTCCATTAAGATAATTGGCATGCTCCTGAGCTTGTAGCTGACATTTCTTTCTATCAGGTTGAAAATCAGACCTTAACAAGAAAATGAAAAAGGTTGGGTTTTTAAAGCTTTTCCTGCGTGATTCCCGGTTGTAGTTGGCGTTCAGCTCTTTGGAGAAGAACATTATTCGAGGGGGTTCCTGAGTGGGTGATGGTGGCCGTTTGGTCAGAGATCACGACCAACCTTTTGCCCTGCTCACATGTTAAATATTCCACGTGGCACTGCTCTGAAGCCCGAGTTATTTATAGCGGGTCTAATTATGAATGTCCTCGCCCTGAAGGAAGCGTTTTCCCCAAGGGTGGGAGACCGGCTCACAGACTCCCGAGCTCCAGCAGGAAAAGGTGGATTCCTGTTCTGTTGGTTGAAAAACTTTTACACGAGTCTTCCAGTTGACTGTGGGGTCCGGAGGAATATTGCCTGGACATGAGAAATCTCACCGAATGGACCCAAATTGATTTTATTTGTACTTGAGCATTAAAATTCTTTCTTCATTTTTGTGTGCCCTTTGAATGCATTTATGCAGGCAATAATTCCTGCCGGGGGGGGGGGGAGTAACTCATTGAAATGCCCCAAAAGAGCAGGTAACACATACTTTGTTTTTTTTATGCTTTTTTTTCTTCAGGGCTTCTAACAATTGCTGGATGCCTTTCTGAGTGTCAGGTGAGAGGGAATAAAGAACAACCTAGATGCGGATCTGGTTTCGAGATGTCAAAGCCTATCATGTAACCTTTTGGGAGTTTCTTCATCAATAAGGTGGAGACAGCGATCGTGATATCCTTGTGGACAGAGTTAAATAGGCTCCGTTTATGTAGAAAGCCGGAGCCGAGGTGCTCATTAAATATTGGCGATTATTATACATTTGAAACTAAGCCACAGAAACTCATGCTGCCTATTTTTACAACTTAACATGTATTATTATAATAATTGAGTCAATGCTTTCATCTTTAGGGAAATCATAGAGGGGCTTATTATGCGTTGTGTTCAGGTCTTCTCATGCTTCTCATTTGGTGATTTGATTTATTTTGAAGATTTGCCTGCAAATTTGGGGCCAAAGTCTAAGAAACAAATTGCTTTTTTACTTTAAATATGTGCGCTCCAGTGGGTGATTTTTCTGGGCAAGTTCACTCTACCGGCTACATTGTTTCCTTTGTGTTCCAACCACTTGCTCTAAGTTTTACTCCAAACCTGGCTGCCTCTCCTGATTCAAGTCCTCCCCCCTCCGCCCCCCACTTCTCTGATTGATCTCTAGCCCAGAGGTCTGCCTAAAAGCCAACCAGAGTCCTTTAACCATTCCCCACATTCCTCTCTTTTAGGTTCAAAGAGGTCAGGTTTCCAAACGGCCAACCGGACAGTTTTCTCCTTCTTCTGTTGATGGTGTTGGATAAAGAGTGCTTTCGGTCTGAGGGGTGTCCTTTCTCTGCATTGTGAGGAGCGAGGCCCCAGAGCTGGGACCTCGGCAGTCTGGCGCCAGGATTCACGGAGTTCTAACTGGTGAATATTCAGGAAAGAAATGAATTTGTTCCCTTTGATCCAGAGCCGGCTGCCAGGGCTGCTGCTGGAAAGTGAAAGGAAATGTGGGGCCTGACAACTCGGATATTAAGAACGTTAGAAATAATGATTGTCTCCTTAGGAATGAACTTTCTTGCTGTCAACTCGTAGTTACAAACCAAGTGAGTATTTGGCAGAAACCGAGCCCAGTTGGTTTAAAAAAAAAAAAAAGAAAAGCCTTGAAAACACAAGAAAAGATGTCCAATTGCAGCATGCGTCCTCGAGCCATGTAATTAAATTAAATTGTGTTATTTCAGAAATACCTGGAGTAGCTCCATCTTCCAATAATAGATATCTGCTCGTACACACGGCTGGGTCTGAACTCAGAGAAGGCAGGACAGCCGCCTGGCTCAGAAAGGAGCCTTTCTTTCTTCCCGAACACCAGTGTCAAAGACAAGCCCGGTTACTTATTCAGAGGTAGCGGTGTTTTAAAGTCAATCGCTTACCTACCACAAATGGGTAATTTCTGCGAAATAATGAGATTTTATTTATCATAGACAATGTTTATGAAAGCACAGTTTGCTTGGTCTTTTATTCTCCTGCAAAGTGATTCAAAATCATCGTGGTTTCTGTACAGGTCTGATAAGGATGCGGCAGTAATTGTACTTGGAGCCGAAAGGGCAATCCAGAGAATTCTCTCATTAGTATTTCTCTCTAAAATGGACAGTTTGAGCAACTTGCCTAAAAGCATGGATTTGGTCCTTGGATGATGCAGTAGATGTACGTTGGCAATACAACCGCAGGTCAAGGTCCGATGGCAAACTTTAGGGACCGTGTTTAAGAATTTGCCTTGTCTCTGGGAATGATGGCTTTCAGAGTTTTACTTTTATTTTATTTTATTTTATTTTATTTTATTTTATTTTATTTTATTTTAATAGCTGTTTTATGATTCCATAACAAATGGATTTCCTCAGTGATTGGCTTGTTTTCGTCTTATGGAGCATTGACTCATAACTCACCAAGTTGGTATTGTGTTGCCACCATTATTAAGTATATGGAATGGTATTACAGATTTTTATGTTAATGTTTAATTTTTGCTTATTTCACGGTATTGCAGAAGCATTAGTTTGGATCTTAAAATTCCCATTCAGATGAGTGACGAGACAACTTCAGTTCTGACTTTGGACCTCAGAGCTCCAAAAGACTGAAACTGCCATAGAACCTGCCTTTTAGGCCAGGGAAGCTTTCCATTTTGGGTGAGTGAGTGTACCATCCACTACAGATAGGACATCTAGGGATAAACTGAGGTTATAAGAGAAAGAAATTGCCAACCCGGCTTCATTTCATAATGAACCAGAGTGGGAATGCCTTTCCAGGGTCTTAGAATATTCAACAGCTTCCTACATGGCTTCTCTTTGGTCTAGAATTCAAGGAAGATGAAAGTTGAGCCCTTGCCTCCACACAGCACTGTTGGAGACAGAGTCTTGGGGAAGTTGGTTCCAATTAGTTTTTAGTGGAAAAGCTCTCATCTTCTTCATACTCTTTGTAAAGGCAAAGGTATTTCTAGCAAAACTTTGTAGAGACAAGTTTCCAAGAAACAGAAAAGAAGGAATTTGTATGAAAACTACTGGCTCTACTGACAATCTTATTTATTTTTTAAGCATTCATTTCTTCATTCCATTTGGGAACTTTTTTGTTGTGTGCTCGCCGTGATCCAGCAATCAGACTGATGCGTAAAGCAGGCACTGCCCTTCACGGAACTTATAGTCTAGAAGAGAGAATGAAAAGTTACCTTTCAGTATCATTTGTTTATGATGATGGAAAGTCATAGTTCTCTGGGAGTACGTAGGGGAGGACTCAGACAATTTATTTACTCAGCAGTTATGGAGTCCCTTCGATGTGGCCAGCATTATGCTAGAGCCGAGGATGAAACAGTTGAGGGTATAAACCAATACCTTCTACGATGGAGGTTGCATTCTCCTAAGAGTGTCTATCGCTTATTAAAGGTTTATTATGTTCCAGCATTGTTCCAAGGTGCTTTAAATGTCGTAACTTATTGGATCTTCTTGAAAGCCCGGTAAGGTTGGTATATTATAGTTATCTCTTGAAGCCCAGAGAGGTTGATAACTTGCCCAGGGCCACACAGTGTGTACGTCGTGGAACAAACACTGGAGCCTAGGCAGGTTGGTTTTTGAGGCTGTGCCCCTGACTTCTGTTGGATGTGCTGCTTTGTACGGTCTGTATGGAGATTGGCCTGGGAGTAACAAGGAGAGGCATTAGTGAAGGTTTCCTAGAGGAAGTAGTAGGACAGAGCAAAGACGGGGTATGATATGGGAAGATTGTTCTCCAGGTGCAAGAAAGAAAGGGGGGATCGTTTTGGCAGAGAAAGGTACCTTTCTCTGCCAAAGGTACCTGATGGGGAAGGCTATAGGTGGGTAGGTGCCTGGCAAGGCAGAAAACTTCCATATCACGTGCACGCCTGAGAATTCTGTGAAGGGATTGTTGCTGCTCGCAGCCTCTGTTGTTTCTTTTCCTACGGATTAATCGTTACCATGTTACTTCTTCCTCTTGTTTTCCGCATCTTGGGCAGCTGCGACTTTTCTATCCAGGCTGCTCCTTGGGCAGGATGCCAGCAGGCCTGGCGAACTGCAGACTGGGTGGCATTTCCTCAGGCTTTGTCCAGACCTCCTGGCCCAGAACTAACTGCTGCCACTGGGTATGGAAAATTCTTTGAAGTTTTGCATATCTTGTCCAGGGACTACAGGCATGTCTCAGCTTGTCGGGACCTGACCCTAAAGTAGTCGAGCGCATGAATAGCTGACTTTGATCAATTCATCCCCTTGAATCTGGGATGAAGGCTTTACTTTTGAGAATACTTTTCTTTATCTAACATCATCTTTTTCTTTGACACTATTGATGTCAACTTTGACACTATTGATATTTTGGGCCAGATAATTCTTGGTCGTAGGGGCCTATCCTGGGCACTGTGGGATGTTTAGCAGCGCCCCTGGCCTCTACCCATAAGAGGCTGGTTAACGTCTTCCAGGGTGTGACAAGTAACTAATGTTTCCAGACATTGTCAAGGGTCCCCTGGAGGGCAAACTTCTCCCTGTGGAGAACCACTGATAGAAACATACAGGACTATTGTTTATCATCTGCAGTCCTCTGTCATTCAAATATAGATATTTTTAACATGTTTATTTATTTATTTGAGAGAGAGAGAGAGAATGAGCAAGAGGAGGGGCAGTGGGAGAGGAAGAAGCAGACTCCCTGCTGAACAAGGAGCCTGACCCCGGGCTCGATTCCAGAACCCTGAGACCATGACTGATGCTTAACCCACTGAGCCACCCAGGCACTTCTAGATATTTTTTATAATCGAGGTGATATATAGTCAAAGGCCATTTCACAGAATTTTAATAATCAAGGATTTGAACATCTTTTTCTAACCTGTTATAATTACATGCGTATGAATGGTAATAATAAGGTAATAAAACACAATTAAGAAATGAACATATAAAGAACAAAATAATGATAGCATTAATTAAACACTTACAAGTATAGGGTGCCTTATACACAAACCCGTGCAATAAGTACTAGTGTCACCATTTAACAGCTGGAAACCCCTAAGTTCCAAAGGGTAAGTTATTTGCTCAAAGTCAGACTGATGGCATTTTTATTAACCTCGATTAATGCCAAGCTTCCTATTTTTAGATCTTCAGTTGTCTCTCTCTTGATATTAAATTTATGATACAACAACCAGTATTTTTTTTTATTTTTTGATCATTGTTTATTATTAGATTCAGTCCACAAGATGAATTGTTATTTTTTCTAAAGAAATGTTCAAATTAAAAGATGAAAATTATATTTTTGGTTGACTTTTATAATTTAGAGAAAGTCAGTCCCACAGATGCTGTTTTCAGCAGCAGTGTCTTTGGACAGCCCCTGTATTATAACTTCTTTAATAATCATCTCATTTTTTTTTACTGCTCTGATAATGGCTTGGCTAAGTGTCACTTTATTGTCAAGAATAACTTCAATCCCTGAAGAATGAATTGAGAAAGAAAGTGGTCAGTGTGGTGGGACTACCAGCCATAAAACACGGATGGTTCTGAAGTGTGGCTCTTGTTCAGATGTTGGGGATTTGAGCTCAGAGGGTAGATCATAGTCTGGGAGGCAGAGAGACCTGGTGGCAAGCATTGACTCCACATTACATTAGCTAATGTGTTAGTGTGGCCATGGGCACATCGCTTCAGTCTCAGCTGCAGTGTTTCCACCCGTAGAAAGGGAAAATTAATAGGCCCTAGCTCACACAGCATGGGTGACGCGTGAGTAATGGTCGTCCATCCTATAGCCAATGTTCAGCGAAGGTTGAGGAGGATGATGATGTGTTTCAGACACTGAATGTATTGGCAGTGTTCAATACCACTCATCTGTAAACAAAACAAAACAAAACCAAAACCAAAACAAAGGCCCAAACCAACTAACTAACAACCTTGCCAGTGCTGTCAATTTCACATCTCCTCCCATCAAGAATAATTTTTGTAAATATGTTTCTTTGTTGTAAATCGCCCATGAAAATCTGTGACGGATTTCTCAGTGGCCACCTGGGTTTCCTGCTCCTGAATTCTTGGCTCAGAATTTTTTACAACATGACTGTTATTCTTCACCCTTCTGCCCTTTTCTGGCAACGTCTGTTCCTTGTGGGGCTTTTTTGGTTGCTGATTTTTTGTTTTGTTTTGTTTTGTTTTTTGAAGAGTGCCTCCTCAACCGTGGAATTCATTTTTCTTCCTTTCTTGGAGAGTGACATTCTAATTTTCTGTACTGAGCCTTCTCACAGAATGACTTTTACTCAGTGTTGTCCCAAAAATGTGGAGGAGTGAGCTTTGTCGAAATGTTTCCTTCTGAAATCATTATAGTAACTGCTCCATTCTGGAGCATTTTTTAATGAAAACCCCTATTTTTCATATCCTATATGCACATACGTATGTTTTTTTGCCATAGTGGATAGCTCTCTTTCCAGTTTGGTTAGAGCCTGTTTCTAATTATAGTAACATATTTGCTTTAGTCTGTAGGGAAATATAGTCATTTTGAGGTTCTGTGGTTTTAGGACAAAACCCTTGATGTTTGAAAACACTGACATGACAAAGAGCCACTGAAGTCTTCCTCTGTGGCACAGAAAGTAACATTTTGTGGAATGTACTTTTTAAGGAAAAATGTGATTATATGATTTGTTTCTTTGAAAAGACTGTCCCTCAATATCATTTTAATGTTTGTATGCTAAAAAACTTGGGCTTTTTTTTTTTTTTTTGTCTCTTGCTTAAAGATGTTAAGGTTGGTCTGGAAATGTCAGCTCCATTACAAAATTCTGGAAATCTCTTTTGAGTTCTGAGTGTGGCTTTTTCCCATTCGTTAATTTGCTCATTTGTTTATTCACTCAGTCATTCAAAATAAAGAGATGAGAGCCTCATGCTTTCCTAGACCCTGAGGATTCAAGATAATTAAGATAAAATACAATTTTTTTCTATATTCCAGGGAGGAAGGCAAAACATAAATATGCAGACAGATCAACAAGGGAGATAATTTCAGGCACTGATTTGAAATTTGTGTGAGGGGGTGTTGAGAGTACTGTAGATTTGAGAGGTGGGAAGGCGTCTTTGAGGAGGTGGCATCATGGTCAATTGTGAGACATCAATGGCCCCAATTACTTCCATGACTTTTACTCTGAAACTTTGTTATCCCTGTCTGCCCTATTTAACCATGTGAGATGAAATATTAGCAAACTTGGTATAAGCAGAAGCTTGATAAAAGGAAATAATAAATAAAAAAATAAAAGCTTTTTATTCAGAAGCTATAAAAAACATTACCTTCTGCTCTGGGACAGGTGAATAGACATACCTTTTCCTGTTTTCCTGTTAAGTACAACTAAGACCCTGGCCATTATATATTACTATAAGAGCTATTAATATTAATATAATATATATTATATAATACATTGACATATATTATATGTCAATCCACCCTAAGAACCTGAAAGGTGGAGAGGAAGCAGACAAGGTAGGGACCTTAGGATGGGGTAACAACACAGTGTTGATTTTCCTGGGTTTTCTTTTTGCCTCGTGTATGCTGACTTGGAGCTAAAGAAGTGAGTATGCCAGAAATGCCCATAGTTACAGACAAGAAATCCCCCAAAACCTCCCCCCAAAACCCTTTTTTTTTCTAGTCAAAGGACCAGGAAATGAGGCAGCCCAACAATACAGAAAACTTTTAGAAAGTAACTACTCTGCATTAGCCAAACACCACAGAATAGACTGTGGCCACTCCCAACCCATGCCAGTGAAAGTGGAGTAAGGATCCTAGACTTAAACCCTTGTGAGAATGTGTAGAAGAGTATAAACTTCTCCTATACCCTCTTAACTGCTCTACCTGGGCACCGCAAATTAAGCTGACAAAAGACAGATGTGTGGGAGAAAAGATATACAGATATCATTGATACTTTTACATGCATGGGGACTTCACAGAAAAGAAGTAAAAATCTGAAGAAAAGATTAGGTTTGACATCTTATATACCATTTTAACAGAGGGTGATAAATTAGGGAGAAGTGACTGGATAAAGGATAAAGGGGATTTGAATTACCAGGAATGGTAAATTGTGGGAGGGTCATTAGGAAATGTGTAGTATATTAGGGTTAGTAAAGTTTGATATATACAGATTGATCTCAGTGCCATCTCCAGTCTTCCTGGCATAAGATAAGAAACACCTAAAAATATAGGTTTATGTCACCTTTAAAGGTATATTTATTTATGCCTTTCTCTCTGGCAGAAAGGGGTAGCACAAACAGCTTTTCCTGTGTCTGCTGTTTCTCAGTTGCCTTTGGCTCAAAATAATCGTATGCCAAAGTGGCATGTTTTAGGGTAGTATATTGCGATCCTCTTCATCTGTAATAAGGTGCTCTGTGAAGTGGTGTCTTTGAAGGCTAAGTAGGGGCCAGGACTTTCTTCCCCATTGGTTGCTAATTAGTTCTCCCCATCATGGTGTCAGTAGAGACCACGTGGGGAGCCTGGACTTCTACAGTGAGGCGCTATCTCTTTCCCCACTGGGATGGTGTCAGAGGAGGCCTGGGGAGAGTCCGGGCTTTGACTACTACCCAGTGGCAGTGAGACCCCTCCCAAAGTGGTGTGTGTGAAGATCACATGAGGACTCAGAACTCTCATCCCAACTCAGGTATAATGAAGGGGCCCTCAGGTATCAACAATTCCAAGTTGGGAACCTGGGTTTTGACCAATAGTAATAGGGAGGCACAGGCTGCCTCCCACCCCTTCCCATGTTGGAGTAGGGTTGAAGGAAGCCAGCTAAAATAGACAGTTTAATTAAGATCTAGAAACTTGTAACACCCCATATGTCCACATTTGCATAACAAAATGTATTTGGTGTACCAAGAATCAGGAAGACTTCAGACAGTGGTTGTCAACACTGAGATGACAGGCGTGCTAGATTTATGTGGCAAAGATGTTTAAGGAACCGTGATAAAAATTCTCCAATGAATAATTACCCAGCATGCTTGAAACACATGAAAAAATTAGAACGTCTTAGTAAAGAAAGAGTTTCTTCCAAAAGAAATAAGATGGAGAGGGGAACCAAGTAGAACTTTTAGAACAGAAAATATGATAATTAAAATTAAAAATTCAGTGGATGGGTTCCACAGCAGAATGGAGGTGATGGAGGAGAGATAGAACAATAGGAAACTCCCAATTTGAACAACAGAGAGAAAATAGACTGAAAAAAATTCACAGAGTTTCAGGGACCTGTGAGACTAACAAAGGATCTAACATTCATGTCATCTGAGCCTGGAAAAAAGGTGGAACTAGAAAAGTCCTAAAGAAAGAATGTCTGACAGGAAGTAGCATGAAGAAGTGCACTTGTCAAGTGCTGAAGAAAACAACCATCAACTCAGATTCTTAAACCTATGAAGCATCCTTCAGGAGTGAAGGGGAAACAAGACATTCTTAGATGAAAGAGGACTAGGAGAATTTGTTCCCAGCAGATCTACTCTAAAATAATTAAAGGAATATTTCTAAACAGAAAGGAAAGGATAAAAGAAGGAATAGCGGAACCTCTGGGAGGAAGAAAGAAGTCAATAAGCAAAAATATAGGTAAATACGATAGGCAGGCTTCCCTGTCCAGCTTCAGTGTTCTAAATTATATTGTATGATTGAAGCAAAGATTAAAACACTGCTGTGGTGTAGTTCTCCATGTATGTAGGTGGAATTTTTTTAAAAGATAATTATAAGCCAGAGAAGTAAAAGTACATAAAGGGTGATAAGGTTTATCCTAGAAAAATGAAGACTTCTCTTCACTCAAAAGTCTATATGTAAATGTTTGTGGCAGCTTTATTCACAAGAGCCAGAAACTTGAAATGCCCCGGCTGGTCTTCAAATGAGTAAATAGCTAAAAGAACTATGGTATGTCAGTACCAGGGAGTACCAAAACCTGGATGACTCTTCAGAGAAGTTTGCAGAGTGGGAAAAGCCAGATCCAAATGGTTGCACCTGAATGACTGAATTTATACAACATTCTTTTTTTTTTTTTTTGGTAAAGATTTTATTTATTTGATGGGGGGAGGGGTAGAGGAGGTGAGAGAGAGAGAGAGAGAAGCAGGCTCCCTGCTGAGCAAGGAGCCCAATGCAGGACTCGATCCCAGAACCCTGAGATCATGACCTGAGCCAAAGACAGATGCTTAACGACTGAGCCACCCACGTGCCCCACATATAACATTATTATAATGCAAAAATTATAGAAATGGAGACCAGATTAGATGTTGCCAGGGCTTAAGGAGGGGGTCATGCAGGAAGGAAGTAGGTATGGCCATAAAAGAGAACATGAGGATTCCAGTCTTGAAGGAAATGCCAGCATCCTGGCTGGGATGTTATACTAATGTTTCTCAACATTTATACTAATGTTTCTCAACAATTATACTAATGTTTATCAGTTTCATGGGAAACTGATAAAAAAAATACATAGGATTTCTCTGTAGTATTTGTTACAACTGTACATGACTCTACGATTATCTCCAATGAAGGGATAGATTAAAAAGTAAAAGACATCTACATTTTTCTGCTTGTTCTCTGGGACTACTGCTTGCTCCAGGAGAATAAGCCCCAGGTAACCTGTTGGAGGATCCAAGGCCACGTGAGACAGAGCTGACTCACACCTCGCAAACAAGAAAATCCGTGACTTGGTTGTTCACGTGTGAGCGAGCCCATCCATGATGAACAAATGAAGCCAATTCCGATCAGCCGTCATATTCATGAGGAATGACTCCTGGTTATTGTTTTAAACTACTAAGCTCTGCTTAGTAGAGCAGAGTAGCTCTGCCACTAAGCTCTGAGTTTTGTGCAACAGTAGTTAAGTTACAGAGAAATTTCACCAAAGACCCGAAGGATGAAAGGAAGCAGCTATCTGAACAGCACGGGGAAGAAAGTTCTGGCTGATTCTCTCATCCTTTTTCAGAATGGTGCCTAACATTTGGGAGGCTGGCATGTCATGTGTGAGACAGGAAGTGGTGGGAGGTGAGGTCCTGTAAGTTGGCAGGGGTCCGATTATGTAGGGCCAGGCTATGAAACTGTACCTTAGTCTTGGTGCCGTGGGTTTGGTGCTAACTCCAAGACTGCTCTGGAAGTGACTTTGGAAGCCACAGTAAGATCATTTCTTTTTTTAACTCCACCAAACACTTAGTTGGATACATACTACCAAATGACAATGTTTAACAAATGTCGCCTCTAGTTATTATCACTGTGTGCTGGGCATTGTGCTTGGGGCTGGGAGACTTAATTATCTGTCTCTGTACACTAGAAAGTATGCTTTGTGGACTTTGCTTCGTGCCCTGCCATTTCTTCAGGACCTCGTGCATAGTAGATGCTCAGTAAATATTCACAAAATTAATGAGTAAATGAAGAAACCAACATGTGTGTTGTCTTTATTGGCAGGTGGATCACCTCCTAGGTGGGTGGGGTGAGCCACTGACTGCTCTGGAGAACTCCCCAAGCAACGGAAGCACTTTAAATGCACTAATTCATTCAATTCTAAGAGCAGCCCTATAGGGAAGATGGTATTATTAATTCATTTAAAAATAGAATAAAATCTTGTATATACAGGCTCGCGTAGACAATGTATATGTAACTGCCTCTTCATTATGTTTGATAATGTAATGTTTATATAAACTTAGCTGTTTAATAGGCATGGCAAACTCAGTACATCCATCACCAAATTCCACATCATCTCTACAAACCCTAGTCTCCCTGCAGACTTGCTCAGCTGCTGGGAACTCCATGCTTCTACTTGCTTGAGTTAAAAATCTTGGAGTCATCCTCAAGTCTTTCCTTCCTTTCCCTACATCCAGTCCCATCGGTGAATCTTGCTGGTTCTGCCTTCCAGCCAGATGCAGATTCTGACCAATTCTCACCCTTTCCTCACTACCATCCTGGCCCTGGGCCCCATCCTCTCCTTCAAGCCTTATTGCAGCAGCTCCTAAGGTTTCCCTCCTTCTGCCTTCAGACCCCTCCAGTCTGTTGACTATACTTCAGATTATATTACTTCCATTCAAAGAGCTTCAGCTCACTTCTCATCTCATTCAGGGAAAAAGCCAATGGATGTGCATACGCAGGCACGTGCATCTTACTGTCTTCTCAATGATCTGTGAGCCCAGCGAAGGCGGCGACTTCTCCCTGTTTTGTTTACAGCCGTGGCCCCGGTCAGTGGCTGACAGTGCCTGGCATGGGGTAGGCGCCCAGGAAATGTTTGTCCAATGAACGTAATGATTGATATCAGCTCCCAGACATGCCCATATAGTAGCTAAGATTTTCTAGCATTTTTTTTTTCTTAGGATAGTGTGTGTTTTTTTTCCTAAAAGACTAGTTAAAGATAGAAGCTAAACAAATGACTTACTGCTTATGGCTTCTTGAGGCAGTTCTTTCGTTCCTCATCTTCTTCTCCATCTCCCTCACTCCTCAGCCCCTCCCGCCCTGTAGATCTGGAGAACAGAGAGGAACTGGAGAGGGAAGGAAAGGGGGCATAACTTTCCTCTCTCAGCGGTGGCTCTCCTGACACTGGCCAGCTTTGTACGGACAACCAGAGAGTTTCCCTTGGTGACAAGAACCATTTGTGGCAGATAATTGATTCCATGAGAGTTTTTTTTTTTAAAGATTTTATTTATTTATTTGAGAGAGAGAGAGAGAGAATGAGAGAGAAGAAGAGGTCAGATGGAGAAGCAGACTCCCCGCTGAGGAGGGAGCCCGACGCGGGACTCGATCCAGGGACTCCAGGATCATGACCTGAGCCGAAGGCAGTTGCTTAACAACTGAGCCACCCAGGCGCCCTCCATGAGAGTTTTTAACAATAAGGTATTACTTGTTTGATCATAGCTAAACAATGCATATGTGCATATTTATGACTGAAGAACATAGAACTGGAAGAAAGCCACAAAATAAGCCTAAAACGATAGGGAGGGGCTAGTTCTTGCAGGTTCTGGAATGTCTTAAGACTTTGGTTTTTACCCCAGAGGCAACAGGCAGCCACAGAAATGCTTTAAGCAGTAGATTGATGCCCTCAGATTAAGTTTTTAAAAGATCGCCCCAGATGCCCTGTGGGAAACAGATTGAAATGCAACCACGTGGGAGCAGGGGAGTCTCTGAAACTCAGGAGATGGTGACTTGGGTCAGGGTGGCCATCCCCGGCGAAGCAGGAAGGACATTCCCAGCTTAGCCAGAAGGCAAGTACACAGGACTTGGGGTTGTTGGATTGTGTTAAAAGATGATTTTCCAAAGCAGGTGAAATCACAAAGAATGAACACGTTACACATTCTGCTTTAGCTCATTAGTTAAATGAGAGAACAAAGCAGAATATTATGAGTAGTTCAGAGGGTAACCCGGAGAACCCACAATGTATCTGGCAAAGGGAAATGAATGTTGGAAAGGAGGCAAAACTTTGCCTCCTTGGCAGTGGGGGAGGGAAGTCAGTTGAACCTCCGCTTCATGGGGCAGAATTTGCCTCTTCATGGACTAGAACTACTTTGCATTTCTATGAGTTATCCACAATTTAGATGCAGAATAGCTCCCACGGAATCCGAAAAAGATAATCCCACAACTATGTGTACTAAGGAATGCAGTTTTCTATTAAAGCATAGATTTTTCCCCCCTAATAATTGCATGTATGAGTGTGTGTGTGTGTGCGTGTGTGTCTGAATGAGAGCTGGTGGGGAAGGGTCAGATATTGCCCACAATCTTCAGCAACAGGGCTCTGTCTCCTGAATGAAAGTATACTGGAGGGCCGCCTGGGTGGCTCAGTGGGTTAAAGCCTCTGCCTTCCGCTTGGGTCGTGATCTCGGGGTCCTGGGATCGAGCCCCACATCAGGCTCTCTGCTCGGCGGGCAGGCTGCTTCCCCCCCGCCCCCGCCTGCCTCTCTGCCTACTTGTGATCTCTCTCTCTGTCAAATAAATAAATAAACAAATAAATAAATAAACAAATCTTTAAAAAACCCCAACAAAGTATACTGGAGTAGAAACAGGTTAAAAAGCAGGAATAGCCTACTTTTTAAACTTAATAATTTACTAATAGCATTTTCTATGGTATAAATATTATGTGACAATATCATTTTTAATGATAGCAATTTCCAGTTTACAGACATGCCATAATTAATTAAACCAGCCCCCCTGGAATGCTGAGAGTGTTTCCAGTTTTTATGTGGAAGACTCTTATTCCCATAGGTTTGCCTATTTCCTTAATTATTCCCCGAGGGGGGAAGTTCCTAGAAATAATATCTCCAGGTCAAAGGGTAGGCATAATTCTGCCTCTAGAAAGATTGTGCTAATTTACCTCGCCATCCGCAAAGGACTGACATAGCTAATTTATCACCTGTGGATGCTTTTTAAGGCTTTTTAATCCTCTTTGTACAAGTTCTATTTTATGATTAATTATCCTGTTCTTGCTGGTCTTTTTCTTTGCAGTGAATTTAAAATGTACCTTGCTACCTACCGTGCAGTCTTCTCCAAATTAGCATTTCTTTCCTTACAAGTAAAGGAATACGTAAATGATAGGCATGGGATCATGTTTACCCATTAAAATTTTTTTCCCTTTCTTAAAATAAATAATTCTGAACTGGCTCATTGTTTTAGGAAGTGGCATTGATAGCAGCCTACAGGTGCCAAAGAGCTCCCTGTATACTCTTCATCTGTCATCTTCTGAAATCCCATAAGGATAGTTATTTGTAGGACCGGAAAGTCCCAACCACCTCGGTCTCAGAGATCATCCAGGTCAAAGCTCTCGCAGTGTGGAAGGAGAATTTTGCAGACCTTGGCAGACAGGGCAGAGTGGGGATTATATGCTGGGCTCCTTTCTACCTCCTGTTTGGTCTTCGTTAAAGGCTCTTCCTCTCTACCCCCAGATTACATCCGTGGGCACATTCTCTGCGGCTGTTGGGCCGTCCTTATTTGGTGGCATTTGCTCCATCTGGAAGTGATGGAGGAGCCCGAGACCATAGAGGGCAGCTGATCACTCTGACCATGCGTCGTGCACCCAAGAGGAGGGCCAGGCGCTCCTGGTGAAGGGATGGGTCAGCCCCAGCTCGGTGACTGCGGGTGCCCGCAGGAAGCCAGCCGGCCAGGGTGCTTCTTAGCTGCAGCCAGAGCTAACTGAGAGCAAGAGGCTGAAGGTTAGCAAGGCAAGGAAGGCCGAGAAAAACAGAAATACTTCTAATGTAGTTGGAAATACCTTGCATGTTTGGGTTTCTGGACTTCGGTCAAGGATACGGAAGGATACAACTTGGATACAACTTGCTAGGATACCTTCAAGTCCTAACCTGGGATGTTAAGACCCCAGTTGCAGACATACTCCATTAAAAACAATCACTGGATGGGCACCTGCATGGCTTAGTCGTTAAGTAGCTGCCTTCAGCTCAGATCACGATCTCAGGATCATGGGATTGAGCCCCAGATTGGGCTCCCTGCTCCGTGGGAAGCCTGCTTCTCCCTCTCCCACTCCACCTGCTTGGGTTCCCTCGCTCGCTCTCTTTCTCCATCAAATAAATAAAATCTTTTTATAAAAAGTAGAAAAATAAAAACCATCACTGGAGATGAACGCTTGGTGCCAGAGACATTACCAATGCAAATGTCGCTCTGAAATAGCTAAGCTATAAAGTCGTCGTCCAGATGAAAGAGCATATGGTTACAACGAAGTGTCTCTTTTTAGATTGTGATAAGCTTGAAAATAAACTTCTTACAGACGGCTCGACCCTCGGCATAAGTGTGTGCCTCTCTAGGAGTCCAACTTTTCTGGGAAACTCCTGGGGTTATAAGATAGCTTATTCTCCAGAGCAGGGCAAACCAAAGGTGAAACCTCGGCTTTTTTTCTGCTAGCTTCATGCCCTCAAGTAATACTTAGCCAGTTACCTTCCTGAGGCTGTATGTCCTTATGCAGTGGGCATAGTGGGGCACCTGCTTCACAGGGCTGTGGGGGAGGGGGTTAATTGAAAGAAAAGAATGCACAACAAGGCTCAGCACTTCGCAACGGAAAGGTTCAGCGGGTGCTAGGTGTTGCTATTAAGATCCTGGATAAAAAGAGCGTTTGGTTTGTTTTGGAGAAGAGGTAAAAATAAGGTTAGCTTGTGAGCAGTGAGGTTAATTTAGGGCTTGTGGGGAGATGGGGAGTATCTCGGGATTCTCGCCTGGGCTATATTCCCTCCTCATTTTTCTCTCGAGGGACATATAAACGGATTTTTGGGTTCATGAAAAGGTCACATGATCTTCAACAGTTGAGAAATACTGCCATAGACCAGAGGGAGGCAAACTGCAGCCTGGCCTGCTGCCTGATTTTTTTTTTCATAAAGTTTTTTTGGAAGATAACCACACCATTAATTTATACCTACTCTCTGGCTACCTTTGTGCTACAACTGCAAAGTTCAGTAGCTCCAACAAAGACCTATGATCATCAAAGACTAAAATATTTACCCTCTGGCCCTTTACAGAAAGTTTGTTGACACTTGCAATGGACCATAGAGACCTAAATGGTCACATCTTACGTAGGCTTTCTGATTTTTCTTGAGTATACATGGAGGCATATATAATTTCCAATTAACAGAAATGTTGTGACCAAAATTTGGTTTCTGTCACCTTTACGACAGTCCATGCATTCTCTAGAAGCTTCATTTGTGCCTCTGTTGTTCAGCCCGTTGTCACGGACTGCTAATAAAATTAGGAACTCAAAACAAATTCTTCCTCGTTTCAGCTGCTTTGTTGGCCCTGGGAGTCTCGGTGAATTTACCAGACTGTTCTTGGTTAGGAGAAGAAGCTAGTAAAAGTGTCATCGATTTGAAACCAGAGCTAAGCAATTATTAAGGGTATCCAATTTTAAAGAAAGACAATGGAAAAAACAGTACGAATCATATAGGAGTTGGTGACAATCTAAGGCTGCAAATTAGATGTAATAAAGCCACTCCCGATAACTAGCAAGTACATACTGAAGGAAATTGTCATGTAACTGCTAAATCTGGTGTCTCTCCACCCAGGTTGTCAGAGCTGTGTGATGTGCTTATCTTTTTAGCTTCAGCAGTGGCTCACGAGGATTAACTTGTCCAAATCCGGAACTTTGAAGATATTCACAAAGCCTCATATTTTTTGAATGTGCAATCTCCGATCAGCGCACGCTCATCTCTAGGAGTGGTTCTGACTTGGTCCCCCTGGGGGACATTTGGCAATGTCTGGAGATAATTCTGGTTGTCAGCTGGATAGGAGGAGTGTGCTGCTGGCCTTCAGTTGGCAAAGGCCAGAGATGCTACTAAACATCCCACAACACGTGGGACACCCCACCCCCATCACTCTACAAAAAATTACCTTGCCTGAAATATCACTAGTCCTGAGATCGTGGAACCTTGATGCGTGGGAGGTGAGCTATTTCAAGATGAAATTTATTCTGCCATCAAATTTTCTAATGGTATATTTATCACTTGGCTCATCTATTCTTTATGCCTAGCGAGAACAACACTTAGCTATTATCCTTGGGATAAAAGTTTCCTCTGTTAAATAGAAAAAAATTTAGTTCAATCAATTGACAGAAAAACGTTAACTAAAAAGTACTACAGATGGTAAGTCGATGTGTTATATAAAATACGAAGGAGATGGTTGAATGAATTAATTTTAAGGAGATAAAAAAAACCTGCTGTAAACTCTTGAGTGGGATTGTTCTCGAATTGTCATCTTTTTAACAATGTCTGTGTTACTCCAACGAATTGCACATGACCATGTTCAGGGAGTCCTGTTTCATTCCCTTTATTTCGGGTAAGTTTTTATTTTTATTTTTTTTAAGATTTTTTTTACTTATTTGACAGAGAGAGAGAGAGAGAGATCACAAGTAGGCAGAGAGGCAGGCAGAGAGAGAGGGGGAAGCAGGCTCCCCACTGAGTGGAGAGCCCGATGCGGGGTTCAATCCTGGGACCTTGAGATCATGACCTGAGCTGAAGGCAGAGGCCTTAATCCACTGAGCCATCCAGGCGCCCCCCCTTGGGTAAGTTTTTAATCTTCAGGTACCCAGTGGCTCTCCCAGAATTCTTAGGACAGAGAGTGTCCAGCAGTGAAGTTGAGAGTTCACCGGAGCTCAACAGATTTATTTCTGCTTCTTAATCTCTCTTCTACCCACGACAGCATCTCACACTGCTTGACTTCGAAGGCCTCTGTGTACCACTTGTGGGAAAGCACGCATCTCACAGGCCCTCCTCGTGGAGGGCCAACTCTTTGTTGGCAGTCCCAAGTGGGAAGCACTAGGTTTTCTGTGTCTTTATGAATATTTATGACCTGGGTTTGCAAATTACAAATAAAACACCTGGGGTACGTGTTAAAGAGCAAATTTGTCTGGCCCCACCCTGGGAGGTTCTGAGTCAGTAGACCTTGGCTAATCTCTAGGAATCTACATAATTAACAATTATCTTGAGTAATGCTGGACCAGCGCTGAGAATCACTGATGCGTGATGTCTGGCAGAATGAGGAATGGCCTTGATGGCACGAATGCTCCCAACTTTTGCATTATTTTTGTACCATGTGTTTGTATGTTACAAACATCCTGAGCTGCCTTTTCATAAGCCAAATTTTGGTTTTTCCTTCTCTCCTGATGAACCAACATGATGTTGGTTCTATTCCACAGTGATGCCCCCGCCAATAGCTGCATATAAATTTATATAATAGTATTTTTGCAGTCATTTATAATATTGCACTTTTGCCCTTACTAAATAAAACAGAAGAAAAACGAAGAATGAAAAACAAAGATCGCCTAAACATGCTACAGATGGATGAAAGGTGGGCATTACTGGGCATGCTGAATTTGAGGAGTCTTTAGTTTGCACTCAAAAGCCTTTGGACATTAGCCAGGAAAAGACTGGTTTGATTGTGAAGAAAATGAACAAGTAGAAAAGGAAGTTAGAAATGGTATCATTCAAGAGTGAATCTGAAAGTTGAGGCATAATTAGGAAATGTAAATTATCTTCCTAAGTGAAAATAATGTTTTGCTACAGTGGATATATTTTTGCATACCTTTAGCATGCTCAATTTCTAAAACATTTTCAGGAGCATGTGCAAAAGAAAGGGGTTGCCAATAGTAGAATGACAGCCTATTTTCCGCACTCCTTATGGGAACAGAGTGATGGTTATTCCCACTGTAATTACAGTCCTCTGGCAGTGGTCAAACTTTCAGGGAGTCAGTTGTCTCATCCATTATTCAGACATGGAGTGAGATGTTGGTAAGACTTCTATGTGTCAACTACAGGACTTGAAATATTACTTTTCATGGTGGGGTCTCTATCCTGAGAAGGAGTTTATGTTTGAACTCTTTACCAATGGTTCTCACAATTTGGCTTTTAAAGTTCCTAAGTCCATTGGTTAATTAGACTGTGGTCTGATAGCAACAGAAGGAGGACTGGTGAAGAATGCAGTTATTAAATTAGGCTGTAATTTTAAGATTTTGTTTAATTATCTCTACATTTTTCTCTTTAAACATTTTAAGTATTTTATTTTGAGACAGTTGTAGATTTATATTTAGTTGTAAGAAGTATTACACAAAGATCCTGTACCCTTTACCCAGTTTCCGTGATGATAACATCTTCAAAACTATAATGCAACATCATAACCGAGATATTAATATAGTCAAGATAGGGGATAGTTCCATTGCTACAAGGATCCCTCTTGTTCCCTTTTTGTTGATATATCCACTTCCATCCCTAACCCTAGAGAATCACAGATCTATTCTCCATTTGTGTAATTTTGTCATTTTAAGAATGCTATAAATGGGGTCATATAGTATGTATCCTTTTAGGTTTGGCTTTCCCCTCTACCCTACTCAGCGTAATTATCTGAAGACTCATTCAAATTGTTGCAGAATTGAAAGTTCAGTTGTTTTTGTAGCTAAGTAGTATTCCATGATATGGATGTACCACCTTAGCCCACTAGAGAATATATGAGTGTTTCTAGTTTTGCACCGATACAGATCAAGCTGCTATGAACATTTATGTTCAGATTGTGTGGGTGTGGGTGTGTGTTTATTGGGGGGATGTTTGCATTTCTCTGGGATAGATACCTAAGAAAGCAACTGTGGGTCATATGTTCCTTGTCTGTTTTTTAAAGAAACTGCCCAGCTGTGTTTCAGAGTGCCTGTACCATTCTACATTCCGACCAGCAAAGTGTAAGACCCACTTTCTCTGCATCCTTTCCAGCATTTGGTGATGGTATTATTATTTTTTTCCAGCCAGTCTGATAGATGTGTAGTAATATTTCATAGTGGTTTTACTTTATGTTTACCTAATGGCTAATAATTTTTTATTAAACATTTAATAGACATGTTTTCTGTGCTTCATCATCTGTGCATCGTCTTTGGTGAAATGTAATATTGTTCATGTTTTTTTGTTTTTTTCTTCCTTCCATTTTGTAATTGGATTGTTTGGCTCTTTACTGTTGAGTTTTAAGAGTTCTTTATGTATCCAGATGCTAATCCTTTGTCAGATTCGTGGTTTGCAAACATTTTTTCCCAGTCTGTAACTTGTCTTTTCATCCTCTTTTTTTTTTTTTGAAGATTTTACTTATTTATTTGACAGAGAGAAAGAGATCACAAATAGGCAGAGAGGGCAGGCAGAGGGAGAGGGGGAAGCGGGCTCCCTGCTGAGCCAGAGAGCCCACTGCGGGGCTCGATCCCAGGCCCCTGAGATCATGACCTGAGCCGAAGGCAGAGGCTTAACCCACGGAGCCACCCAGGCACCCCATCTTTTCATCCTCTTAATAGAGTTTTTCACAAAGCAAAAATTTTTAAGTTTTGAGAAGGTACAGTTTGACAAGTTCTTTTATGGATTGTACTTTTGGTGTGAAGTCTAAGAATTCTTTGTCCAGACCATAATCCCAAACATGGTCTTTTTTTTCTCTTCCCTAAAGTCTTATAGTTTTGTTTTGTATGTAAGTCCATTTTTGAATTTAAGATGAATGTTTTAGGTTAAGGCATTTGTTTATCGTGCTTTTTTTTGTTGTTTTTTTTTTCTACAGATATTCAATTATTCCTTTGCCATTTGTTTGAAAGGCTACCCTTTCTCTGTTGAATTACTTTTCTATTTCTGTCT
The DNA here is from genome assembly GCA_028533885.1 of Nasua narica. Taxonomy (NCBI): domain Eukaryota; kingdom Metazoa; phylum Chordata; class Mammalia; order Carnivora; family Procyonidae; genus Nasua; species Nasua narica. The sequence continues at coordinate 114,340,638 of CM052811.1, forward strand.
CCATGCTTTTATATTTCCTGATGAGTTCAAGGACTATGCAAGATTAAAGCCAATAAAATCTATTTTAATTGTACTATTTTACTGATACCTCTGGATATTTAAAAAATAATAATTCTCTTTCGTTTAATTTATAGCATTAATTTTTATTAAACAAAACAAAACAAACAGAAAAAACTCCTCTCTCATGTCATTAGAAATTCCTTCTGAAATTTATTTCAGTTAGTATACCTATGCTATCCTATAGGTAGGTAAAATATATATTACTGGTGTAGTATAATTTCCTATATATATAATTTCCTATATATATATATATATTTCCTATATATATTGTTGTCCTATATATATTGTGTGTATTATTCATATTACTACATTTTTAATACAATGACTACCTATATTATCTTAAATGCATACATCTATATGGTATTATATATATTTGTACCACATACTTACTGTATGTAATAGAAGTACTGTCATTAAATTTGTCCTACCTTATTGTTGAGGCTTTAGTTTCTATTTGTTATTATTATAAATAATAATACCAGAATTATACATTCAGCAAGAGGAGACGTTTATCTTACCTTCTGTATTCAGAGCAAAACTTCAACATGGAGTGGAGTTCATGTTCTTTTTACCACCCCAAATAAAACGATTAATGTTTACTGAGTGAGAAGAGAAAATCAGAATCTGTTCAGCATTGCAGACAAGTAGTAGCAAACCTGAATTCCTTATCCGCCTGCCCCTTACTAATAAAGTTGTAGAAGGCATTTATTTTTATTAAATATATATATTTTTAAATATTTTATTTATTTATTTGACAGAGAAAGAGAGAGACAGTGAGAGGGGGAATATAGGCAGAGGGAGTGGGAGAGGGAGAAGCAGGCTTCCTGATGAGTAAGGAGCCTGATGCGGGGCTGGATCCCAGGACCCTGGGATCATGACCTGAGCTGAGGAAAGACGCTTAACCGACTGAGCCACTCAGGAGCCCCTAGGGATTTAAAATCCCTAGAAGGCATTTTAAATTGAGTATGCTTTGAATGGCCAAATGTTTTATGTGGACTTTTTGTTTCTTCTTACTAGCTCAGAGGTTCTTAAACTTTATAGTGCATAAAATTTATTTATGGGTTTACTATACAAAACCACACAAATATGGTACTTAGAAGGGAATTTAAGGATTAGGGAGGTATTTGTGATTGGATATTTACCCACATGTCAGCACTTGAATTCAGAATTCCTCTGTCAATTTTGGGCTGCATTTGGGCTTTTTCTTTAGGATAGATTCTTATTCTTTTAAGGTTCTTCATATTTGTTGTCAGGTGGCTTTTAGAGGTCAACAGTAGAGTATAAGAGTTCCACTCAGATCTCTGCTATCAGTGAATATTACCATTAATATACATCCTTATGAATTTTTAGGTTAAAACATCTCATTTTATTTTGCTTTTGGAGAATGTTGTTTTTCATTTACTCATTAGCTCTTTGCACTTTCCTCTCCGGCATGATTAATATTTTAGTGTCTAGTTTATATTGGTTATTCCAATCAAGGTAGCTTTGGTTGCCCAGATCAGAACTCCATTTAGTTTCAATTAAGAATGATGTTGATGGTGGTGGGTTGCAAGGGACAGATGATTTCCAAGAAAATCGGGAGAAATCAGCAACAGAAAGATGACAAAGGACTAAAATATCTCTTCTGCCTGGAGTAGAAATTATCTAGTTCTCTGTACCCGGTTCTACTGCCTAACTATTAGGCACATGATTCAATATGGTTGCCAACCTCCATTTATAACCTAGTAGGGTTGACCTCGCAACTCAGCCTGTGCCTCAGTAATCTTTGAGTCTCTGAGTTGGATGTTCTGAGGGAGAATCTGGTTGAGGTTGATCAGTCATTTATTTGCTAGTCTAGTCTCTAGCCCAACTCTTGACCCTCAGTAATGAGGGATGTCATATGACATGTAGGGGCCGTCTCTTTCTAGGACTGTCAGTGAAATCTTCAGCATATATTGGGCCCATGGTTTCTATATTTGATTGCATTTGAAATAAGAGCGTGTACCATGAATGCCTGTATTATTTGTGCTGATATGGGCTTTTAATCTCTGGGATGTTTTCTGAAATGTTGCTACTGATACTGTTATTGAAATGTTAAGAAATTTGCCTTCAAATATTCATTTTCATAGGATGCCAGTAATTGAATGACATAATATGCCTGTTGTGGAAACAATTTTGGGTTTTAAAATTTTATTTTCCCAAAGTAGCATCATGCTTATGGGTTAGAATACTTTACAGGTGAAAACATCAAAAAGAAAACATTTACGTGCAAATATCAGTACTGTCTGACTCAGTGATGCTCAACTGTGTCTTTGTATTTCCTCCCAGATATATCAGCGATGCTGGCTAGTATTCAAGAAAGCTTCAAGCAAAGGTCCAAAACGACTGGAGAAATTTTCTGATGAACGTGCTGCATATTTTAGGTGTTATCATAAGGTAAAACTTGATTGTTGTGGCTTTCTAGAAATCTGTTCACAAATAGGTAACCTGAGTTCATTGAATCTGAGAACTTGTCTAGATCATTTACCAGAAGTACAAATAATACTTTGTCCAAGGACAAAACATGTCGCAATTACTATTTGTTAATTGTTTAAAATAATGGACTCCTGTAAAGTTATTCTTCTGATTTCCTACTATTTGTTGTTGTTTTTCCAAACTCTAGTGTAGACTTTACCATGTACTTTTGAATTTTCAATTTGCATAATAAACCCAACTCCTACCATTGAATCCCCTTGAGAATAAAGATTAGATCTCTGTGCATGGAGCACATCTAGTGCCTGACACAGGTTAGATCCTCATTCGGTGCTTGATATGTGTGGTGAGCATGAGGGGAAGAACCTAGAAAATGGGTGAATGGTGAAAGAGGAGGAAGTTCCATGCATTAGTTTATTTTTTTTAAGCTTGATGACTAAATTTAATTCAGACTTGCAGTTTGAATAGTGGTAGTCAGCTTTCCTCACTAAAAATAGTAACTGTGTATTAAAATACATCCTCTGGGAGTAGAAAATGAAGGAAAATACAAGGCATACTTGGATTTACAAATTAACCATGTCTTTCCCTCTACAGGGCAACGTTTTTCATGGCCCTTGTTAATGGGCAGCCTGTGTCTTTACTCTTTTCATGAAAATATATGCAAATACATGGTTAACTCTTTCCCCCAAGGTGCTGGTTATTTCCATTTTGGGAAAATACTACTCTTGTCTATGGAGGAATTATGTTTATTTTTAGATAGAACATTTTAATTGTTTCAATTTTCTCTCTTGAGATTCTGATCCTTATTTGGTGAGATTTTATCTGGAGTGGGGCGACTCGCCATTTAAAATTTTATGTGAAACCAGTAGATTCATTAGCACAGAAATTTAGCTAGGTGATGGAAAGTGAATAATCTTTCCTTTCTATGCAAATTCTCCACAGGTGGTGACTTTAGGACTTCTTATTAAGGAGTTGTGTTGACACCTTGGTTTATCCAATAATGAAAAGCAGTAGGGCAAGCTGTATTCCTTTGCAACTTAGAGAAATAAAGCATATGCCATGCTTTATAGGCCCATCTGCACATACATAAAGGAAGAAAAAGCACTAAGCAAGACTTTGGAGATAAGTAGGGAAGGGAGTCAAGAGTAATATCTTCCTTGTGTAATATTTCCCCACCATCTCATAATAAAGTTCCATATTCCAAGGTCAGCTTCCTTCCCAGCCTACCTTTAACGTAAGGGAGAAAGAACTCAAGGAAACCTCTTGAAGAGTCTAAAATTTCCTCCATTTCTTTTCCTTGTATTTCCACTATTCAGATAAGGGTGTCTGTCTTCAGGCAAGAATTGTTGAGTTGCGACTCTATTAGATAGGAGCACTGCTCCATGAAGCCAGTGATGGAGTACCTTTGACCCCTTGCAAATAATCTTGAGCCAATTGTAGTATTTCTCTAACTCTTGAAACTTCTGGTGTCCAGACATTTTGGACCAGATGTGATATGTCCCAGTTATCCCACACATACCCAGTATCTTTGCTAATAGTAAGATGGTGAACAATGATTCCGGAATGGCTTGCTTCCTATTTCTTGAGAGGCCTTGCCTTAAAAGGGAGCTCAAAATGCCCGAGGGAGTGTTTGGTTTATCCACAGGACAAAAGGAGAGTCTTGTCTTTTCCAGGTTTTTGTTCCTTAACTGACCTCGATTCCTTCCCTCCACCTCTCAGGTCCATCAAATCCTGGGGACCAGATTTCCTATTCTGATTGACTGTTTTCTTCATTGTTCTTTATTTCTTTCTCATTGTAATTAACAAGGTCATCTAAAGCCTTCATCTCCGAGGTGGCCAGAAGTTGTGGTTCCGCATCAGCTCTCTCTTGAGAACCTCAACGGTCTGTAACTTTACAGTTCACCATCTGCCACCGCACGATGGCATGTTTGTGTCACCCCAAAATTCACGTGTTGAAACCTAAACCCCAGTGTGATGACATGTGGAGCTGGGGCCTTTGGGAGGTGGTTAGGGCGTGAGAATGGCGTCCTCATGCCTGGAATTAGTGCTCCTACAAAAGAGATGGCAGGGAACTCCCTCCTCCCTCCCTCCATGTGAGGACACGCGCATCTGTGAACCAGGAAATGGGGCCTCACCAGACACTGAATTTGCCAGTGCCTCTGCCTTGGGCTTCCCAGGCTCCAGAACTGTGAGAAACAAATTTCTGTTGTTTATAAGCCACCCAATCTGTGGTAATTTGTTACAGCAGCTCAGATGGACTAAGGCACCATCGACTCTTGTCCTGTCTAGTCCTTGTGTGTGACCGCTAGTTTTGATCAGTACTTTCTTGTTCTGGTAGAGTTCCACATAGAGCCCAGAAATCCCTGATTCCTCACAATCCCCTATACCTAATATGGAAAAATAAAGAAATAGGCTATGCTTTGCTTACAGACCTTCCCATACCTAAGAGAAGAAAAAAGATAAGTGAGGAATACTTTATAGGAACTCCCCAAATCCAGTCTGTCAGCCAGGGATGTTAGCTCTGTGTTCAAGATGCATAGAGACTCCAGACATTCTCACAACCTCTCTTGCTACCACTGTGGTCCAAGCCCAGGGCTGCCTGATGGCTGGCCCTCTACAGGGAATTCAAAACACTCATACCACATCATGGTCCTCCATGCAAAACCCTCAGCCAAGTCTTTATAATGGCCTCCACAGTCACACGATTTGATCCCTTGTCCCCTGTTTCACCTCATCTGCTCAGTTCTCCCCATCCCACCTTACTCTGCTGCAGGCACCCTGGGCTCTTTGGTTTCCTGAGAGCGTTGTATATGGTGTTTCCTTTTCTGGAATGTTCCCCCCACAGATATCCACGTAGCTCATTTTCCTGTGTTGTTCAGGTCATTGCTCAATTTTCTCCTCTAAGAGAGGCTGTTCCTTGATCTCTTATTTAAAATAGAATCCTTTGACACACCTGCCCATCTCTGTTTTTCTCTTCAGGGCTTATCACTACATGTATATTTGTTTGGTTATTTCTTACCGTCTTCCCCACACCACCACCATAAAATGAGGTCCACAAGAGCAGATTTTGTGTTTATTTGTTTGGTGGTAGGGGGAGGCCTGGTTCACCATTACCTAATATATAAAAGACAAATTTTAAACTATAGGTTGAGAAGCAATGAATATTATTAATAGATGAGGTAGAGTACATACAAATGGCTTTGTGTCATACTTTTATTTAGCTTACCAAAAGAAGTCTGTACTTGAGACACCTGAAGCCAGGAAAAGGAATCTGGATTTGAGGGATATGGGGTAGTTGGTGATGGGGGCATAAAAAGCCAGGGTTGGGAAGTTTTGGGAGAACAGACTCAAATATAAAACCAAAGTGAACTGTAATGACCCCCTCTGAATGTGAACCAAGTAAGGGAAGATCGAGGACAAACTCGTCCTACTTCAGACTTCTACCTGCTGGCTTTGGAATTTAATATGTAAATCTTCGGGGACTGTGGTAAGCCACATTCTCTTTCATCTATAATAATCATTAACCAAAGTTCAAAGCATTAGAATGGAAGAATTATCTACATTAAGCCTCCAAGCCCTTGATGAGTTCCTGTAGCCATTCATAGTCCTTACTTTCTCAGATCTGATACATTTCGTATTAATCTCTTGGGGGCATATAAAAAGCCAGAATAACTCTGCAATATGCATTTTTTATCTAAATGCTGTGTAATTTATGAATCTTGATAATAAAATACTGAGGTTATAAGTAGCACACCATGACCAGATTTCAGAATTTATTTGACTATAAATAAAGCAATTTCTGAAAGAAATGAGGAGCTGTCCCTTATGCTATTTGATCAGTACAGAGTGTGGCATATGTAGCCACATTCCTCCTGGAGGAAAACTGTAGCATTTATGAGACCATAGTACCTCTTTCATTTCATTCTTAGAGATATTATTAAGAAAAAAAAATGCTACTTTTGCATATCTGATTCCTATTAGAAGTTATAAAACAGGCAATTGACTGTAGAATTTTAAAACTCGGAGCCTTCCTCACTGAAAATGTAGCTAAGGAGGATCTCATGAAAAAAAAATGGAAAATAAATACATGAATAATGCACATACAGAGCAATTCATTTTTCATTTCTTTACCTCTTCCATGAAGTTCCCCTCAAGCACCACAGCTGTCAGAGATGGCTGTGAAATTGATTAACTGTAATTGCAACAATACTGATACTCCAGTGACTTTAAATGTAGTTCCCGACCTTCTTGTTAAAGGCAAGTTCACTGTTTTCATTCAGGAAATCAAAGTTGCTCACCCCAACCAGAAGGGGTTGAGCGTTTCTATGAATAATTTTACTTTTTCAAGATGAGTAACAATTGGAAGGCAATCTAAGTGGAAGGAAGACCATCTACCGTTTTTGAGACCAAGCCAAATGGTGGGGTGGGAAGTATGCTGGACCCAGATTTGGGAAACCTGATTTCTACTCCTGGCTTTGCCATCGTTCACGTGTGATAGGTTGCCTCACTTCTGTGCAAGACTGACCTCTCTTAAAAGGTAAGCTGAGGCATAGTAAACATTTTAAGAGTGTATGTGAGCAAAAATCGATTCAAATCGTGCAACACCAAACTGGAAGTGGTAGGAGTCCCCCACCTGGGGAGTTGGGGAGGGACTTTTATAGTGAAAAAGAGGAAGCAAAGTAAGGCAGTTATTGATTGGCTGTAGCTTAAACCAGTTGGCTGTGATTGGTTGTTCTTAGCATTTTGACATCATAACCTTGAGGCATTTATAGGCTCGGGATTTGGTTTGCTTCCATAGGCTCTCAGGGCATGAGAGCCACATTAGTCTAATGGTCTCCTTGTTTGTTTAACACCTCCAAGGCAAGTCATGTCATGGCTTCTCCATCATTGCACATTGCTGAGCCTGCAGGATTCGGTTCACTCTGGACCGGAAGGACAGTTCTAACCGATTCTCTAATAGAGTGTTTCCCAAAATGTATGCCAGAGACTGTGAAAGGGGAGAGTTCCTGGAGGAAGAGGGTTCCATGGTTAAAGAAGTTTGGGAACTGCAACATTTCTATCCATTCTTGAGATTCATAATCAGAGCTTATCAGAGGCACTGAGGAGGCCTATAACTAGGACAACTGAGTAACTTTAGGTCAGCATTTCCAAAACTGACTGGGCCATGGAGCTACCTTTTTTAAAAATCATATGTTCCATGGAACAAAGAAATTTAATTCTAAGGAACACAATTTTGGATATGCTGCTTATGTGTGTTACCTTGTTTACTATATGTCCACTTGGCCTGTTGTTATTTCAACAGTGAACATCTGGAGATGATCATTCCTACTTTACTGAAATCATAGCGTTAACTTATGTATCAAAGGAATACATGTTCATGAATGTATCAGAAAAATGAGAGACTCTCTCACTGGAAAGAGTAATCACCATTATTATTTTTGTCAAAGAGTTATGTTTTCTGTCATTCTGTCCTTCTTAAGTGAGTAGGTCACTTTCCATCTCCCAAACCCATTGTCAGACCTTGTTCTTGGTTTCTGCAAAAGTAAGATTCCAGGTTCTTCCCAGTACGCTAACATCTTAAAAATTATTTCTCTAAAATTTCCACCAGCTTATCACTTGTGTGTCTGTGTCAATGTTAGTATTTTCTGTATTAATGACTCTCTCTTCTAAAACATTTCCTCTCGTGATGTAGCTATCTATAATAGATCTTTTCAAAATCTTACCATATATCATAGAATCTTTTTTCAGTGTTCACATACATAGCTTTGGAGTCATTCCCTCTTTCTGGAAGAAACCTACCAGACCCTGTTCTAGAAGCTGCCTTCACTTGTGCCAGTGAGGACATGCCTCTGCACATCTCCACAGGTTAAATTATAGCTTATTACTTGGAAACTTTTCTGAGATGGTAAATGCTTCCACATTTCTTAGGTAGAGTGGATAGAACGGGTTAACTATAGTACCCAAACTACATCTTCCTGTTTTAAGTGCTCAAGGAGGTAAAAGTCTACACCAGTGTGCCAGTCTCCTGAAATATGTTCAAAATTGAATTAACTATCTTTCCTACCTGAGCTTGGTTCCTTTCTGGAGTTCCTCAGTGTAAGGCACTAGATTCAGCCTCTTCCTTATCCCTCTCCTGTCTCCTGTCTAGTCCATCACCACGTTTGCTCATACTTCTGCCCTCGCGTGGATGCCCTTCCTTCCCTGGTCCATGTGGCGACATTAATCAATCCCTCAAAGTCTCTACTGTGTTTTTACCTCCCCATGACTCTTCCTGACCCATCCCACGTTAGCCTGTGGGAAGGGAAGGGAAGATGGGGGCCGAGATTGGAATGATACAGTTGCAAACCAGGGGGTGCCAGGGATTGTGGGCCTCTGCCAGAAGCTAGGGGAGAAACCTGGATCAGATTCTCCCTTGCAGCCTTCAATAGGAACCACCCCTGCTGATGCCTTGATTTTGGGATTCAGCCTGCAGAGAGAAAACATTGCTGATGTTCAGGGTGCCCAGTTTGAGATGTTTTGTTCTGTATGGCAGCCCTAGGAAGCTCACACACCTCCCCAGACCTAATCACCACCTTCGTAACTTGCTTCCATTTTCTTGGTAGTTGTTTCTGTAACTCTAAATGGTATGTTTATATCTCTCTTATTTTGCACCTCCTACATTAGGAACAGGTTCCCCATGTTAGGAAGTTAATGATGTGGCTCATGTATACAATTCCTCACCAACTCTTTCCTTTTCCTTATGAATGATGGTGATTACATTATTTTAAAGAACTATTGATTATACGTGCAACATTCAGTGATGTACTAACATCTGTGCCTTTCCCCATTAATGTTGGGAAGTACTTGTTGACACCCAACCTCATACGATGAAGGTACTTGTTGCCTCTACCCTTTACTTGTCTCTGCTCCAACTTGTTGGGTTTTCTTCGCTTTCATATTACCCAACTCCAGATTATTGCTGCCTTATAGAAATGGGAGCCCACTGGTGTCACCCATTCCATTCTTTACAGAGAAACTGGAAATGCAGATTTTTTTGGTGAGAACCTCTAACGTTTAAGTATATTTGTCAAATACAGCATAAACCAAAATCAAATTTCTCTCTGAATTACACTGACTCCTAGGTTGTCCCACCCAATTTTTTTTTAATCTTTAAGTTACCGTTTGAATAATAATAGAAGGAGAAAGTGATAATCCTGCAGGAGTCCACATGAGACACTGTACTTAGTAGGTTGACTATTTTAGCATGCATAAACTACAAACAAAACTGTCATAATACTTTGTGATGAATATAGCATCTTTTATTTTCTTTCAGTTATTTATATGGGCTTATGTGTGTGTGTATATATATACACACACACACACACACACACACATGCATCGTGATGAAAAACTTCACAACACTTCAGCTACAATAGGATTTTCATCCGAGCCACACACGTTCATCATGAGATATTATTTTAGTCCAAAACACCCATTAAAACTGTCAAAGATAGGTTTATTCTGTATACCTCCCCTACAAGAGTAGAGGAAGGCACAGAGAACCAAATCAGAGAGAAAGAATAAGTCTATCAGGTTGTACAACCATGCTTGATTCAAGATTGAAGGTGCTGTCAATCCAAATTGTTACACTTACCATTTATACATCCTGGGTATTGGGTCCTATATCATCTGTGAGTTGTAAAACAAGCTGGTTTCAAAGTGATGCCTCTAAAGGAAAAAAAATTTTTTGAGGCTTCCTATCACCCTAAGAATCATATCTAAACCCATAGCCATTACCACAAACAAAGGCCTTGAGTGATTCTGCTCCAGCACACGTCTCAGACTATCCATGACACTCATCACCTCGCTGTACGTTTTTCCCACCTCAGGACCTTTGCACCTGTTGTTGTTCCTTTGGTCTGCAAAGATTTTCCCATGGTTTCTTCTTTTGTTTTATTTTATTTTATTTTATTTTTTAAGATCTTATTTATTTGACAGAGAGAGAGAGAGAGAGAGCACAAGCAGGGGGAGTGGCAGGAAAGGGAGGAAAGGGAGAGGGAGAAGCAGTTTCTCCATGGAGCAGGGAGCCCGACGCGGGGCTCGATCCCAGCACCCTGGGATCGTGACCTGAGCTGAAGGCAGACATATAACCACTGAGTGACCCAGGTACCCTCTAAATTTAGACATTAACTTAAATATCATTGCCTCAAAAAGGCCTTATTTGAGCCCTCTGTGCAAGTCTGAATCACATTTCTTATTAAATTCATATACTTATCCCTGTTGAAAATATGTTGTTCATTTATTTCTATACTTGTTGGCTGCTAGTTAACAGTAAGCCGCAGGAGGCAGGGATCCTGTCTTGTGTGTTCAGCTCTGTGCTCTCAGCATCTTTATCAACATAGGGAATATAATAAGCCTTCATTAAATGTTGGTTGAATTTGTGGTAGAAGGGAGAATATAATACACCATGGGTTTGGGGACAGAAAGACTGTTCACTATGCTTAAATTATGTCTTAAGTTCCTAATCTACAACGTAGGAAAAAGATAGTAAGACTGGCCTCACAAGGTTATATGAAGATTTTTAAAAAAAATAATGTAAGGCGGGCACTTTATACTTTGTAAGCCCTTTGGAATAAATCATAAGTAACTTTTTTTAAGTACATGTGCTTTTGGACAATACCATTTAAGCTAGAAGTTTTCCTTTGATTGTTATAATAGTTGGTATTTATTGAGGCCTTACTTTGTCCCAATAGGCACTGAACAAAATACTACAGAAATGTTAGTTCAATTCCACAGCAGTTTTATGAGACAGAGAGTATTATCATTCTCATTTTACAGATGAGGAAATTCAGGATGAGGGAAGTTGAGGAACACATCCAAGATTATACAGTTGCGAAGTGACAGATTTAGAGCTGGAGCCTAGGCATTCTGGCTCCAAAGCCCACATTCTAAACACCCAGGGCACACTGCCTCCCAGACATAGAGTCTTTAGTTCATGTACCTTGTTTAGATAGCCCAGCATTTAAGTCCATAAAAGAGCTGTTCTCACTGAAGCAGGAGTGGAGGTTGGAGAGGGGAAGAGAGATCCCCACTGGTCCTCATGTTCCCAGAGGCTCAGATATTACGAGGAACACATTTGAAAACTATCTGTTTACAGTTTTCAATGTTACATTTTATTTTGAGATAATTATAGATTTATATGTAGTGGTAAGAAATAACACGGAGAAAATGTGTATCCTTTATCCGGTTTTCTTCAGTGAGAACATTCTGCAAATCTGTAATACAAGATCCCAGCTAGGATCCTGACATTAATACGATCCACTGATTTCATTCAGATTTGCCTACGTTTCCCTGTACTCATGTGTGTGCATGTGTTTATTTCTGTGCAGTTTTCTTACCTGTTGGCTTCCTTTCCCACCACCTTAGTTAAGAGGCAGAATGATTCCATCAGCAAAAGGATCCCCTGTGTTTCCCTTTATAATTACATCTCCCAGGTCCCTGCCCCAGCGGGCACTAATATATTTTTTATAATTTTTCTTTTCAAGAATCATGCAGTGTATAACCTTTTGAGATTGGCTTTCTTCACTTACCGTAATTTCCTTGAGATTGATCCAAGTTGCGTGTATAAATAACCCTTTTTATTGCTAAGCAGTATTGCTTAGTATGGGTTACCACAGGTTGTTCATATTCACTGATGGAAGGACATCTGGGTTTTTTTCTAGTTTTTGGTTATCACAAATAAAACTTTTATTTCTCTGGGACAAATTCCCAAGACTGCAATTGCTAGATCATATGGGGTTGTATCTTTAGTTTTATAAGAAACTGCCAAACTGTTACAGAGTTGCTGTGCCATTTTACATTCTCACCAGCAACATATGAATGGTCCAGTTTTTCTGCATCTTCACCAGCATTTGGTGCTGTCACTGTTTTTTTTTTTTTTAGTCGTTCTGATAGTGATATCTCATGTTGGTTTTAATTTGTGTTCCTTAATGGCTAATGATGTTGAACATATTTTTATACAGTTAACTTGCCATCATTATATTTTTTCTATAAAATATCTCTTCATGAATTTTGCCAATTTTGAACTATTGAGTTTTGGAAGTTTTTATTTTATTTTATTTATTTTTGGTTTTGAGATTTTTCTTAGTTTTTTTTTTTATATATAGTCTAGACATGAGTCCTTTGTCATATATGTGGTTGCAAATAATTTCTCCCATTCTGCACTTATCTTTTCATACTTCTAACAGGGTCTTTTGCAGAACAAAAATTTTAATTTGGGTGATGTCCAGTTTTTGAATTTTTACTTTTGTAGAATTGCTTTGGTATCAAATGTAAGAACTCTGCCTAGCTTTAGATGCTAAAAATTTTCTCCATTTGTTTGTTTGTTTGTTTTTCCCCAAACATTTTACAGTTTTGTGTCACACATTTAAGTCCATGAATCACTTTGAGTTTAATTTTGTATAAGATGTCAGGGGTAAGTTGAGTTTCATTCTTTTTACCTATGGATTTCCAATTACTCCAATAAAAAGTTATTCTTTTAGCATTGAATTGCTTTTGCACATTTGTTAAAAGTCATTTGGGCATATTAGCATAGGTCTGTTCCTGGATTCTCTATTCTTTTCGTTGAGCCATGTATCTGTCTCTCTAGTAATATCATACCCTCTTGATTACTGTTGATATGTAATAACTTTTCATATTGGATACAATTATTCTCTTTTCCAAGGTTGTTGTATCTATTCTCGTGTCTTTTCATAAAATTTTAAATAGAGCTGGTCTGTGTCTACAGAAAACCCATGTTAGGATTTTGAGAAGAATTACATTAAACCTGTGTACCTCAAATTGTTCTATATCATGAACATGGTATGTCACCCCATTTACTCGAATCTTTTAAAATTTCTTTCATCAGCATTTTGTAATGTTCACCTCCGTATCCTGTACATGTTTTGTTAAATTTATACCTAATTATTTCATTTAATTTGCATGAGGTTTAAAGCTCTTTTGGTTTAAATACTTAACTGTTAAACCAATCATTTCTGACCTATGACCTGATAAAACAGTCATGTCATTTAAACGACTTTTTTCTTATCCCACAGTTATTTGACTTATCATTTGAAATGAGCAGTTGTCCTTCCATTTTGGATAGAGTCCCCAGTTTTTGAGGGTTTATGAAAATTTAATCTGCTTACACTTAACATTGTTTGTTAGTTTGTTTGACTTAGTTATATTAAGAAACACACATATACGCTTACCAAAATAAGGACAGGACAATTAGAACATTAGCTACAAAGTTCATTGATTATAAATGCTTTTCCTCCCCGTGCATATATATTTTTACATGAATTTCTTAAAAGCATGTATCTTTAGGACTTGATCTATATACAAACACTTGACTATAATTCAGGTGCATACAAAAGCTCTCAATAAATGACGTCAAAAAAAAAAGTGGGTGTTCTCAAGTTGGTGAAAAATTAGCCAAATGGTTTTGGATGTGGAAGAAATTACAGAATGCTATTTGCCACGTGAGTCACTAGTGAAGGAGAGGTGTTGACAAAGGATGGAGATCCACTTCCTCCCTCTAAAATTTTTTGGCAGATTTCCTTCTTTTGTTTTTCTCTTCTTCTTTTTTTAAGTTATAAACATCATGCAGTAGCAAATTTAAATAATTCTGAAGTGCACAGGAGTAAAAGAAAAAAGCCGTCTCCTGGACCCTAGTCCCAGTCCTCAGAAAAAAATACTAATAGATTGTGTACTTCTCAGATCCTTTTCTCTCTGTATACAAACAGAAACATATTCTCACACACACACATAGATAATATTTTTAAAGCAACAATTGGAGTAATTCCTTATATGCTATACATATTGTGTTTAAGGAGATTGTAAATACAGATTTCCCCAGGACATTCACTCGTTGTGAGCCTCAAGTCCTTACATCACTTTTAGTAGGAATTCCTTTCCCATTCAAAATATTTTGGTTTATGAGATAAACTAAATGATCACATTAATTTTACTAGTCTCCTTTGCCTCACGTTTTGACTGTAATTCCAAGTCAGTAATTAGTGGTTACACCTCGTTAATTTAATAGCCCGACAGTACACTTAAATATTGATAAACCCTAATCTGTTTAAAAAATACCCAAATCAGTGGACAAAAAAAGAATTTCTGATATTTTGCTAATACAGATTCTATCACAGTGGAAAACGTGTGCATCTATCTTTATGTGCTCCTGCTGCAATCTTTTTGGAAGAAAAGTCTTAGAAGTGATATTTTCAGATAACATCTTGCACCTTTAAAATGTTTGTAGCTCCTGCCAGACATTATACAAAAATGTATACCCACTGACAGTGTAGGGAAAGGCCTTCACTCCAGATTCCATTCTATCAATCCCACGTTCAGACTTTTCAGTTTAAGCACCTTTTTTGGTTTGTGTGGCTTCTTATTTTTAAGGAAGACGCAACAAATGGATTATTTCAGTTACTTCACATGAACAAATAAAGATCTCTTCCTCGGGGAGACAGTCCAAATTTATAACTCAGACAGGCGCTAGTCCAATTTATTTTAAGTGACCGAGGGCATGTAGGTATTTTTGGAAAGAATGAAACCATCTATATCGGGACGGGGATATAACTGTCTAGACTGGTTCTTTCTTAAGAAATCTTTTATAAAACGTTTCCTTAAACTGCCACATGCAGGGTCCTTAGGGGAAGCTAGTGGGCAGAGGTATTTTGGGTGGTGACTTGATTAGAGCTTGAGCATATCCCTCCTTCTTTGCCTGTCCCTGCTTCCCGGCACTGTAACTTCAAACCACTGGTGCATTTTCAGGAAAGGCAGTATTAAAAAAGTTAAAAGGTTTGGGATATGCCAGAAGAGATTTTTTGGAAATGCTAAACAGAAATGTTTATTAGGGTATTTTAGAGTACTTTGAACATTTTCAACAGATAATAATAATGTAATAACCACAATAACAATAATAGTTATTTTATCAATACTTAAGAAAACATTATGGACCCAGAAATGGATTGTTTTCATGCTGCTTTTATTTTCAAAGACAATCCACAGAAGTTAAAGGGGCTTGTGCCTCTTCATTTTCAGTAAGATAATGGCTTTAATTTTTTTTTTTTTTTAGAATGAAGCAATTTGAAGCTTCCGCAGAGCTTTGCCATTTGCATATACAAAGTGAATTGCTTACTTAATTCATTCACTCCCACAAGGGGAAAAATAATTAGGATATAGCCTACAAAAGCAAAGCGGAAAATTGCCTTTTAGGTAGTGGTCTTGTTTTTACTCTGTAAACATAAATAAATCATCATCTGTAAATTACCTTCAGCAAAAGAAGGAGAAAAATTGGAAATCAAATCCTTGTTTTCCTAAATGGCTTTTGACTTTGCAGCACACCAGAAACATACTTAATATTCCCACATAATGCTGACTAATTGCATAATTCTGACAGGAATATACCAGTTCCTCAAGGGATTGTATGCACTTTTAAAAACCCCTTTGTATTAATGCCCCCTTGAAACACCAGAAGAAATTTCAACCGTTTCTCCGAAATAATCCATTTGGAAAATTGAATTGTGCAATTTGCAATTGTTTTCCAAGTTGTAAATGCAAAACTATATCGGTAGCAAATTAAACTTTTAAAGTGTGCCCACTTTGTTAATTGCTGTCTGTTAAACATATATTTCGATGAATGCTATCATTTATGACGAATAACACATCTGGAGCAGGGCTTTAAAAAGCCAAGTTAATTTGGCAGTCCTTTTTGGGGGGGAATTCCTAATTGGATGGCATACTTAAAGATTTATCATGAATTTAGGGGAGTGTTGAATATTTCTTTCCTTTAATGGAGTCATAGTACTTTGTGTTTTTGATATGCAGAAAACTAGACACCAGGAACTGCATAGTGGCCAAGAAGCTCTCAGATCCCTCCTTGTCTTCTCATTCCTCCTGGTCCGACATTGTTGTCACTTTCTGCCCGGTTTCCTGCCGGCCTCCCCAGACCCCACCTTCACCCTCAGGCCATGCTCCCTTCCTTCCTGTGGTTAAGGCTGCCATGTATGGGCAAGCCAGCTGTTCACAGCTCTACTCCAGGGGCTGCCATTCTCCTTGATTCCACGTGAGTGGCTCTCTGCCCCTACTTTCATGGGGAAGAAACAGCCATAGAGGAAATATACAAGTAAAAGATACAGTATGTTGGTGTGACTGATAAACGCGAAGGAAGAAATTAAAGCAGGGAAAAGGGATAGGAAGTATGGAATGAGAGTTTGCAGTTTCAAATAGAGTAATCAGAAATGGTGTTATTGAGAAGAGAGTATGTGAGGAGGTGGAGGTGGGGCAGAAGTGAGCCATGGAGGTATCTAAAGGAAGAGTGTTTTTGGGCAAAAGAGAAGCAAGTACCAAGTATTCCTGCTTGAGGGACTTGAAAAGTCCGTATAAATGAAATGGTTTTCAGTTGGGCTTTTAGAATAAGGAAAACAATAAATTGTGCACTGCCTTTATTTCGGTGGAGTTGTATCCCTTCAGTTTAATGACCTCCGGCATTCCAATAGACTGTATTTACAGAGAGATGTGTAGGAACGGTCTGAGAGCTCTGAAGAACTGTCCACTAGATGAGCAGGACTTAGATGGATATTGCGGTGTGCAGCTCCCTTTATTCCAGTCATGGAATGAAATCCATTTCTCTTAGAGGAACCCAGGATCGGTGGAAACACGAGGTTGGAATTTATCTTGAGAAAAGTGAATCAAAGTTTGTTCAGATTGGTTTTCAGGCCATGCCATCCAACATAATCAAACACTGGAGCCAAAAAGCACACCACCAACAAGGTAGCCTTCTGTCATTTCCTATGTCGGTCCAGGAGAGGCGAGTTGGACCGCCTTCACCATCTGCCTTGAGTCTCTGATCAAGGAAGGTTGCCTCATTGCAGGCAGAAGATCTGACATCCCGATAAGATGGTATGCAAGTGCCAATGGAGGCTTGAGAAGCAAAGAACCACCAATACCTCTTCTCAACAGGCATTGGAAGTATAATCTAAATAGACCCCCACATTCACCTGTGCATGGTTTTCTTCTATCTGAACTAACTATAGTGAGGGGTTGCTGTTGTGCTAACGGTTAGCTAGTTGTCCCTGCAGAAATTCCTGGGAAGAGACTGATGATGGTGTCAGATCACGAATGGCTGGTTTCTTCTCCTGTAAGCTACCCGGTTGTATACAGCAGCTCAGCTCTTGGCAAATCGCCGTGAAAAAGTAAGAATGAGGATGCCCAAATGTATAAGGAGTGAATAGTAGGCACTTACATCAGCTAAACAGACAGAATAAATTCTAGATAGGTGAACTTGCTCACCTGATTAAATGCAGGAGTTACACGATTTTGAAATAATAGCTGAATAAGAAGAGCGACTCTAGTAATATTTGTGATCTGCGTTTCTAGATTATTTTAATAAAAAGCAGTATGGGGGTGGGAACAGTAATAGCATCCCCAGTCAGCGTTTATCTTGAATCTGGCAATCATAGAATATGGGCTTAGGGTCACAAACCAATTATTAAAAAGAATAATGTTTTTAAAATTTTTATTGAAATATAATTAACATACAGTGTAATGTTAGTTTCAGTTGTACAATATAATGATTGAATAATTTTATACACTATTCTATTCGTCATGTGACCATCACGATAAAAAGAATAGCATTTTGTTGCAAATAAGAGTCTTTAATGGCTGCTAAGATAATTCCTGGACAGATAGTTGGGGAAGCAGACATTCACGTGACACCAAAGTGTCACGCAGCTTAAATACAAATACAAAAATTGCTATTTGATGATAGAAATGGCGACTATCCCCAAGTGATCAAACTGCACCTCATTAATAGGGGGGATTCTGATATTATGTTATCTTCTGATATATAATGCGGCGTGAGGCACACAACATCTCTTCCAAAGTATTCTCAACAAAAATATTATTTGAATCTCAACACCTTCCATTTCAGAAGACATACAACAGAGTAGAAAATTAAGATCACCATGGAAAAACAAGCATATCCAGAACATGGAATATTCCATCTGAAAACTGACATGATCTTCTCAAAATGATAGTATCATTTGTGAAATGTGGGAACTCTTCTAAATTGAAAGAGACTCAGATGTAAGAAGAAATGCAATGCATGGATCTTTGTTGGATCCTGGATTGGGTGGTGGCAGAGGGATGTGGGCACAGCTCTAAAAGACATTTGGAGGACTTTGAGAAAGCTTTGAAAATGGGCTGGAAACTACATAATACAAGGAATGATGGCCCATTTTCTTAGTTGCGAAAATGGCATTAGGGTGATGTGGGTGATCCCTGGTATTTATAAAAACTATTTGCAAAGTTGTAGAGTTGATATGTGTTTCTGTCTAATTTACTTTCAAATACTTCAACCCAAACCAAGTGTGTATATGCAAGTGTGCGTACACACACACACACCCTCACATATTTAAATGTAAAGAGAGATGAAGCAAAGTAAGTAAAGGCAGCAAAATGCTGATAATTGTGGATTCCAGGTGACGGAGCCCATTGTAATCTTCTTCCAGCTTTTCTGTGTTGGAAATATTCACAGTGCGTTTTGGAAAAGAAAATGATGAACGTAAAATTCCCTGAGCAAAAAGCAAAGGGCAAAAGACAAAATTTTGGTCTTTAAATATAAAACATAAAGGGTACCTGGGTAGTTCAGTCATTAAGTGTCTGCCTTTGGTTCAGGTCATGATCTCAGGGTCCTGGGATTGAACCCCATATTGGGCTCCCTGCCCAGCGGGGAGCCTGCTTCTCCCTGTTTAGCTCCCCTGTGTTTGTGTTCCCTCTGTCACTACCTCTGTCATAAATAAGTAAACTCTTAATAGATGATAGGTAGATAGATAGATAGATAGATAGATAGATAGATAGATAAAGAAAGAATAAAAAAAGACTGGGGCTCCTGGGTGGCTCAGTCAGCTAGGTGTCTGACTCTTGATCTCACCTCAGGTCATGATCTCAGGGTCGTGAGATAGAACCCTACGTTGGGCTGTGCTCTCAGCACAGAGTCTGCTTGAGATGCTCTGTCTTCCTTTCCTTCCTTCCTTCCTTCCTTCCTTCCTTCCTTCCTTCCTTCCTTCCTTCCTTCCTTTTTTTTTTTAAAGAATACACTGCCTTTATTTAACCCCATAAGTTATTAGCCCTTAACACATGTACAATTTTGGTGTTTTTAAAGTGCTCTAAAAGATATATATTTTTTTTACCAGGTGGAAGATAATGTTCCTTAAGAGACGTTTCATTTTTAGTGGAAGAGGAGATTACTAAAAGCATGTAACAATTTGTTTATCATCTTTGAGAAATGAGATTTTTATATAAAATACACACAGGGCACTGGTGCCAAAATGATGAGTACGTGTGGTCAGAATTCAAAATGGCACTTGCTAGCAATCTCATCTAGAGGGTATTTTAAGTCAAGAATGATCCTGCGTGGAGAGAGGGAGGTGTGTTAGGGAGCAGTGCTCTTGGAGATGACTTCTCTTGCTGTGTGATGGGTTTGAGTTAGTGGTGAGGACAGCCACGCAGCCCATTCATCTTTAAACAAACAAACAAACAAACAAACAAATAAAATCTTTTAAAAAAAGGATAAATAAAAAAGGACCGAATTCCCAAAATGTCAATCGTAAGAACTAATTTAATTACTTTAACAGCTGTACCAAGAGACAATGGATTAGATTAGATAAAAATGTAATATTCTGATTATATGTTTCTTAAAATCACTTATATATTTCTACCAGAGCTACATCTAAAATCAAAGCAAGCCAAAAATTTAAAAACCAAGTGGTCATTCACATAATGGAATACCATACAGAAACCAAAACCTCTTATAGATGAGACAACACAGAAGAATCTCGCAGAGCTGAGGTTGGGTGAAAAAATGTAGACACGGAAAAATACATACGCAATTATTACATTTATAAAAAGCTTTTTAAAAGAACTAACCAACCATGATAGAGATCAAAGTAGTGATCTTATTTGTGGGCAACTCTGACCCAGGAAGTGGTGATAGTGACTAAAATGTTTTTTATGAGTTGGGATGCGTGGTGGTTGCACAGATGCATATGCACGTACAGATGCACTGGGCTGTCTTCTCAAGATTTCTGTCCCTTACTGTGTGTGTCTGATCCACGAGACCTGTACCTAAATTCCTGCTCTGGGTGTCTCAAGCAGAATTGCACTGAGCAGTAGCCCAAGTTATAAACCATGGTACCATATGTACCCACAGAAAAGCAAGTGGTGTGTGAAAAGCTTGAGTTTTCTTCAATACTTTAAGGTCCAAGTACTAAAGATGAGTTTAGTTCAGACTGTCTTCTTTTAATTTAACAAGGACTTTATTTTTACTTAGGGACACTGTGTAAGATTTCTTCTGAAAAATTTTAAAGAACTGATATGACTGCTAAGTAAAACTGATAACCAAGATCCTAGTTGGTCATTATGTATTGGACTAGGAAATCCGCTCTGCTTGGTTCAAAAAGCAACATTATTGTACAGTGAGATTTAAGAGGAGATCTCTATGAGAATTCCTGGCCAAAAGAAAATCGAACAGAGGGTGTATTAACCAACTTCTGCTGTGGCCACCATTCCAAAATTTTAGTAGCCTATAGCAACATGTCTTTATCTCCCGCCCTTGTTACGGGAGGGGTCTGGGTTGGCTGTGGGTGGACTGATCACAGCTGGATTAATTTCACTCGGTTGAGATCCATCTGTCTGTACATTGAGAGATCCAGGAAGGTGGGGAACATTATGCTCATGATGGAAGGTTGAGCTCAAGGAGGGCAGACCTGACCTAATTATGCCTGCATTTAAAGCATCCTCTTGGGGGCGCCTGGGTGGCTCGGTGGGTTAGGGCCTCTGCCTTCGGCTCAGGTCATGATTTCAGGGTCCTGGGGTTGAGCCCCGCATCGGGCTCACTGCTCAGCGGGGAGCCTGTTTCCTCCCCTCTCTCTGCCTGCCTCTCTGCCTACTTGTGATCTCTGTCTCTGTCAAATAAGTGGAATCTTTAAAAAAATAAAGAAAATAAAGCATCCTCTTAGACGTGGCCTATCAGGTCATGTTCTATTGGCCAAAGTCAGTTGCATGGCCAAATCCAAACTCATTAGCAAAGAATCAGAAGGGCTGGGGGAGAATGGATGATTATGAGCAAATAATTCCATAAATGATAGAAAATGAAGATTACTGTGAGGGGCAGAATTTACCTTTGGCCTTATTTTAAATTCTTCCAAATCCTAGAGACAGAATTATTTTGCCAAGTCTTATCATTGCCTGATCTGTTCCAACCTCCAAGCTTAGAAGCACACTTCATGCATCAGAGAACTTCCTATTTATGTTGATTATCTCTTACCAGCAGAATTTTTAAGGAGCCACTATCTTCTTTGAATTTTTAATTACTCTGTGATAATTTCTCTCCGAAAGAAATGGCCCCAGGATGTGCAAAATCAGATTAAGCCTGACACTAAGTGGGGCTCTTGAAAGTAAACATACAGTTTCTAGAGAAAAATCAAGCATTTCAAAGGTCCCAATATTGACATTTTCAGTAAGGGGCTCTTGAAAGTAAACATACAGTTTCTAGAGAAAAATCAAGCATTTCAAAAATCCTAATATTGACATTTTCAGTAAGCTATACAGATATTTCTAGCCTTTTTTGATAGCTACATGTTTTTTAGCTTCATTTCAAGAGAAAAATACCTGGAGTCGGTAAGCTTAAATATATCCTAGTAAATGAAAAGCAAGGTTGAAACTGAGAGGTCACAGGTTAATTTGTAAAGGTAACCAGACTGGTAGCAGCCCCCCAAATAAACAGAAGTTATTTTAATTGTCTAACTTGAGATCTGCTATTGTTTTAGCATGGAGAGTGTATAAAAGGGTAGGTAAAAATATTTCAAGTCTATTATTATACCATTTTTAATCACAAAATTCAACTTCTTTTCTGCTATCAAAACTCTTCTGTTAGAGATGAAAAAGTGTATCTGGACCTGACTTTAGACCTCTCTTTGGAATAGTTCTTTAGTCCTTTAAATCATATTTCTCAGAGATATTTCAGATTTTGGTCATGAGGCTTGAAATACTTTATTGTCTTTCTCACTCAGGAAATGCAGCCATGAAATGGGCAAAAAAGGCAAAAGGAAATCAAGTGATGCTATTCAGATGGGTGACCTTGGGGATCTCAAGTGGGAACCACGCCTTTATCAAGTTCCTGTCACATTTTGTTGTCATGCCTCTGCCAAGCCAATGAGAGTCTTTCTGGGTGACTCTGGGACCCTTAGGTCAGTTTATTCACCTGGACTGTTGACTCAATAGAAAACGAAATGAAATGAAACTCAGTTTCATACTAGTATTGGATCAATAGTGGTAGGTTTAAGGTATTTTTCTTAATTTTTAAGTCATTTGTCATTTATTCTTTAATGTTTGTTGTCACGGTAACCCTCTATCCATGTTTACTGAGTCTTTTGCTTTAAATCAGCTCACTTCTCTATTGAAGTAAATTCACCATTAAGAGCAGATTTTCTTACTACCATCAGTAGAAGACCAATATCTCCTGTCATGAACAGGAATTAACATTTAAAAAGAAATACAATGGAAAGAAAATAATGTTCTTAAGTTCTAACTACTTTTTGCTTCAGAAATCTTTTTTTTTTGACTTGGTAAAAAACACATAGCATAGGGGCGCCTGGGTGGCTCAGTTGGTTGAGCAACTGCCTTCGGCTCAGGTCATGATCCTTGAGTTCCGGGATCGAGTCCCACATCGGGCTCCTGGTTCTATGGGGAGTCTGCTTCTTCCTCTGACCTTCTCTCCTCTCATGCTCCCTCTCACTTTCTCTGTCTCTCAAATGAATAAATAAAATCTTTAAAAAACAAAACAAAACAAAACAAAACAAAAAACACATAGCATAAAATCTACCCTCTAAATCACTTTTTGAGTATACAGTACAGTATTGTTAACTATATGCCCACTGTTGTATAGCAGATTTCTAGAACTTTTTCACCTTGTATGATTGAAACCTGTGCCCGTTGAAAAGCTACCTCTAATTTCTCCCTCTCCCCATCTCCTGGCAACCACCATTCAAGTTTCTGCTTTTGACTTTCCCTACTGTGGATACTTCGTATGAGTGGAATCATGCAATGTTTATCCATCTATGACCAGCTTATTTCATGTAGCATAATGTCCTCCAGGTTCATCCATGTTGTCACAAATGATAAAATTTCCTTCTTTTTTTTTAAGGCTGAATAATATTCTATAGTACACATATATCATATTTCTTTATCTATTTAATTATCCGTGGATGTTTAGATCGTTTCCGTATCTTGCCTGTTGTGAGTAATGCTGCTATGGCCATGGGAATGCAAGTATGTCTTTGAGATCCTGTTTTTATGTATTTAGATCTACAGTATACTCAGAAGTGAGATTGCTTGATCACGTGGTAGTTCTATTTTTAATTTTTTAAGGAACCGCCATCCTGTTTTCCATAGTGGCTACACCATTTTACAATCTCATCGACAATTCACAAAGCTTCCAATTTCCCTCCTGGGTTTTTTGTTTTGTTTTTGTTTTTCCTTTAAAATAATAGCCATCCTAGCATGTGAGAGGTGATATCTCATTGTGGTTTTGATTTGCATTAGCGATGGAAATTAGCGATGTTCAGCAACTTTTTATATACCTGTTGATAATTTCTAGGTCTTTGGGAAAATGTTTGTTCAAGTCATTTGCTCATTTTTTTTTAATTGCGTTGCTTTTTAGCTGTTGAGTTGTGAGATTCCATATATATTTTTGATATTAAGTCCTTATCAGATATATGGTTTGCAAATATTTTCGCCCATCCTTTAGGTTGCTTTTCACTCTGTTGATTGTTTTCTTTGCTGCACAGAAGTGTTTTGTTGTTGTTGTTGTTGTTGTTGTCAATTTTTCCATGTTGTTGCCTGTGTTTTTGGTGCCATAGTCTGATAAATCATTGCTGAGGTCAGTGTTAGGACGCTTTTTTCTTCTGTGTCTTCTTTAGAAGTTTATACTTTGAAGACATACATTTAAGTCTTTAATCAATTTTGAGTTGATTTTAGTGTAAGATGAGGACCCAACTACATATGTTCACATGTGGATATCCAGTTTCCCAACTCCGTTTGTTGAAGAAACTCTCCTTTCCCCATTGGGTGTTCTTGGCATAGATGCAGCAATTTATTTCTGAGCTCTTTATTTTATTCCATCAGTCTGTATGTCTGTCTTTGTCCTGGTGCCATCCTGTTTTGATTACTGTAGCTTTGTAATATGTTTTGAAGGTTAGGAACTGTGAAGCCTTCAGTTTCATTCTTTCTCAAGATCATTTAACTATGTATTCAGGGTCCTTTGTGGTTCCATATGAATTTTAGGATAGCCTTTTTATACATACAAATAGCTCATTGGGATTTTAAAAGAGATTGCATTGAATCTATAGATAACTTTTAGTATAGAAATTTTACCTTATTTTATTTACTTATTTTTTTTTTAAGATTTATTTATTTGAGAGAGAGAATGTGTGCGTGAGCAAAAGGTTCGGAGGAGCAGAAGGAGAGGGACAGAAAAATTTCAAGCACACTCCCTTCCGAGCATGGAACCTGACCCTGGGCTTGATGTCACAATACTGGGATCATGACCTGAGCTGAAATCAAGAGTCAGATGCTTAACTGACTGAGCCACTCGGGCACCCCAAATGTGTTTTTCAGTGCATGAACTAGGGATGTCTTCTCATTTATTTATACCTTATTTGACTTTTTTTGGCATTGTTTTGTAGTTTTCAGTACATAATTTTATTTTCTTCCATGGTTATATTTATTCATAAGTATTTTATTTTTAATGTTATTGTAAATGGGATTGTTTTCATTTCCTTTTGAGATTGTTCATTGTCAGTATATAGAAACAATTGATTTTTGTGTGTTCATTTCGTATCCTGCTACTCTACTGAATTCCTTTGTTAGTTCTAACAGGCGAGTGTGTATGTGTGTGTGAGAGAGAGAGAGAGAAAGAGAGAGGGATCTTTAGGATTTTCTACATGTAAGATTATGTCATCTGCAGAGATAATTTTACTTCTTTCGTTCGAATCTGGATGCATAGAGTAAAAAAAGCAATAATACAAAGAGACAAACAATAGAAGTCCACCCAGACCCTTAATCCTCCTCACTACACATACATACAAGAATATGTATGTGTGCAAGCATGCATGTATAAACATTATTTTTTATAGAAATGGGAATAAATGGGTGCCTGGGTGGCTCTGTCTGTTAAGCGTCTGCCTTTGGCTCAGATCATGATCCAGGGGTCCTGGGATCGAGTCCTGCATCGGGCTCTCTGCTCTATGGGGGGCCTGCTTCTCCCTCTTCCTCTCTCTCTCTGTCTCTCGTGAATAAATAAACACACACACACACAAATGGCAATAAACTATGTCTACCATGGTGGTTTAATAAAACTATTTCTGTTTTGAATATGGTGTTTTAACATTTTATATCTTAAATTACAGTTTGGCTTCAGTTGAAATAAAGTGTGCCGTAAGGATTTAGCTTGTGATGCTCTGACAATGAGTGTGGCTTCAAAGTAATACATAAATCCCAGTAATGAATTAAGCCCTTGCTTTGTTAAGATACGCAGGGAATAATTCCAGGTAACTGAGTTCTAAGATAACATTCTGATCCCAAACATGCAATTCTCTTATTCATGCATTGTTTTCCTCTGACTGGATAATTTCAAAGGACTTGTCTTCAAGTTTTCTGGTTCTTTCTTTCGCTTGATTAGATCTGTTCTGAACCCTGCTAGTGAATTTTCAACTCAGCCATTGTATTCTTCAGCTCAAGATTGGTTCTTTCCCTGTACAAAACCAATCCATAAAGTCTGAGAGGCTGACTGTTTTTTCAAATGTGTGGATCCCAACATGAACTTACAAAGGACATGAAGAAACAGGAAACATAGATCAAAGTAACAAATCTTTAGAAAATGATCCTAAAGAAATGGAAGTATATGAATTACCTGAAAAAGAATTTGAGATCATCACCATAAAGATCCCTCAGTGAGCTCAGGAAAACAAATTTTGACCAGATTAAGGGGGGAAAATGGAAAATCTTTGAAATATTGATCTCCTTACGTCTCCTGACTTTGCATGAGCTGCACAGCCTTATGGGAAGGTGGGCAGGGAGATGCCAGGGGAGATGCAGAGAAGGCTTGTCCTTGAGTGCACATATCAAGGGCAGGAGGTCAAATGTTCTAACATATAAGCAAACTTCATCCTTGCCAAAGAAGTAAATTCCTTCCTCAGAATCTTCGTACTTTCTGTTACCTGGGCCTGGAGTGGCTGGGCCCAGGTATTCATATGATTCAGTTTTTCAGATCTTTTGTGTCTCTGCTCAAATGCTCCCTTCTCTAAAAGGGCATCTTTACCCCCTTATGTAAAATAGAGGATTCTCCTGAGCCCACACAAAATCCTTGTTCACACCTTTGTTTGTCCTTATAGCGCTTCCTTATCCCTGCCTGGTGAAATGCTTTGCTTTGCTTATTTCCTCCCTTTAAATAAGCATAAACAAAAAAAAGTAAATAAATATGAATAAACAATGAGTTGAAGAAATTTGATGAATGAATGGATTCCAAGAAGATTCTTGAAGAGGCAATGTGGCTTTCCTACAATTGTGTTTAAGTCACTCCCTCTTTGATCTGTTACACCTTGAAGAAATTTTTATGTTTATTTGTGAATCTCTACATAAAGATGGCATAATTCATGTAGAGTTTAGGGTGTGTTTTTTCTCTTACACTGTAAAAGAAAAATAAAATCTCTGACTACAGAGCCTCAGGAGGGACTTTTCCTAAAAAGTTTTGAACTTGGTAGGAAATAACTTCTGATCTGAGATATAAGAAAAAGACAAGAAATTCAAACTGAAGGTGACCTGAAGGTATTGCCTCTCCTTGGTCCTGAATGTTCAGCTTCTTTGAGGTCATATTGAGGGTCCAATGCAGTCACTTTTGATGATCAGATATGCTTATTAGCCCCCATTTAAAATAACATTCATATTACAGAAGAACCTGAGACCTTGTCAAAATCTGTTTGCTTCAAAAGTGATTCTTTAGGGGCAAATTACATCTTTATAAAAAAGAATATGAAAGGGATGCCTGGGTGGCTCAGTCGGTTAGGCATCTGCCTTCGGCTCAGGTCATGATCTCAGGGTCCTGGGATCAAGTCCTGCATCAGGCTCCCTGCTCAGTGGGGAGCCTGATTCCCTCTCTGCTTGCTGCTCCCCCTGCTTGTGCTCTCTTCTCTCTCTCTCTCTCTCACAAATAAATAAAATCTTTTTTTAAAAAAGGAATATTTAAAAAGTACATTCTGCTTTTAGTTTTCTCAGTAAAACTGCTTTAGTTTTACAAAATGGAGCGAGGGTTGAAATAAATATGTCTTATACAGGTTTTACAGTGACTTTCAAAAGTCACTTGCAGGTAAATATACCTGCAAATGTTCTTATAAATTTCACTCTAGCATGTATTTTGAGGAAGGCTCTATTATAGATTAGCGTAGATTGCAATTCTTTTGAAAGTAACGAGTGTGTATGTGGGTGTTGGGGGGTAGGGATGTGTGCAAGCCTGTGCTCATTGAAATGTGGTTTGAACTGGGGGCAGAAACTGTTGCCTTAGCATCTGCTAGTCCTTTGACACATCAGACATAATCCTACCTGCTCTGTGAACACTCACCTCCCCCAAGCCAGGGATGTTGGGTTGCTTATTATCTAAACCAATTTCCCAAATGGGTCATTGTGTTCTGACTCATGCAATTCTTCCTACATTTTCTGACCCTTTCAGGTGACATTCCTTCCTCTTTGCCTTTAATGGATGTGTAATGAAATGATGTATTTCAAAATCATTGCTGTGCCTCAGGTTCGAGTGGACTACTTTTATATAATGTCTCAGTAGAGGGTCAGAATGAAGGCTGAGGTGCTCATGCGCTACTTCACCTGCACCCCTCCCCTCCACCCCCACACCAGTGAAAAGAAAAAAGTCCTCCAATATGAGATGCCTTTCCAGGCTAAAGATTCTCTAGGCTGGAAATATTTAGAGTCAGTCCTTAGTATTTCAGATGGGTGAAGAGCACCGGTATTAGGGTCAGTTTGCCTCATTCAAAACTTGGTTCTGCCATTTTTTGGCTGTGACCTTGAGCCCATGACTTTGACCTTTCTCGTCTACAGCTTCTTCAGATGGAAAACAACTGATAATAATATCTATCTTACACAGTGTTTATGAAGATCAAATGAGACACATTATGTAAGACTAGTCTAAGCACAGTGTGTGGTATGTGATGCAGGCTCAATAAATGTTGACTCTCAGATGATTGTCATTGATTCAGCCCATCAGTAAGTCATTGATAGGTGACTCACGTCTAGCTGGATATTGAAGAGATCAATGGATTAGTTACAATAACAGATAATAGAACAAAGCTTCAGACAGCATACGTGGGAACAGAGGGAAGGCAACAAGTAATTCACACTGAGGTCAGGGCAAGTTTCCCCAAGGAAGTGGGCCTTGCAGAAAAAGTGAAATCTTCCTGGAGAAAGAGGCATTCACCTTGGAGAGGCCCTGTGCAAGTAAATTTGTGGGTGTGTTTGGTTTTTTGTTCACCAATCCACATATATTCATTGAGTTCCCACTATGTGGCAGGCTCCGTATTAGATTCAGGGGACGAAGTGGTGAGCAAAAATCTAGGGAATTTTCATTCTAGAGGCAAGCCACAAAACCACAGCCCATGTGGCCATCAGAGGGCCTTGAGGGCAAAGATGTCATTGGAAGATAGAGCTTGGAGACTCTGATTAGATGGAGGGATGGGGGTGTCCAGTAGGGCTCTGCGGGTAACTGAGACTTGAACTAAGATCCATTAGGTGGGTGCAAGTGAAGTAATGAGAGCATAGGGAAGGGTCTACGACAGGAGAATCGTGGTGCCTTCTGGGGCCTGAACAAAAGCCAGTGTGGCTGGAACTTATGATTCATGTGGAAGGTGTAAGGGAGGAGGCTGGTAAGATAACTGCAGAGGAGACCTCAGAGGGCCTTGATGGTCACCCTAAGGGCTTGACTTCTTGTCCCAAGAGCAATGAGAAGTCACTGAAGTGTTTTGTTTTATGCACAGAAATGCTGGTATTGGACTTGTGTTCGAAAACATCATCTGGATGCTGTGTTTACAGAGAATTAATGAGGTTACATGGAAGTGGAGACACCAATAAGTAGTTGAGGCTGTTAGTGCTTGTATTGGGGTATTGGCACAAAAATACATAGACGAAAACCAAACAGTTCTGAGGCACCTGGGTGGCTCAGTCAGTTAAGCGTCTTGACTCTTGATATCAGCTCAGATCATGATCTCAGGGCCTACGTCAGGCCCCACGCTTAGCACAGAGTCGACTTGAGATCCTTCTCTCCTTCTACCCCTTCACTTGCTCACAGTCTCCCTTTCTCTACAATAAATAAATACATACATAAAATCTTCAAAAAATCAGCTGTCGTATCTGGTAAACTGAGGGATTTGGAGTAGCTCGAGGATAAAGTCAGTGGTGTCAAGCTACCAAAAAGCTGCCTACTAAGGTAGATAGTGCTGTAGCCAGCTTTGGGAGGACATGGATGGCTTAGTCCATTTGGGCTGCCATTAAAAAAAAAAAAATCCCATAAACCATTAAAACTACAGAAATGTAATTCTCACAGTGCTTGAGTCTGGGAAGTCCAAGGTCAAGACACTAGCAGATTTGGTGTCTGATGAGAATTTGCTTTCTGGTTCATAGAGGGTATCGTCTTTGCTGTGTCCTCACATGGCAAAGGCCTGAGGGAGCTCTCTGGGGTCTCTTTTATAAGGGCACGGATCCTGTTCAGTAGGGTTCCACCCTCCAGACCTATCACCCTCCAAAGGTCCCATCTCTTAATACTATCCTTGAGGGGTAGGATTTCAACATAGGCATTGGAGGAGCCACAAACATTTGGTCAGTAGCAACTGTTAAGATATTTTATGCCAAGAAATTTGCATTTATACCGTGAAAGAGCCGATGGAGGTTAAGAAGTAGGGGAATGAAATAATCAATTTAGGGTATGTGTGGAGGATGTTGGCTTCTCTCCCCCCCCCCCCCTACTTCTTGAGCCAAGCATTCCTTAAATCTAGAATAAGATGAGAGAGAGTACTGACGCCAAAGACTGATAGGAGATATACCTTCTTTTATGTAACACAAAAGAGATATCCTAAGGGGAGGTCAGACTTATTAATGTGTATTATTTATCTGCCTATCATTATTTAGGCAGCCAGTCATCACAACCCTTGAATGCAGCCGGGGATCCGGATGTAACTGAAGGATGGGCAGCCATTTTGGAAACACAATAAGCCAATACCCTTGGCAGGAGGGGAGTGGTTTATAAACGTGTTAACATTATGAAAGTTTATAACAGGGACCAAGAGCCTGTGGGAGAGAGGAAGGAAAGAGAGCATGTGTGATGGGGAAAGCTTTCCCTATTGATAGGAAAAAGGTGTTACCTTGCAGGGTACCATGCAGACTCTACCAGAGGCCCTGGAAACTATTGAGGAACTGGGAGTAAGCCAGCGAGAGTGGAGAAGCATGGGACAAAACCACTGTGTGTCTTGGAATATAGGACTTGAACCCCAAGTAGAGGGGCATTTGGGGGACTACTGACACTCCATTCCTGATTATCGAAGAGTGACAAGACTCAGTTATGAATTGAGCCACCATTCCCTTACTTCCCTGCAGTGGATGGGTGTAAGTTACCTTCACTGGGAGCACCCCAAGGGGGTGGAGTATTTGAAAGGCTTTCCACAGAGATGGGGATCTAGCTCTGAGAATGATTCATTAGGGAGAATCTTCAGGGAGATAAAAACACTGAAACGAGCTTTATATCTCTATCAAGTTTTGAGCCCATGCCACTTAATATGCTTCAGAAAATTTTGAAAAGAGGGTCATTCACTAACCTTCCTTGCTACGTATTAAGGATAACACGGAAACAATTCACAGCTTTCAAAAATGCACTTTGTGGTCAAGCGATGTTCACGTGTGGTGTGCCTTCCACTTTCTGTGCCTCCCCTTCATGTGGTGGTGTTGACTGGGCGTGGTCATTCAGGGAGTGTGATCAGATGTGCAATTGTTCATTTTTCAGGTTACAGAGCTCAACAACGTGAAGAACGTAGCGCGGTTGCCAAAGAGCACCAAGAAACATGCCATAGGGATTTATTTCAATGATGATACCTCCAAGACCTTCGCTTGTGAATCAGGTTCGTCCAAGGCAGGGAGGACTTTTGCTTTTAGCGTCTAAGCAGACACTGGGCATGCATGTTAATCTTTTGGACGTTTCCACAGATCTGGAGGCCGATGAATGGTGCAAAGTACTCCAGATGGAGTGTGTGGGCACGAGGATCAATGACATCAGCCTCGGAGAGCCTGACTTACTGGCTACTGGGGTTGAGAGAGAACAGAGTGGTATGTAAAGAAAATTCTCTCCTTCGCTCTCTTGAACACTGTTTTTTTCCCACCACAAGACGTCTTCATTACGTGACATTTTTGAAGTGATTAGAAATGTATGAAGAAGTAAGAGGAACCCTTTAGTTGACCCAGATCCCGTGTTACTATTTCAGTGTATTTCTTTTCTTAATGTGTTTTCGATGCACAAATATGAATGTATCTGTATGAATACCACCAGCTGGGAACCTGGGGGAACCTGCCATGTGCCAGTTTCTGTGGCAGATGAATTAGGTCATTGAATTTTCCCCGCGGCTCTGTGAGGCAGCCACTGTTCCTTTCTTCATTTTACAGATGAGGAGACTGAAGCTCAGAAGAACTATGGCTCTTGCTCTGATTCCAACAGTTTATGTTTGATACACTCTTGGACCTATAGTCATAATATACTGATTTTTACCATATAGTGGATTGTTTTTTTTTTTTTAAGTTTTTCATTAAAAGTATTTCACTGAAAGCTTTTTCTGATGTTTTTAATAGAATCCAAACTTCATGACTACTTTCTCAGGTTTATACCCACCTAATTCTGTGGGGGGTTTTTTGTTTTGTTTTGTTTTGTTTTTTTAACTGAAACACTCAAGCCCAACTCCTTGAGCTCAGCCCTCAACCTGGGATTAAATCATTTTAGGTAATGATGACCAAAGTACCATGAACATTTCAGCAAAACTCAGTATTGGCTTACAGTAGGAGCCTGGAGGTGAGGAAGTATATGTTTGTTTCCAAATAACCAAGCCTTGACAGGGCGGATTGGATCCCAGAGTCCTGCTCTGTTGGAGCCTATTGACTTGATCTGTGAGGATGGAACACACCAGAAAAAGCCATGGGTCCCCTGGCTTGATGATGAATATGGCAGAGGTGGAATTGTATGACCCTTTCCATGGGCACACATTCCAGGGGTTAGTAAAAAAAATGCCCTTGCTTTCATTTGGAACTCGGTCTTCATGACACATTTACAGGCTGGGACTATTTTGGATGCCCTGTATCTGCCGTAATCCATCTGCACGGAAATGTTATTGACCAGGACTTACAAGTGCTTGGCTAATTCAGAAAAGTCTCTTTGTAGACTGGGAAGAAGCTGAGCTCTAGGGAAGCCATGCCATTTTCCAAGGTCATAAAACCAAGCCCTGGGCTCTTTGTTGTGTGTTTCATTGAATCAGGGTGCTTCAGGCTGAGAGGACACACCTGTGTTGCCTCACGGACAGATGCCTATGGAGCCGGACATAGCAAAATTTGATAGCTTTTGATTTTTTTTTAATCTAGAGTGCTCAGATCAGCACCCATTTTCCACAAATTTATATTTATGACGCTGTATCCCAATAGTGCGGCAAATGGAATCCAAGAACGGGCTGTGCCTAGGCATTCCCTTTACCGTACCAACTGTGCCTCAGTTTCCTCTTCTGTCAAATAGAAATAGGAATATCCCTGGCGCATAACTAGGAGGGATTATTACAAAACTCAACCATGTCTTTGAAGGCACTTTACAATATTAATTTGCGAGACTTCGAGTAATTGTAACTAACACAGTCACTCATGACTATTACTGTTGTTATTCTTGGGTGAAGTAGAGTTATAGAACTTAGTCTAAGTAAGTGAATTGGTAATGGTCTCTCTTACTTTTTTACTTAATGATGACAGTTTTCTGACTTGTTCTAGAATTCCCCTGGAAGAGATTTTACTCCATTGGAATATACTTTTAAAATAATAGCTGCTAGGAAGCAGCAAATAATTCGTTATGGGGAGTCTGAAATAACTTTAGGAAATTTGAAAAGTAGATCCATGAAATCATGCAGTCACGACACTCCCATTTACTAAATTGAGCTAAAATCAACAAGAATTCTAATGACTTCCTTATTACAAAACCATTAATTCAGAATACCACTAATAAGATCAGTGCCACACTATTTCATCAGATAATAGGCAATCTACCACAATGATGCATAGGTGAAAATGTGTTTGCTGTAGTAATATTTTTGTTCATGTTTTGCTTAGAGGTTTTGACTCATAATTTCCTTAATTAATGAATTTTCTAGAAATATAACTGACTGAATCTGTGGGGATGAAAATTTGGTTGCAGTAATAAGCCAGGTTGTTTATTGAGAGTGGTCTTGGTTAAATTTTAACAGTCATCCAAATAAGCAAATGGATATTTGTAATTGGCTAAGGAGAGTTCCTGTTAAAACTAATTCAAATACATCCATTGGATTTTTCCCAAACTGGTGGTCAGTTAAATGCATGGTATTACCATGAGTTCTATTTAAATAACTTGGGATGTAGTTTTATTCATTTAGTTATGAAAATTATGAGTTGATCAATATAACTTCAATATCATTAAATCATGTGACAATTATTTTGCACCTGCATCTTTTGTGAACACAAAAATGTGGGTGTAATTAATATGTACTTGGCAGGAAAAAAATTGTTTTTGATGGCTTCATTGCTTTAGTCTTTTATTGGCATACAAACTTTTATTATGCAAATTTAAAAACTCTAAAAATGGTCTTTGCTCATGTAAATAGTGTTTAGCGTATGTTGACAGCCAGACTGTGCCATTATTATGTTACTTAACATGGTCTTCATTTAAAAAATCATTTTCTGGGACTGTGAATTTATGAGAAAGGTTTATCTTCCTGAATGTTCAACCTAAACCTAGAATATGGGCTAGAATTATTTTGAAATGCCTCTTTGTTCCTACAATGTCTTTGATGTTTTATTCCCGGGATTTTAGACTAACCTTCTGTTTTTCTCCCAGAGAGATTCAATGTGTATTTGATGCCATCCCCTAACTTAGATGTACATGGCGAATGTGCCTTGCAGATTACATATGAGCACATCTGTCTTTGGGACGTCCAGAATCCCAGAGTCAAACTCATCTCTTGGCCGCTAAGTGCCCTGCGGCGGTACGGGCGAGATGCTGCGTGGTTCACTTTTGAGGCAGGGAGGTGAGTTTTCATGACTGTTCTTCTACTTTTCTCCTTTCCCCAGGGCTGCGTATCAGGTCCACACTGCTGCGTGCTTCTGCAGCTGTGTTGAGCTGTGATCCTACAGTGCTAGGCATAGTCTAAAGGAGTCATCTATTCAAGATGGCTTTATTGCCCCCGAGGGTTCTAATGTTTCATGAATGTGACGTGAATTTTCATTGCCCAGTTTGATTCCATACCACCAACTGAAGTTGAATTAGGTGAAAAGGCTGAAAATGTACCATTTACCGGGTCATGCTGAACACAGGCCAGCCACTTGGGTTTTGGAGAACATCCATATTGTTATTCTGTTTATGTTTCCTCGTTGGCTTGCTATGGTAGATGATCAGTATGAGGGGCCATTCATTTCTGAAGGCGCCATTGATTGAGTTCCATCCAGGGTGTAATGAATAGCCCTAACACTAGGAGGTTGATTCTATACTGGCTTATTGCAATCAAGACCCAATAAGCCCTTCTAGGGCTTTCCCTTTTTCCTTTCAGAAGTCAATTTTGGAAAGAGAAGAGGGTGCTGATAATATTTGGGTTAATCATTAGCTGCAAAGAGATTCATCTAATCAGGATCTCACTCTTCTTCCCCTCATGCACCCTTCCTCCCTCAGAATTGGGGCTCTTTTTTTTTTTTTAAATAACAGATTAATTTTATATTTTAGAATTTTAAATGACTGAATTTTAAGAAATACAAGTGCTTCTGTGACGTGGCTTGACATTTATATTAAAACTGAAAGCAGTCAGCTTATGACTTTGAAAAATCTTGTTTGTTCATAAAAGTGGGTGGTTCTTCCCAACAGAAATACAATACTTGATAGAAGGAGAGTAAAAACAGAAGTTCCAAACACCTAAGACCCTAATTTGTGAATATATGACAATCATGCTCTACTCAACTTAGTCTCTTATTCTGTGACATGCAAAGCCCAGTTATTTAAGCCTTGCTTTTCAGAATTAATGATCCATTTGATTCTCCTACAACTCCCCTCAAAAGTTTTTAAGCTCTTCTTTCCCATTCTGTTTTATTTTTAAGTACCTGGAAATGGAAATGCTATAAATGAGTCTGTGAATCTCCCAGAGATGGCAAAGGTCCTCACATTAGAAAATAAAACTGTAATCTTCAGAGCAATGTTCTTTTGTCAGAATTACTTGTTTATTATCCTTATGGGAACATCTCTGTAGAAGGATCAGAATTTGTTTGGGAAAATGGGTATATTTCCCTGTTTGGGTCTCAGAAATTATTTATGTATTGATCATTACCAGTGAAATCTATGTGTGAAAAATGTTTTACATTAGAAGTAGACTTTTTATCGATTATATGCCTCATATCATCTCCCACTTGTGTTTCATATCAATGCACAGTAGAATTCTGCATTGATCAGGATGTTTGGGGCCTATTTGGGGTACCCCTTATTCAAACATTAAAATGTTGCAATTATTACTTGGATTTATAGGAATAGTAATAGGAAGCGTATGTCTTTCTATCATGATTTCTGAAAGCTAAAACCTTAGTAAACTTTTATAGTGTCTCATGACTAATATTAAACTTTTTCCAACATTATCTTTCAGGTTTATCTTTCAGGTTTTAATGTTACTCATATCTTGCAAAAGTTTATTCATATTAATGTAGTAGTCTCCTAAGGATCTAGGAGATTATTTTAAAGACTGATGTTTCTCCTAAGTATGATAGGAAACTATAGAGATTTTTAAGCAGGTGTGTGTGTATGTGTGTTTGTGTGTGTATGTGTGATATCTTATTTATATTTTGTGGACAATGGGATGGAAGCGGCAGGGGTATATATGGGGAGATACGGCAGTAGTCCAGATAAAAGAAATGGGTGAAAATTATGGATATAGCAGAGACATAAATTTCAAAAATATTCCAAAGCCTCTGACCAAAAGTCATAAAGTACTGACTCATAAAATGAAAGCATTTTGTTCTATGACTTTGTTCTCTTTATGGGCGGACCTTTAGGTTGCTTTGTCCAAGCTCTCCAGCTATTAGGTGACTAGAATACCTACCACCCACGTCCCACAGTGTTGTGTCTCAAATATCGTACAGACTTAGGACACTCGTACTTTTGAATCCTATCCTTATTCAGGGGACGTGCTTTGTGGGGCTGGTGCTCACTGGAGGGTGAATCCTCAGAAGGGAAAATGTCGTGAGTGTGCTCTTAGGATCTTGTTCATGTCTCAGACAGCGCGGTCAGAGAGATCCTAATTTCTAATGTCCGGTCTTTATTAGTGGTCGACCTCGAACAAAGATTTTAACTTCCTTTTTAAGTTTATCCAAGACATAACTTCCTTGTGAGGTTGTTGTGGATAACAGCAGCGATGCATGCAGGTGATCTGGAAGGGTGCTGGGCTTCTCCCCAGTAGTGTCTTTGTTATTTTATTATGATTACTTTGGGAGTAGGACTTGAGTTTGCAGGGTACCGACGGTGTTAAACACAAGGTGATGACTATAAAATATGACTATTTTATATTTTGCCGGAAACTCAAATAAAGATGAATTTTTATAGTTACCATCAAGATGCTCAGGATAATAAGATCATTTGTGTTCCCCCAAGCATGAAGGGTTCATATCGCCTTGCTTTATTAGTGAAGATAATTTTTTCCTTGGCTATTTTTGGATGTGTTCAAAACTAAACAGTTCCATATTAACTAATATAATTTTCTCCGTCTCACGTTGATAAATGAAGAGAACTTAAGTCTCTCTACGCAAATAATTTTCATGCATCCAACATGCATCTGCAGAGATTTTGCAGTATTGCCCTCCAGAACACAAGGAATCTCCCCCAAAGACTCTGGACAAAGTTCTGCTCACTCTCAGCCTCTGTTAGAGTAGAGACTGAGTGTTATTCCTGCTCCGTGGCCCCACTTTGCCCCACCAAGGCTGACACCAGGGCACTATAATAAACTGGAAAGGAACAGGAGGAAACGAAATGAGATTGCAGCTCTGCCCCATAATGGCTGTGGACCTTGACGGAATGCCCTATAAAATGTAAAATGGCTACACAAATACGTGGCATGACACCTGGCATGTAGTAGACAGTCGTATCAACCAAGCTGACACAACTGGAATGAAATTCATTGGCTCACACACCGGAAAGTCCAAGAGGTAGGGATGGCATCCGATTTGACCTGATTCAGACTCTAAATGACTGTAGGTTTCATCTCTCAGTCCTGTTTCTTCTAGGATGGCTTTGCTCTGGCTCCATATGGTGGCTTCCAAGAGCTTTGGGATCTTCTCACACCCTCAGCCAATCGAAGAGAGAGAAATTCCTACCATATATTGACCATCACATTCACTAGGGGGTCAAGTACTGTACTGAGGACTTTATACAAAGCAAACAGGGTACAAAGACAATGGGGTGGTTCTCCCAGAGCAGGATGAGAGGACTGATGCCATCAGAAGAGGGATGGGTATAAGGTTTAAAATGGAAGAAAATCGAACAAAATGTGTCCAATACCACATTTAATAACTGCTCAAAGCAAATAGGGCAAAATAGCCATTGGACTGTAATTAGCAATATCACTCATAATGGCGCTGAGGTACAAAACAGTGGTTCTCAACCAGGGATGTGTTTGTCCCAGGGGACATTTGGCTATGTCTGGAGCCATGTTTGATTGTTACAATTGGACAAGGATGCCATTGGCATCCAGTGGAGGGAGGGGCCAGAGACTCTGCTAAGCATACACTGCACAGAACAATCCCCCACAACAAATAGGAATTTGGTCCAATTATCCAGTCGAAAAACTCTGCTCCAGGAGAAAATAATTGAAAATAATAATAATAATAATAACAATAATTTTGAAAATAATCCCTGATATTCATGTGGCCGTTATTACATGAAAGTCACTATACTAAGTATTTTGCATGCTCTGTCTCCTTTTGCATGCTCGCTGCTCATATAAAGTAGGTAATATTATCATTCTTATCTTAAAAGGAAACTTGGAGACCTAGATGAGTGGTGCAGAGGCATTAGACTAGTAAATGGTGGATTTAGGAGTCACACTCTGGTCTTCTTACTTTCAAATGCTATAAACGTCTAGGAAGGCTAAATGTCATACTCCTCTAGGTGAGCCTAGTTCTTCGTTAACTTCTACGGAGCTAGGGAAGAGAAGGTGTTCTTACATCACCAGAGCACCCTAAAACCATTTGGATATGTGCTAATGTACCAATTTTCTTAGTTTCTGGAACCTCCTGTTCTCTCAGTTTGGAGTCCAGGCACGTGGAGCCAGGATTGTTTGTCTCTCCTGGACAGCAGTATCACGATCATAGGTCATTTAGAGTCTTCTAGGTGTCGTTTCTCCCCCTCTCCACCCAGTTGAAGCAGATCAGATCATATCTCTGTTTTTTTCCTTGAAGAAATCCAGCATTGAAATATAAGCTTTTTAATAATGTGCAATTGCCTGATTAATTGCCACTCCTTGCCCCCCGAGACAAAGAACGATTAGATTATTTAGTGGGCCAAGAGACATATTGCTTATTTTCTTTGAGGCTTTTCTGGTCTTTTGTTTCTTTCCACTTGGAAGCCCTGAAACTTCAGTGAAACACATGAGGCTGGCAGGGGCTTTGATTTTTTTATGGGAAGATCCAACTGACACGAGGTTCTAACTGTGTCAACATCTCCCTTGGAACCATTCTTGAAATGTGATTGTTTAAAGAAAGGTGGCAGGTATCCAGTAAGTACTCCTGTTAATTTTATAGCTGGCTGCTGAGTTAGCATGCTCCAGTGTCAGGCTCTGCCTTACCTCCTAACTGATTTAAATTAATACCCTGGGTTTAGCACCTGCAGGAGGGAAAGAAGCTCAGGTGACTTTTGGCAGAAGGTACTGAATAATTACCACACGTGAGTGCTTCTCTTTACCAGCCAGTGAGAGTCTCTATTGTGCTCTTGACATCATTTTAAGAGAAACTTTTAGGTATGCCAAGTATATGTGAAAATCAACATTGCATGTACAAATTATTTTTCTTAAAGGGAGTGCACAAATTTGTGAAAAGTTTTTTGGGTTTTTTTTTTTTTTTTGGATTAAAGGCATATGAACAGCCTTTGAAAAGAAATGAGTCATGGCTAGTATGTATCACTCTGAAAACAATTGGTGAAATAGCTTTTCAATGCAGAAGAAAATTCTTTCCCCCCATACCTGATGAGTTTACAGGATCACTCTTCTAATATAAATCACTGAATATTCTCTCTCTCTTCTTGATTTTAAGCTATTCAGTAATCTCTCATTCCTGAATATTTTAGGGAACATACACCCATTCTTATTAAATGATCGAAAGCAATTTGACAAACGAAATGTAACCCTGCCATGCTGGATAGAGAAAATGGCATGAACACGTGCTGGATCTCATGTGCGGGCTTGCTTAGAAGTGTGATTCTTATCTGGGCTCTCTACTGTTCCACGGATCTATGTGTCTGTTTTTGTGCCAGTACCATGCTGTCTTGGTGATCACAACTTTGTAATATAGCTTGAAATCAGGCAACGTGATCCCTCCAGCTTTTTCTTTTTCAACATTTCCTTGGCAATTTGGGGCCTTTTATGGTTCCATACAAATTTTAGGATTGTTCCAGCACTTTGAAAAATGCCATTGGTATTTTGATTGGGATGGCGTTGAAAGTATAGATTGTTCTGGGAAGCATAGACATTTTAACAGTTTTTATTCTTCCGATCCATCAGCATGGAATGTTTTTCCATCTTTTTATGTCTTCTTCAATTTCCTTTGTAAGTGTTCTGTAGTTTCTAGGGTATAGATCCTTTACTTCTTTGGTTAGGTTTAGTCCACCTCAGTGTAAGACAGGAAGCCATCAAAATCCTAGAGGAGAACACGTACGTAACCTTTTCGACATTGGCCACAGCAACTTCTTTCAAAATACATCTCCAAAGGCAAGGGAAACAAAAGCAAAAATGAACTTTTGGGACTTCATCAAGATAAAACGCTTCTGCACAACAAAGGAAACACTCAAACAAAGGGACAAGCCAGGGAATATATTTGCAAATGACACTACAGATAAAGGGCTGGTGTTCAAGGTCTCTGGATATCTATAAAAATCTATAAAGAACAAACTCGACACCTGAAAAACAAATAATCAAGTCAAAAAATGGGCAGAAGACATGTACAGACACTTCTTTAAAGAAGACATACAAATGGCTAACAGACACACAAAAAGGTGTTCATCATCATTAACCATCAGGGAAATTCAAATCAAAACCAGATTGAGATACAACCTTACACCAGTTAGAATGGCAAAAATTGACAAGGTAGGAAACAACAAATATGGGAGAGGATGTGGGGAAAGTGGAACCCTCTTCCACTCTTGGTGGGAATGAAAGTTGGTGCAGCCACTTTGGAAAACAGTGTGGAGGTTCCTCAAAAAGTTAAAAATAGAGCTACCCTATGACCCTGCAATTGCACTACTGAGTATTTACCCCAAAGATACAGATGTAGTGCAAAGAAGGGCCACATGCACCCCAGTGTTCATAGCAGCAATGGCCACAATCGCCAAAATGTGGAAAGAGCCGAGATGCCCTTCAACAGACAAATGAATAAAGATGTGGTCTATATGTACAATGGAATATTATTCAGCCACCAGAAAAGATGAATACCCAATTTTTGCATCGACATAGATGGAAGTGGAAGAGATTATGCTGAGTGAAATAAGTCAAACAGAGAAAGACAATTATCATAGGGTTTCACTTATTTGTGGAACATAAAGAAGAGCATGGAGGACATTAGGAGAAGGAAGGGAAACATGAAGGGATGGAATCAAAGGGGGAGACGAACCGTGAGACACTATAGACTCCAGGAATCAAACTGAGGATTTTAGAGGGGAGGAGTTGTGGGGATGGGTCAGCCTGGTGATGAGTATTAAGGAGGGCACATATTGCATGGGGCACCGGGTGTTACATGGAAACAATGCATCATGGAGCACGACATCAAAAACCAATGATGTACTGTATGGTGACTAACCTAACAATTAAAAAATGATCAAAAATAAATAAGAAGTGAGATTCTTTTCTTTGGGAAGAAAATACAAATTATAGTTGTGCCATTTATGTGGCCATTTATTCCCCATCAGCATTTATCTCTAATTTTAATTATAAAGGTAATGCACACGCATCATAAATATTCCTTTACGGGAGGCAGGTGTGAAAGAGAAGGGAGAGTCCCCTTTCGACTCTACAGAGGAAACTTTTTAGTAATCACCTTCAAGAGATCTGTGTGAGGTGTTGGGGGTGTGAACACAGGCAAGGCAAGGCCACATCATGCATAGGAAGCTTAGCCAGGTCCCTTCTACCTCCTTGTTGTGATTTTAACATGTGAAATCCCTAAAGGAAAGGATGACTTTGTCATGACCTTTGGGAAGAACCTCTTGTCAGTACATCCTGTGTTGTGGAATTTTTTTTAAGAAAAAATATTTTAAGAGGAATTAAAAAAATTTTTTTTTTAAATTTTATGTGTATTTTTATTTATTTGTCTAGCTTTCTTGAGGTAGCACTGACTTACAACATTAAGTTTAAAGCGTACAATGTGTCTATTGCTGAATGATTACCATGGTGAGCTTAGTTACACCTTCCCCACCTCACCACATAATTACCTTTTGTGTGTGTGTCAATGAGAACATCTAAGATCTACGCTCTTAGCAACTTTCAAGTATACAATACAGTGTTTTTCACTGTAGTCACAATGCTGTATCTTAGATCTCCAGAACGTACTCACCTTCTAACTGGAAGTTTGCGCCGTGTGCCCATCTCCTCGTTTTCCCCACCCTCCGGTCCTCGTAACCACCATTCTACTATCTGCTTTCGTGAGTTTGGCTTTTTTATATTCCACATATAAGTGAGATCATATGGTATTTGGCTTTGTCTGACTTATTTCACTTACCA
Source organism: Nasua narica (assembly GCA_028533885.1). Classification (NCBI taxonomy): domain Eukaryota; kingdom Metazoa; phylum Chordata; class Mammalia; order Carnivora; family Procyonidae; genus Nasua; species Nasua narica. The sequence goes on from CM052811.1 coordinate 114,383,504, forward strand.
TAATGCCCTCAAAGTCTATCCATGGTGTTACAAATAGCATTTTCTTCTCTTTTATGGCTAATGTTACATTGTGTGTGTGTATATATATATTTTTTCCTTTTCTTTTCTTTATGCACTTACATTGGTGGGCACTTGGCTGTTTCCATGTCTTGGCTATTGTCAAGAATGCTGCAGTGAACATGGGGTGTGCGTATCTCTTTGAGATGGTGATTTCATTTTCTTTGAATATATACCCAGAAATAGAATAGCTGGATCGTATGGCAGTTCTATTTTTCATTTTTTGAAGAACCTCCATACTGTTTTCCACGGGGCTGTACGAATTTCTCTTTCCGTGCACGAGTGGTTCCTTTTCTCCACATGCTCTCTGATACTTGTTATCTCTTCTGTTTTTCATATTAGCCATTCTGACAGGTGTGAGGTGGTATCCTATTGTGGTTTTGATTCCCCTGATGATTAGTGATGCTGGACGTATTTTCACATACCTGTTGACCATTTGCATGCTGCCACCATCTTCCTGTAGGCGATAATCCACTAGTGTATGTGGCCAGTTTCTATGTGAGGGTACCTCACATTCTGGAAGGGTCTAGTAAAAATGAGTCATTTCCTTCTTACCTCAGACGTTCGCTGAGTGCACGCAGGGAGCCTGGGGTGGTTCCAAGCCCCGTGGATGTAGCCCTGAATGAAATATACAAGTATTGTGCGGTTATGAAATTCACTCCATAGAGGAAAGGGGAGTACAGGCAATAATAGACATTTCAAAAAGTAAAAGGGATGTTAGATTGTGTAGGACCACAGCAAAAAATAAAGTCATTCAATAGCAAGTACCAAAGGAGGGAGCGCATATTTAAATAGAGTGAGTGGGACTGGCTTTGCCACGTCAGGGATGCCTGACGGAAACTCCAGGAGGAACCGGGGGGGGGGGGGGGGGGAGAGCATTCCAGCGGGAGCAAGGAGGCTGGAAAAAGGTGCTGAGGGGGGTAGATGTGCAGTGTGCCAAGAAGAACCAAGGGGCTGGCATGACTGGGGCGGAATAAGGGAGGGGGAACAACGTATGTAAAGGCAGACATGGAGCAGGCTCCAGCTGTGTGGGGCTTGAAGGCCACTGGCTTTAGTCTTAGTTGGGGTGCCACTGGGGGTGGCGGATAGAAGTGAGTCACTGCAGGGTTCAAAGAGACAGTCCCCAAGTCCTCCCACGTATCCGACACCAGTTGCAAGTTGAGGGGTTCCCACAACCACCAAAGGTTTCATAATTTGCTAGAATGATTCAGAGCCTACTGACATCTACGCAACTCATGGTCAGAGCTTCCAACAGCGAAGGATACAGAGTAACTAACAACCACCAAGGAAAGAAGTGCCCAGGGCAGGATCCAGAGATGTACCAGGCACAGAGCTTCTGTGTCCTCTCCCTGTGGAGTTGGGACAGTGTTCTGTCCTCCTGTCAGCATCTGACAGTACACGTAGACTATCGCCAGCTAGGGAACCCCCCAGCCACAGTCGAGAGTTTTTATTGGGGCTTCATTACATGCATGTTTGATGGACTCATTGATTGTGCACGTGGCTGGTCCTATCCTCCAGGTCAACTGATGGCCCGTGACCCAAAGCCTCACCCTACATCCCATTTTACAGTTTGTCTACCCCAAGAACCCCAGGCAAACAGAATTTACCTCCCAGGTTATTGCTAATGCCAAGACTAGACAAGATTTTTTGGAAAAGATTAAATGCGTTACTACCTAGGAAGTGGTAAGCAAAGAAGTGACACAGTCTAACCTTTCTTTCTTTCTTTCTTTCTTTCTTTCTTTCTTTCTTTCTTTCTTTCTTTCTTCCTTCCTTCCTTCCTTCCTTCCTTCCTTCCTTCCTTCCTTCCTTCCTTCCTTCCTTCCTTCCTTTCTTTCTTTCTAAACTTAAGCTAAAACCAGTTAGGAGGGTATTACGATGCTCACAGTGGGGACAAGAGTGGCTGCAAGGACATTGGTAACAATGGACGTGGGCTCAAGTGTTTGGATACTGACATGTTTTGAAACTAAAGCCAAAAGGATGCACTGATTGGACGTGAGTTGTGGGGTCAGGAGCCTCCCGGAGCAGCCCAAACTACGGAGGAATGCCCCAGGCAGTTGGGGGGGGGGGTTGTGTAGGGATGATCGGACTTCAATTTCGGGCTTGTTAACTTCAAGGCTTGTTCAGCGGTTTCCCTCTGGTGTTAACCCGACCCTTCATTCTCCCGGGGATGAGGAAAACACACATAGTGTTCTGACTGAGACCTTGTGAAAGGCCCTTCCATTTCAACCCACTGCAGATAGAGCGCGATAGCAGCAAAAATGAGGGGCAAATGCCTCCTTAGATCTAGGTCAGGGCACGGCATGGGGAAGCAAAGGGGAAAAGGGATGTTTCCTTGACTTTACCTGTTACGTGATTAAGAACAGATATAATTAACAAGCTACCGCTGCCTCTTACACCAGTCATGTTTTATGACTTTGGATAGTTAGTTTAGTTTGGTTTTGTTTTCATGAACTCTCAAGTCCATATACACGAGGTTAGAATTTTAATCTAGAAGGTGATAACATGCACATTTAAGGGGACTTTTGGGAAGCCTGGCGACATCGATGGTGGAGCCACGGGAGAAAGGACAGCATGTGGCAATCAGTGTACCCTCCGAATTTGGGGACCTTATCTTTACCTCGTGCACCGGGCTGATGAGCTTTGTTTAAGTTGTTGCTAACCCTCCAGAGCACTACTTCACTGGGGGGGGGGGGGGGCGGAAACAGAACCCCCCGGGTTATTTGCATTGTAGTTGTGGGGTTTTTTTTCCCCCAAATACTTCTATTTTATTTTTTCAGTGTTACAAGATTAATTGTTCATGTACCACACCCAGTTCTCTATGCAATATGTGCCCTCCTCAATACCCACCACCAGGCTCGCCCACCCCTCCCCCCACTGTAGTTTTTATTTAGTGAAAGCCGCTGCTTGTCCTAAGGGAGAGTCCTATTCCTGAATTCGTATTTCCATTTTCAAAGAGGTTTGTATTATTCTGTTTTCATAGCCTGTGAGCCTCAAACAAGGACTTTCTTCCCCAGTCACACACCTTCCACCCCCCAGGCATCTTTTCTCGCTTCCCCACTGCCCCGGGATGTGGTCACCAGCGTTTCCTTCCAGGCAAAAATGCAGTCGTGCTTCCCTCCTGAAGTTTTCCCTGAGGACCACGTCCTCATTGGCTTTGACATTTTAAAGGGTTAAAATAAGAACAATAAATCCTAATTCAGTGCTTACCTTGATGCAAGATCCTTTGCTAAAGATAAAATAGAATTTCCCCGTACCCTCAGAGATTTGGGTGATCTTACTACTCACATTTGGGATATGAGGCTGTGGAAACTTCGAGAGGTCAGGATACTTGACCCTGATTCCAGCATATGAGGGAATTGGAGGAGGCTGTCTTCCCTACCTCTCTCTTACACCACCTCCAGGAGGGCTCCGGGAAGCACACCCACGTTTCCCCAAATGTGGGGTGATTTTAGTGATAGAGGCATAACATTAAATGAATGTGACTCACACAGTGATAAAGTCTTTTTTTTTCCCCATTACCTTTTTGATCCTTTTGATTAAATTACAGGAAAAAAAAAAATTTCCGTGGGGTGCTGGCACGTCTAATTTACCTGCATTACTAATAAGTGAGCACACATCCCGTTCAGATCTTTGACAAGAAGACCTAGACAGGGTTCAGTAACATATTTTGTTTTTATTGCATTCATTTTCACGCCTGCCTTCAATTTATGGCAGAACCTACTGGCTTATGATTATGGATTTGGTGGCTCATGGACAATACGTTCGTTTAAGAGAGAAGAAGCTGAGTTGATTTTAAAGGTATTAAACAGGCGGCACAAAGTTTTGACAGATGAAAATTGTACGAGGGTGACGGACATTCCCAAGAGCTGCCCCGTGCTCGGCATCCTGAATGGCACAGTGATGCACTGGTGTCTCTTTCTCACCCCACTGGTCTCAGGAAGGGATGGGACAGTCACCCCATTAGCAAGCAGTCTAGATCGCCTGGTCTCCAGCCAACATGTGCGTGCGCGCGCACACACACACACACACACACACACACACACACACACACACCACCAGCAGAGTCACATGCTGCCTCATCTCAAGCTGAAATCCAGGCAGTGGCACCAGAGACTGGAATGGGTAAGACTATGCCGACCACAGGCAAGGGGCGTACTCTGCTTCAACTTGAATACTGTCTGTGGTGAAGCAACAGCTTCCCTGAACCCAGAAGCTTCCTTGAGTGTACAACCTCTGTACCACTAACCCATAAGTTCCGTGCTCCCTCAACCCCTCGTTTTGGGTCTATTTCATTGGTTCTCGGCGGGGGACATTTTGCCACCTCGGGGACATTTATCAATGTCCGAAGAGATTTGGAGTTGTCACGACTTAAAGATACTAATGACAGCCAGTGGGTAGACTGACCAGAGATGCTGCTCAGCATCCTACAACACACAGGAGAGTTCCGCAACCAATGATCTCGCCATACAGTATTGGCCGATGACCACTGTGCCAGCATAGAGAGCCCTTGTCCTAAATTACAAGCCCCTAGCAGACCTTTCGCCAGATTTTTCGTCAAGCTGGAGCCACCAGATCCCATGTGGTTAAGCCTCTTGTTTACTCCGTTTTATGTTTCTGTGTGTCTGTTTTTCTTACCATAGTGTCTCTGGCACGCTGTAGCCACAGGTGTGGGGGGGTCCCACTCCATTTGTTCACCTCACTCTCACAGACAATGTCAACATTCTGCAATGTTTTGCTCCTAATTGGTGCTTCTGATCGGTTTCACTCAAGTTTTTTGGCTTCCTGATTTTCTTTGTTACTATGTAACATCGACACCCACCCTTTTCCCCGACCATAGTTTGCTTGATCAGCGGCTCCTCTGACCAGTATGGCTCAATGTTCTGTGGTGTTACTCTTGAACTTGTTCACTGACATAGATCTCTTTTAGCCAAGTAAATTGTAAGCTCCTGGAAGAAAAAGCCCATGTCTTTACCTTCACATCTGTTGCTGAGGCTCTTATGATTTGCCTTCTGTCTGACAAGTACCGTATTCTTTCAAATATAATGTAATCATAAATGTGAAAGGTAACATTGGTTTAATAACCGCTTTGCAAGGGTGGAGAGAAAAGATTACCATAAATACACATGTTGAGTATAAGATACATCCTGCTTGTCACTCTGTCCAAAAATTCTAAACACACACATGCCCATGCACAAAGTACATCTTGACCATGAGGCAACGTGGAACTGACTTGGATTTTGATCTCTTAAGTTCGCTTATTAATACTGTCTGCCATGAGGTCATTTATTTTAGTTTTCATAATCGCAAGCCCGTTAGTATTTTTCTCAGATAGGATGTTGGTGTGAAATGTCGTTGGCAAAGAGAGGGAACAGTTTCCAAGGTCGGGCATCCAAGCCTGTGGGAACTGTTGCCCTCAGGTGGTGATTCTGCAGGATGAAGCCCCTCATCTCGGGGCGCTCACACTGGTCCCCAATGCTCCAGGAACACAGGCTGTGCCTCCTGCCCCCTCTCCCTGGTGTGCTGGGTCACTCGACTTTGTCCCACCTCAAGGCATTCTCTGTGCGGTTCCTTGCTGGACTGTTCTTCTTGCCTTCTCTGCAGGATCCCTCCCTCCCAGGGTGGCTCCGTGGAACTTCAATTTAAATAAAATGTTTGCAAGGAAGCCGGGGTCGAGTTCTTCTTGTACCTTTGCCTAATGGGGTGACTGTCCCATCCCATTCCCATTCTACAGTTCTTTATTGAGTGCTCGATAGAGGGCAAGCCGTGCTGTAGGCGGTGGTCGAGGAACTGTGAATAAATCAGCAACAAATCTCGTCTACATGGAGCTTGCCTTCTAGTGGAATAGTGAACGTGAAGGTTTCCCTTGTGCACCCACATATCCTAGCTAACATTTTCAGGACATTTAGGTGATGGTTACTATCATTCTCTTTATTTTGCAAATAGAAATGCAGATGTAGAGAGGCTAAGTAGCGCACAGAAAGGCTCACAAAGCTGGCAAGTGGCCACCCCAGCCAGGCAGTCTGGAGCCAAAGTTTGCTTATTTACCCTCTGCCTTGATACATACTTGCAGGTATGTATGTGCAGGCCTCCGTGAATTTCCCAATGCTTTCTGAGCTCCTGATTGTCTTCTAGATTCTTGACTAAATTGCAAAATCCATGGTTTGGAGTGTCGGACTTACCATGTAGACAAAGTGATTCTGGGGAAATTCAAAACTGTTCAGTGTCTATAAGGCCATCATGTTCTTATGTCTGAATCCTTATCTTCAGAAAAGACATAGGAAAGGTTCGACTTAAACTCATTATTTTACCTTCTCTGGGTTTCCGTCTACAGGTTTCTGTTAGCATAAGGCCGTAAGGAAAGAATGTTGGGACATTTGGGACCACTTTGGATGCTGGAACAGTGTCCAAGGTAAAAGTCAGTGGGCAAAGTGAGAAAAACAGAATCTAAAGTGATTTTGGAAACGAAAGAATCCGTAAAGCCATTGTCTCTGAGGAAGGAACAGAATGTGGGAGTCCTAGAATCCTTCTACCTCTGCCCTGAATGACGTAGTTTCTGATGAGCTTCTGATTCATGGACAGTAATGAGAACACAGAGTACAGGTGCCTCTTGGAAAGTGGGAAGGCGAAGTGCTGGGATTATACGAAGAATCAAGAAAGAGCTTTTTATTAACCTTTGCTTCTTGACCGAAAAAAAAAAAATCAGCACCGTGTTAGCCTAGTATAAATGGTTTCCTGCCCAGATTAACAACCGATTAGTTGGAAATTTTGATTCTAGTTAACTTTATTTAGCAAATGTGGACAAGAATCCTGAACTCGTGTGAAATAAACGGGTCTGGTTTCTTGGAGTGTTCTAGGCCCTCCGCGCATGAAAGTTCTTGGAGCTGGATTTTCAAAAGCTTTTTGGTTTTGTTTTCACAGGATGTGTGAAACTGGGGAAGGGCTGTTTATCTTTCAAACGCGAGATGGGGAGGCCATCTACCAGAAGGTCCATTCTGCTGCCTTGGCAATAGCGGAGCAGCACGAGCGCTTGCTGCAGAGCGTGAAAAATTCAATGGTACGTGTGGAATTTCTTCCTTATGACCCAGTGCCTACCCTTGTAGAATGCGATCTTGGAATCTTTAATGCCGAAAAATATGGCCTGCGTTATTTGAGCAGATGGCTTTCTCCTGCACTCAACCGTGTGTTACTTGGATTAAATACCATCTTCGTAAAGCCTCAAGAGCCAGCTGGTAGCACAGTGTCTGGACATCCCTGTTGGTCTGCTTTGTGCCTCAGTTATTGCTTGTGTGTGTTTTCATCAGTTCGGGCTCCTCCAGCAAGTACCATAGGACTGGGTGGCTTTATCAACCATAGAAATTTATTTATTTCTCACTGATAGACGGGACTAGGGAGTTCTGCCCTCACGACCTAATCTCCTCCCAAAGGCCCCACCTCCTAACCCCATCACCTTGGAAGTTAAGATTTCAACATATGAATTTAAGGAGGGGACATCATCATTAGCCCGCTGTTGTGAGTATGTTCATCAGAATCAATTTGGATGCATATGGACATCTGTAGACACACTATGTAGATTATCTACCTATAGGTATATATTTATAGCTGTACCAGACATCATCATTTCAAATGGTAATGGGGGGCCAGAGAGAATAGGGCCAAAGGGAATGGGGGTGAAATGTCAAAATCCCAAGACCAGAAGACCGTTGACGAACCTAGGGACTCCATGTAGGACATCTCTTGATTTTTTTCCAGAGAAGCCAAGGATTTGAGTCTGTATATAATATTTTGTCGTTTGTAACTGTTAGAAATGAATTCTAGTTAAAGCCAACGACAAAACAGCAACACTTTGTGGGCCGAGGGAAACCTGTCCCGGGATTCGGTCCTACCCAGAACTGTGCGTGTCTCATCTCTGGTTGGTCAACCTTCACGGACATTGATTCATAAAGACAGCACGGACACAAATACACATGAGCATAGAGCCCTCTGGGAATAGCTCGTCTGTTCATTGCATTGTGGTAGGGACTGCACAGAGAGTTAGGATTGAAATTTTAATGCACAACAGTTAAAAGTAACGCAAACCATGCATTGTGGCTTGCAACTACATGCATAGAGCCTCACATCTGGACGGAAATATGCAAAACCAAAAGGAACTGGGTTGGCACGGTAAGGTTAGGGTAGTTTGCAAATTTAGGATTTAAACATGTGGGTTGGTGGGATTTCAAGAAAAGGAAAAACATGCCAGAAATATGATCTGTCCCAAAGGGCCTTAGATCATTCCCAAATGACTTGTTCATGCAGTGGTCTGGGATTTTAGAGCAGAGATCAGCAAAACTGTCTGTAAAGGGCCAGCCAGTAACTACTTGAGGCCTTGTGGAGTAAGGTGGTCTCTGTTGCAATTACTTAGCCCTGCCGTCATCGTGCAGAAGCAACCCGAGGTAAAAACATAATCCAGTAGGCAGGACTCTGCTGCAAAGCAACTTTATTCATGGACGCTGAAATTCAAATTTCATGTCATTTTCACATATCATGAAATATTCTTCTTTTGATTTTCTCCCCACCAATTTCAAAATAGTTTTTTGAACTAATGCAGTCTTGGTATCCTTTTCCCCCGTATGCTTACCAATTCTGGATATTGCAGTAGAGATAGATAAATGGATGGATAGATAGAGAGGTAGGTAGGTGGGTAGGCAGGTAGACAGACAGACAGATGGCTGTAAAGTAGACTTGAAGTCCACTTGGAACTTTACAGGGCAACGTTTCATTGCGTTAAAATTGCTTAGCTGTTCCATTAGATGCCTTTAAGCATTTGAAGGAGTTTTTCCAAGATTACCTTACTGGTAAAGCCATCAATTAGCATAAATTGTTTTGTGCTTGAAAAGTAGGTTCGGTAGGCACATGTTTTTCCATTTACAACCTCCTCATTACTTCCACTAAAAATTAATCAGGAATATGAGTAATTCGTTTAGATCATCCCTTTGCAAATTCAACTGGAAAATAATGTTGTTTGCTCTTAATCTGCTGTATACTTAACGAGTTCCATAAAATGAATGTGATTTTTAAAGCAACAACATCCTGTTTTAGATGGAAATGAGTAAGCTTCAAAATGGGATCTGAATCTCAAGGACGTTAAGTGGAGATTATGAAATGCTTAAAATTAATGTACGTGAATCAGTCCCTGATTTGGGGAGAAAAGAGATGCCCGAGGACAATGAAGCCATTGAAGACAGCCCTCCTGGCCCACCCTCCCAAGGTTACAGTTCTGCATTTTCTGGTACCTGGGAATGAATCCGCATAGGTCCGGCTATATTCTCAACTAGGAATTGCGTGTTTACCAGTACTGGCTTGCTTCTCTGAGTCAAGGTCATAAATAGAGGAAGATGGTGAGCATCACGAGGCTTAGCCTCATTATTAGGAAGCCACGACCCACTCTTGGCTGCCTCTGTTATGAAATTCCCAAGACCACCTCTCCAGACAGATGCTTCCTCGCGGGACCTGCCCCAGTTTGAAGTTACAGCCTTAAAGTGCATTGGTTGGGATCAGATTTGTGACCTGAACCCAGCGGCTGTAAAGAGGAGGCTCGTAGGTCCCATCACAGCAACAGTAATAGTGATAGGCTGAATTGTGGCTCCAAAGATGTGTCCTAATCCCGGGAACCTATGAACGTTTCCTTCCGCGACAAAAGGGATCCTGCAGATATGATCGAGTTAGGGCTCTTGAGATAGGGAGATTATCCTGGCTCATCCAGGTGAGCCGGTGTTATAAGGGTCCTTATGAGAGGGAAACAGGAGGAGTAAGAGTCTAAGGTGATGTGACAGTGGAAACAGAGGGATAGAGACCGAGAGAGTGGAAGGTTGTATGCTGATGGCTTGGAAGGTAGAAGAAAGAGATGTGACCCAAAGGATGTGGGTACCCCTAAATGCTGGAGAAGGTAAAATTCTCCCCTGGAACCTCCAGAAGGATCCAGCCCGACCAACACCTTGACTTCAGCTCGGTGAACTGGCTTTGGACATCTGGCCCCCAGAGCTGTAAGAGGACACGGTTAGGTTGTTTAAGCCCCCAAGTCATGGTAATTTTGTTACCACAGCCATAGGAAGCTAGCACAATAATGATATCCGTAATAATAAATACGTATCTTGTCTCTCTAACAAGCAGTATTTTCAGGACTTTCTAACCCTACAACCACTGCTGTATGGAAGGCCCAAGGCCAACAGCTTGGAAGGCATGGGACTCAAATTTAGAGCAGGTGTCCTGGGATAGCCCCCACTTTTCTCCATATCGCTCACGACCGGTTTTCTTTGTCCTACATGAGATTAGCTTGCTGCTGTTCTAAAAATACTCAATTAGTGACCAATATTTAAAAATTGAGAGGTTTCACATAAAACTCAGATTTCTATGCTATCTTTGAAAAGTAAAAAAGTCTGACAGCACTGACCTCACGCCCCCCAAGGCAACAACGATCAGATATGCCCAGTCTTGTCTGCCCTCTTTGGGCAGATTGGGGGGCTTCACATGCCCACAGTCCCCACTTCCCTCTGTTGTTACTCTCTGCAAGTGGTCCTTCTCTGCGCGTCGGCTGCCCATGCTGTGGGCAGTCGATGTCTAGCCTGTTTGTTTTCTATTGTTTCATATCAAAGTCCCAGCGACTACGCACCATCACACAACACAGTTGCTGCAGGCCAGGAGGGTTGGCATGGCTTCAGTTCCTCACGAGGCTGAGATGCTTCAGGCACGTCTCAAGGTTAGACTGGGGAAGGATCGACTCGTGAGCGAGCATGGTTATTGGTGGGACTTAGTTGCTTGTAACAATAGGATTGCGGGCCTCAGATTTGTTGCTGACTATGGCCTGGAGGCCATCCTTGGCTCCTGGAGGCCACCATCAGCTCCTTACTGCATGGGCTCCCCCAACACACCACTGACTTCATCAAAGCCAGCAAGAGGGAGAGTCTCCTTGCACGCTGCAAATCTTACAATCCTATGTAGCCTAACCACACAAGTGACATCCTGTCGCCCTGTCTGCTGGTTGAGAGTGAGTCACAAGTCCTTCCCACAGTCAGGGAAGGGGCCCACACAGAGTGTAGACACCTGGAGGAATAGACCGTGGAGGCTGCCATCTTGGTATCTGTTGCCACACTGCACAAATGTCCAGAATAGTATTTATTTAGTGCTTTGATTTTACCTTTGTAAATATTTCCTACTTGAGGGTGTTTTGCTGATAATACCAGATATTTATTGGCCATCTGCTGTCTGCTTTTAGTCTTTTCTGTCACAGCAGCCAATACTATTTACCAAGCCTCCCATGCTATGCCAAGTACTTTGCTTGCTTTTTCTGTCATCACTGCCATAACTGGAAGGTAGACCTCATTCATTCATTCCTATTCACTTGTTCATTCAAGAATGTTCATTGAGGACCTCTGTGCTCTGCTCTGTGCCCAGGATGTAGGGATGAGTAGACAGTAAGGCTCATGCTCTTGTTGGGCTCACAGTTTGAAAGAGTATTATTCATGACCTTTGACCCGGAAGGAATCACAGTCTCTACCAGAGAGATGAGAAAATTCACTCTCAGAGTGGTTCCATCACCTGCCTGCAGCCACAGAGCTCCTTACTACCGGAGCCAGAAATGCCAGATTCTCATGTCTGATTCCTAAACCTCTACCCCCGGCCACAGTGCCTTGCTCCCTTGGAGAGTCTGGAAGCTCTCCTATCCCTCCTGTGTCTCCACTAGGAACTAGCTTAGTGTTTGCAAATCACCTTGAATATCAGAGTTTCTTTCAGAAATATCTGTCCACTTAGAGTATGCCTAAGAAGATCACTGTTACAAGAAATCCTGTTACTTTGGGTAGTTTTGGCACGAAGTAGCAATATTATATCTCAAAATCCCTCTCTCGCATTCCTACTTTTTAAAGGCAATGTGTTGATACTCTGTACTCTTACGGGAGTGCTGGAGGGTTAGTGGCTGGAGTATCGGGAGGGAAGGACAAACTGTTGAATGAGACTGAGCAGCAAGAACTTGTCTGCTCACCAGCTGCCAGCTGGCCTGCCGGAGAAGCCACAGCGGCTCTGCCGGGACAGGTCGGGACTCCCCCGAGCAGCTTTTGCTATTTTTGTCACCTTGGAGATCAGTGTCTGTGACCAAGTCTAATTTTGGACCAAGGAGTGGCGGTATGTGGGATGTTCCTCATTCCACGCCTGGGCCTGTCATTTTTAGAATTTCCTTCAGGGCGAATCGAGTGACAAGGTAGAGGAAGACGAATTGAGCAGGCTCACCCTGGGGGCTGCAGGTGACGCTCCATCCAGAGTGACACCGAGGCCCCGGGGCAAGACTTTTCCCCCGTACTCTAGAGCCCTGACTGAACCCAGGTTTGAGAGTTCATGTGAACCCTTCTTTGTCACCTCTCTTTGGGTTTGCCTAATTGATAGATTTACTTCCAAACGTGGTTTTGCAAATAAAATATAATGAATTTGTAGAACTCAAGTGGCATTCTTCCACAATTCTGGAAACCACAGTAATTCTTACTCAACTTAATTCAAAAAGCCATAAACTATTCCATTGTTTTTAATAGAGAGAGAATCAAAGAACTTGTAGAATCCATTTCATTACTATTCAGACTCTGAAATAAGCTCTTTCCTGATTTTTTTTTATTTTAATTTTTTTTCTGTATCTAAACACTCTTCTCCCAGCTCAACCTGCCCCTCTGTCCCCAAACCACCCCCTCTGAAAAATCAAATTTTATCTCTTCTCATTTTTGTGGGCTCTGGCTAATTGGGTTAACTTATGGATTGATTTATTCATCATTCAATTTGTTCGTTTATTGTGTATTGCTTAAAGCAATTATCAGCTTTTTTCTCCTCCCAAGTAAACCTTTTTTATATCCTGGCATAATAATTATGACTCAAAAACCTTTTGTTGAATACCTGTCTACTGCTTGCAAAGAAAGCATTGTCTTTAGAAATAAGAAAATAAGTCTTATGGAGAACATAAATGTAAAAAGAAAAAAAAAACATTTTGAACCTTTACAGAGGCTTAAAATTTAGGTAAGGAGTTATGATTTATAGCCCTCAGTGCATGCAACGGTGTAATCCTGTGAGTTCAGTTTGCTACAGTCTCATTGGAGAGCAATTTGTCATTATTTATCAAAATTAAATTCACTCATCTCTTTATCAGCAATACTACTACCAGGAATTTACTCTAAAGATAGGACAGGAACAGATGAAATTCAGGTTTCTTTCTTAAATTTGCTGTGACTTTTGTTTTGATATATTAGGGGGAAAATGTCATTTTTGGAGTACCTCCTTTCCAGTCTCTTATAATAACCTAATAACTTGCGACATGCAGTGGTGGATTTTAGTAGTCCTTTTACTTGGTTATTAAGTGCTGCCCTACCTTATGCAGTTCCTCCCCATAGGTAGGCTCCTGTGACCTAGCCATGGTCATTGTCAGCTGGTGGCTGTGTCTCTACAAGGAAAGGAAACAAACTGAACGATGCTAACAGGTTGTAGCTTTGTAAACTCTGGCACTAATACTGATGTTTTAGATCCGGGCTCTGTAAATAGGCAGCCCGTGGAAAGCCTGATAGTGGTAAGACAGCAGCAGTTCATGACAGGGACTGAAGATGTTCATATGAGAGCACAGGTTGCATCTGGTTGACCAGATGGACAGTGGTGAGTAATACAGTTTTCCAAAATCAGTCATCACAGAGAGGGTAGAAATAGGGTTGGTGCTGGGGGTGGAGAGAGAAGGGTCATTTCAGTGCCATTTTTAATCAATTTTGAGAGGTTAGGAAATGAGTGATGTATCCACCTCCACCAAGGGTTGGTGCACGTTTTCTGTAAAGGGCCAGATGGTAAATATTTTATGTTAAGGGGCCACATATGGTACTGCTGCTTCCTCCTCTTCCTCCACCCCCTTCCTTCTTGACTTCCTCTTCCTCGTCTTTTCCAGTTTAGAGATGTAAAAACCGTTCCTGGTTCTGGGCCATCAAACACAGGCCACCAGGATTTGGCCTTCGGGCTGTAGCTCAGTGATAGCCCCTCTGCATCTCGGCTTTAGGTGGGAGATACAAATGTACTTTTCTTATTAATCCGTCCCTCTCTTCTATACCATGTGGATTTGCTTTTTCTCTTAGGAGTTCACTGAAAGCAAAGCAATAGTCCCAAATGCCTGTCAGCAAAACCAGAGGCCATTTATGATTTTAACCAAAATCAGTCATTTTAAGGAATCATTTAATAGGGGCTTCAGCTTTTGGTTGCCACGGCAGATGTGCTCTGCCTTGTATGGCTCGGCTCTTTTTTTTCATGCTCTTAAGGTATTAGGTATGACCAGAATCTGCCAACCAGAATGTTGCCTAGAGAAGGCATTCAGAGATGGCGCCAGGACGGACTGTTGTTGCCAACTATGCAAGTTTCAATGTTTTAAGGAGATCTAGTCAATTATTTTTGCAGAACTGGAAATCGTTTACATACTAGATTCCTACCAAAATATTTATCAACCCATCCAAGCATGAAATACAGTTCCTTCCCTACTATGTAACTAGCCAGGGGGAGGGGTAAAATTATCTACTGATTGAGCTTCAGGCAGTAAGGAAACTTTGGTGGAGTCCCCAGATGACCAGAGCAGGGAAAAGGAGTTAAGATGGCCAAAGACTATAGCACAGGTATTGGGAGCTAGCGCAGGCAGACTACTTTTTGTTTGGTCTATAAGCTATTGGCACAGATGATATTTTTAAAATTAAATTAGTTCCCAGTGTTTACAGTCGGAGGTTTCACATAAAATACATAGTTGTATCTTTTGGAAAAATGAGATTATCTGGTAACAGCATGTCCGCCTGAGTTAAAATTGAGTAGCAGCTACCATTTTGAGAGGATGAATGCCCTTCAGGGTTGCCTAGTTCTTAGCGTTTCTTGTCTCAATAACCAGAAGACTTCACTGATTTCTGTTACCTGCATGACCCATGTAGGCATTTAAGTTTGCAACCCCTCCTTTAGGGGAACAACACATACCTCTTGCCCTTTATATTTTTGCCAAGACATCTATGTCCTTGAGACTTCTTTTTATGGAGGGTGATGGCCATTTGCCTAGTAGCAAAGACTGGCTCTTACTGGGGAGAATGTCAGGGTGGATATGCATCAGGGCATCTGTGATGGAAAATGCAAAAGGTGTAAGCATGAATGTGCTACTTAGTGACTAAAACCAGCTGTGCAGCTCTGAAAGAAGAGCAAAGCAGATTTTTGTATTTTTCACTCAATAAGGCAAACAACAACAACAACAACAACATCATCACATGGTGAGCTTTTAAAGTCTCTATTACATATAATCAGTAGGGTTGCCCTAGGAGTTTCTTCCCAGTTGGGACACTTTTGAGAGTCAGGGTCAACCTTCTTAAGAGGAAGATTGGCCACGTAATTTGTAGACCTGATTCCTAATGAATACATAAGGTCCCTTGTTCAAAAGTTAAGATTTTTTAAGATGGTGATGGCGGAACGTCAAATCAAGCATGGGGCTTGGTGTGACTACATGGGTCATCTGCCCTTAATGTTGGCCCTGATGAAGATTAATGCCTGCATAATAGATGTAAACAGGATCCAGCCAGGAAAACTGAAATGTATAGTCACCCTAAACCGGTGATTCTCAGTGGCTAGCAATTTTGCCTCCCAGGAGACATTTGGCAGTATCTGGAATCATCTTGGTTGTTAACACAGGATCTGGGGCCAGAGGCTAGGGATGCTCTGAACATCCCGTAATACACAGAATAGTCCCCCCACAACAAAGAGTAACCTGATTCCCAGATGTCAACAGTGGGAGGTTGAGAACCCTGTTCTAAAGATAGGCAGGTTCTGTGTGAAAGCTGGGCCAGAAATTGATGGATTAGCGTGTGTGGGATTGAATGTCACTTCCGCCGTATGCAACTTGGCCTCCTTTTTGCCTTGTTTACTTTATATGTCATCTGGGGGTGATAATAATAGTGTTTATGCCTCACAATGTGGTGTGATTCACACGGTTTAGTACACATAAGGCATTTAGGAGGAACACAGGAAGAGTCAACAAATGTGAGCTACCATAATGATTCCCTTTTTACTCACACAACCTGGCATGGGATGAGCCAGGAGAAAGAGACTCACGTTGTAACAATAGGGATGTCAATGGGCAACTCCAGGAATTTGGGTGATGGGGCTGAATGCTGTTGTTTGTTGCTTCCTTAAGATATTCAATGGTGGTCGTGCAAGTGTGGCAGCATTAGATTGTGAGGTCAGGCCCCTGCCTTAGGTATGGGGCTCCAGCAGGGGCTGGCACTCAGCAGGACCCCATAAATATGCCCAGAGTGGTGATACCCACTCTGGAGTACAACCGAACAAAGTATACCATATCTACATGGCCCACCTGGCCCACCAGGCCGCCTCTCTGCTCAGTAGACTTGTGCCCAGAGTAAGCATAAGACAGAAAACACCCAACCACCTCTTTGCTCCCTGGTCTCAGTTCCAGCATGTACACTGCATTTTGTCACCAAAGCATCTGCTTCTGTTGAGGTGAGCCGCTGAGTTCAGTCTGACCCTATGCGATTTTTGCCTCGTGCATTAGCTTCAAAATCTGAGTAACTAGCCAATCTACTAGAAGCTGGAAGCCTCCGGAGGGCAGAGGGTAGGCTCCATGTGTCTGTAATATACTCAGGGCGTATTACATGTTTGCTGAATGAACAAAATGGGGGCCAGATCGGTCACTTTATGAGCATAGAGAAAAAGAAAAAAATGAAACCCAAAAACCAAATCCATTTCCGTCTTCGTGCCATGCCAAGGCCCAGGTTTCAAGCAAGTCTGCTTTGAGAGGTTGTGGAAAATAGTCCCCGAGGATATCAATTTCGATGTATGGGTGGAGAAAGGATTTCCTTAGTAAAGAGGCGTAAAAAGTTACCAGAAGCAAAGGGAGCAGTGATTTTGTTTTTATGCATGTGGCTGAGAATTCAGATGGCTCTGAATAAATTGATGCAAATCACTTTCATTCCCCATGAAAATAACCATTTGAGTGCATCTGGTGTTCAGCAAAATGCTTCACTTGGAAATTTGGCCCCAAATGGTTGATTTCACTAACAGTCTGCTTTCTCAAAGCCATGGGTGACAATGGAGGTATTGTTTTAGTGAGTTCTGTTCACCCAGTCGTGTCTCTGCTGCACTTTTCCTTAAGAGGAAAGCGGTCTTGCTCTCCTACTCATTTCTTTTCTCTGTCTCTCCTTCTCTCTGTAACATTCAATAAGGAAGCCTCTGCGTGCTCTCTTTCCTCGACACTTCAGTAAAACTCTGTGATACCTCAGTAACATTTCGGTGATGGGAATCCCCATCACGTTTCCTGCAAATGTCAGAGCAAGGGGGAGGGGTTAGAGGAAGTAAAGATAGCTCTTTGGGTGGTTTATGCCAAACATCTGTCAGAGCCGGAATCAGGATCAGACTACCATGAGAATGGGTTTCGTTAGGAAGCCAAGGGAGACCACATGTTTGGCAGATTGCTAATTTCCACTTGAGGGAAGGCCCCTGGGACAGTGGGGGTCTGAAGGCCTAGTAGAATCACTGGTAGCTTCTGTTGCTCAAGATGGCAGGGGCATAACCCTCTCCCAGCAGCCTAGACTTTTGGCCAGTTGCCATTTCTCTAAACTTTGGAAATAAAATTCAGGTGCCTTTTATCATTCAGAACAGGATTTGAGCCCATCCTTTAAGGCCTTTGTAACATCCTCAGTGCTTTCTAGAACACATGGATTGTGATAGGAACTTGATCTCTGGAGTAATAAAGAAGCCAGTTCGTAAATGCTGACCCAATGTCTTTGGCGAGTGACTCATCACCCTTAGTATTTGCCCCTCTCTCTATAAAGGGAGTTTTATTAATACCTACCTGGCCAGGTGGGATAAGTGACTTCTTGACATAGTGTCTGGAAACTACTCACTGTAAATCAACCTGAGCTGTTATCAGCATTGACTTATAGTAAGAAAGGATAAAATGGCAAAGGGGGTGGGACGTTATAGAAGTTTCTTATTCACTTAGTGATTCAGTCATTGATCCACGTCTTACTGCACACCTCTGTGTGCCAGAAATCATGCGGGTGACACACACGCATACAAGGAATCTTCTCCCCTCCTCCCACCTGTGCGAAGGAGAGCTCTGGTTACGTGAGAGTCTGTTCGCTTTTTGTAGACGAGGGAGGGCCTTGATGGAGGCAGATGGCAGGCCTCTTGACCAAAGCTGGCCTTGAGATTTCCGGCCATTTACTATAAAATCGCGGGGAGCAGAGGAATTGTGTTTCATTCGTTTTTAAGTTTCCAGCCCCTGGCATTAGTGCATGACTTAAAAGTGATGCCCGGAGCATATAAATGAATGCAATAAGTGAAAGAACTAATGAACAATCAGTACAGAATTCACTGAAAGGGGTTAAGGGGAGAGGAAGGACTGCTAGGGAGTGTGTAAGCAGCAAACCAAGTTAAGGGGCTTAGTCTAATAGAGGGATAATTAAAGTTGGAATGAGTAGCTCCATCTGGCTCTGTGCTGAGGGTCTGAATGCTGTATTTCATTTAATTTTCACAGCTCTCTTAAGAGATAGGGATTGGTTTTTGAATCCTATTTATTTTTACAGAAACACATGTATGTGAAATTTAACTAACTGCAGAGATATGATCGTAGAGATGATGATTAGTACTACAATATTTTCTCTCTTCACAATTTATTTGTATGCACACCATTCCCTCCTTTCCCCTCCTTAGTTAGTAACTCCTAAATCTTATTCAGGAGTTTGTATTCTTCTTTCCATGTTTTTCTCTGTACCCACATAATCCCATACAAAAATCCATATCTACAGACACACATAGATAGACACACATGTAGATACATACATAAGATGGGTGTTTGGAAGTCATTGTTTATATTATAAAATTGTGATCCTATTACACATTTTTAAAGCTACCCCCTTGGTTTTCTCATTTAGTAGTAAATACCTAACGGAAATACAGTTCTTAAAAGACATTTAGCATAGGTCTGACTCAAGGGTTAGCCAACTGTGACCCATGAGCAAAATCTGGCTTATGCCTGTTTTTATAAATAAAGTTTTATTGGAACACAGCTATGCCCATTCACTGATATGTTGTTATGGCTGCTTTCATACTGAAACAAAAGAGTTGATTCATTGGCTTGATGCAGACCATACAGCCTGCAAAGCTGCTTGCTCCCTGGGCCTTGACAGGAAAGTTGGCCAGTGTTGCTCTTATTCATTCTTTTTAATGGAATCCTTGATATTTCAGGGTCTCGATGTGACACTAACTTATTGAGCCTATCTATGGGAATATCAGATTTTGGGGGGCCACTAATAAACAATTCTACCTCATACATCTTCATATATGTGCTCTTATTTATGTATGCTAACTTTAACTGAGTTTCTGAATGTTACTTTATATAACTGAATGTTGTAAACCCAGGAGCAGGATTGCTGAATTAAAGGTTGTAAGTGTTTTTAAATTTAAATAGGTATTGCTATATTGCCTTCCAAAATACTGGAGTACTTTGCATTTCATTGGGAGCACTGTTAGGTCTGTTTCATAGAGGGAGAAACTGAGGCTCAGTAGCTCATAATTAGTAAGTGAAGAGCTGGGAGAGGAATGTAAAGCCCAGGACATGGATTTGATGGGAACTGACAGGGAGGATCAAATCTGGGGACTTTGTGTAGGTAGAAAACAGAGGACCTCTTAGGGCCCCAGTGTGTGTTTGTGGGCTGGGCACGGGGGAAAGGGCGAGAGCGTGAGGAAGTGAGACTTGGGACAGTGCTTCTCCACCTTCAGAGTGCATCGGAGTCACCTGGAAGGCTTACTGAGCCCCAGGTCACTGGGCTCTACCACCAGTGTTTCACAGGTCTGTGGTGGAGCATTGGAATTTGAATGTCTATTAAGTTCTCAAATGATGGTGATGTTGCTGGTCCAGGCACCACACTTTGAGAACCACTGCTCTAAATTGACTCTGAGGATCTGACTCCTTGGTCCCTAGAAGAAATGGAATAAGTGCTAAAGACAGTGCAACAGGGGACCACGTGCCTTGATGTCCTGTATACTTATAAAGATTCACGGGAAAATATATGCCAGTCAGTGAGCATACTCCTCTGCTGGGGACAGAGTGTCAATGCGCTCAGAGTTCCCTCGTTGTCTAATTATTGGACACTAACCACTCTTTATATGTGTATCAGTGGTCTGTGTTTACAGGGTTTGGGAAAGCAAGAAGATGTGATGCTCTCTCACTGAAGAACACTAGACCCTTTTAAGAAATCATTCCTCTTCCCACACAAAGGGGAGGGTACCTGTTCAGCAGGTGGAGGAAAGGCGGTCAAAAGAGCCTCTCTGCATACCTCTGTACACTGCCTTGAGAATGAATTACATCTTCTCAGGCACCACGTGGTTGCCCCGCATGATTACAGAACTTTTTCAACAACATTTGCATCTCTGTTCAGGAGGGATTGGTTACCGCCACTTAGCGTAGCAATTAGCATTTTAAGCAGTTTGTATTGATTAAATGAATCTGCTTCATCAAGCAGAAAGAACCCCACAGAATGCAGCAAATGTAGTTATCTCAATAAATGACTCCTAGCACCAAACCATACAAGATATATCTGCTAGAACTTTACAGTGTGTTTGACAAATTTCAGAAATAGAGATTTGTCAGACTTGGTAAATAGATTGCATGCTCCACAAACACATGCTTGGTCTTTATGTCTTTTTTCTTTTTTTAAGAATTGTCTAAAGCCACTGTTCTCTTTTAAGGGAGACATTTGGTCTGGATTTTGTAAGAATAAGCCTAACATTTTAAGTTTCAGTTCAAAACATATTTACTATTCATGAGATATTTGAAGAACTTCTCTTTGGCTAGAGATCTGAAATTATGTTTTAGCTTCTTCGAGAATTTTTTTCTCATCTCCTTTTAACTTCTCCTGGATTTCATTTTCTCATAAGTCTCATTTGAGAAGACCCAAAGTGGTAGGGGCTGGGGGAGTGGAAGGACCTGTAGAGCCTCAATGTCAGAAGAAGAGAGATGTTTGCTCTGTGCAAGCCTGGTCTTGGAGGAGTGCTGTTCTTCTTTCTTTTCTTTTTTTTTTTTTTTTAACATTTTATTTATTTATTTGAGAGAGAGAGAGATCACAAGTAGGCAGAGAGGCAGGCAGAGAGAGGGTGGGGGAAGCAGGCTCCCTTCTGAGCAGAGAGCCCAATGTGGGACTCGATCCCAGGATCCTGAGATCATGACCTGAGCCGAAGGCAGAGGCTTTAACCCACTGAGCCATCCAAGTGCCCTGGAGGAGCGCTGTTCTTACACATAATCCTCAATGCCCTCTTCAGAGCTACCATCTTCTTTAAACTAGTGAATGGATGTGGTGCAGTTGAAGGAGGAAGCTGTGATTTATTTTGAAATGGCATTTAGTATCAAAAGGAGACTTTTGGATTAAGAATTGGATTTGTGCATGATGTAAAATGCAAATCTTACATGAGAATCCACAGTGTAATGTAAGTCTCTCTCCCAGGCTTTATCACCCCAGACCCCCAGTTTACTTTCTCAGGAGCAAACACTTTGCCAGATTCTTTTGTATCCTTCCAGAATATGTTATCATTTATTAGATAGAAAACATACCTGCTTATTAATACATTCATTCATTCTACAAATAAGAGTATCTACCTTGTGGCAGGCCCTGTGCTAGGAAGCAGGAGTACAGCAGAGAACAAGAAACACTCCTTGTCTTCAAAGAATTTGCTGCATTGTTGTGGGGGATGAGACAATCAACAGTAGACATATAAATGTATATATCAAGAGTTGGTGAGTGCTCTGAAGAACATTACAGTGTAAAGCAGGCGAGTATGATGGAGGTTTATTGCTGTGATGGGGTGATACTCTGGCAGAAGGCTGAGGGAAGCAAAGAGTGAGCCTTGAAAATTTCTGAGGGCCAATTGTTTCAGCCAGAGGGGACCTTAAGTGCAAAGGTTAAGAAATTGTCGTGACTCACTCTTTTTTTTTTAAAGATTTTATTAATTTATTTGACACAGAGAGAGAGAGATCACAAGTAGGCAGAGAGAAAGGCAGAGGGAGAAGCGGAAGCAGGCTCCCTGCTGAGCAGAGAGCCCATGTAGGGCTCCATCCCAGGATCCTGAAATCATGACCTGAGCTGAAGGCAGAGGCTTTAACCCACTGAGCCAGCCAGGCGTCCCTGCGACTCACTCTTTACTTCCCTCAACTCTCTGCCAGAGTATTGAGGTCGTTTTATGATTTGCATGTTCAAGGTCAAGAAGGCTATGATTTTGAAGCAGATAAAGTGGGGAGAGGGGTATAGAGTGAGTGGCCTAGAAGTAACTAGAAGCCAGGCACTATATGACCTTGTAGCTGTGATAAAGACTTTGGATTTTTCTTGGCGTGGGTTGTAAAGTCATTTGAGGGTTTTGAGGAAGGTGAGATATGCTGACTTCACTTTTAAAAGGATATCCCTGGCAGCTATTTAGAAAAGACTCCAGGTAGGTGGGATAAGAGTATCGACCGGAAAACACATTAGGGAGCTATTTTAGCCATCTTGGGATCTAGGTGAGTACCATGACATGGACCAAGATGGCAGGCTGGACATGGTGAAAAGTGGGGGGTTCTCAACACATTTTGAAGATTGGAAAAACCAGATTTGCTGGTGGGTAAGCATCCTGTAAGATAGAGAGTAAACAAGGTAACCTCATGGGGCTTTTTCTGCTTTAAGCAGAGCAACAGGTAGAATGGAAGAACAATTTATCTAGAAGGGGAAGAGATTGGAGGAAGCAGACAGTGAGAAATGGTAGTTCAGGAATGGACGTGTTAAATGAGAGATGCCTGCTGAGCACGTAGGTGGACATGGGATGTTGTACACACAAGTCCGAGGTTTAGGGGACAGATTGGAGCTCCAGATGAGCATTTGAGAATCATCATAGTGTGGATAGATGATACTCAAACCCACTCCAATGATGAGCTCTCTCCTTGCGAGCATGTGTAGATAAGTAATTGTGGCTTCTTATTTTTAGGATTGTTTCAACATGACTTCACAGCGATCTACCTTTTTCTTTTTAATAGCTATGGATTAGTCTGTTGTATAGATACCACAGTAATGTGAAGGCAAGACAGCTTTGTTTAAGAATAAAAACAAAATTATCAAGTCATCTACTTTCCTGATGTTGTAGCATTTAAGAGTAATTTTTGAGTCACTCCAAAATCCAATTTGACATGTAAATTAAAATTAAACTTCAAAATTCATTTAAAAACTAGTTATTGGAATAGTTGTTGATAGAGTGGGTCGCAGAATAAAAATTGTGGTTAGCAGAAAAAAAAATGTTAGGAAGGAGATTGGGTGAGAATTTAATTCCACGATCACATCTGGTAAATTAGAAATGATTAAGGAAATGAGCAAACAGAGGAAGACACAGGCAAAGAATGGGCTATGACACAGACATTAACATGGTCATACAGAAGATAATAGTGTTTAGGAACGTTAATGTCTGTTCACAATATATTAAATGTGAAAAAGAGGATGGCATAACAGCATACCCACAGTCATGCAGTTCGCGTTAAATACACATTATGCATGCACATTTAAAAAAAAAGACTGGAAGGTAATTATTAACATGTTGAAAGTTTTCTTTGTTTCTTTGCTTTTGTTTTCCCTAGGTGATGTGTATAGGGCTTATTTCAAATCTTCCTTATATTCTTTTGTGTATTCCCTGAACATAATAGAAATATATCAGTGCTAGGGAAGAAAGAATACAATTTATTACAACTTTTAAGGAAATAGATCATAAACAAAATGTGGACCTCCCTCCCACCCCTTTTGAAGTGCTGAGCAAAATGCTACCAGATGTATAGGTAGAGATGCCTCGGAGATTGTAAGGTCCCCAAGGTAGAGAAAAGGGAGACTTTGGTTTTAGGGGAACTTTTGGATTTTCTCCTTTTCCTACAACTATCCCATGTGCTCATACTAAGAGCTCTGTTCATACGTATTCGTTGAATGCATTGTGTATTAACTGGGACCGGGTGATTAAATATATTCTCTAACCATATTTGTGTTTTCGAGTTAAATGGGTAGCTTTTGTTGTTGTTGTTGCCTGAATACTTTTTAAAGCTTCTGTCGTGAAGCCAGGAAGAGTCCAGTATCAAGTATTTAGGTTTAAAAAGATATGAATGCTCCTAATAAGACTGTTTCCAGAAACTCTTGCTAAAGACAGTATTACGATTGATATGGGCTTCATTACAATATTGCTCAATTGATGGAACCCCACAATAAGCCGTGGGTGTTCTTAAAATTAACTGTGAAGTACTTAGAAGCTATTTTTTTCCCTCTCTTTTTTACTGATGAGATAGTATAAGGAGTAAAGGAGGTTTAGAGTCCTGCAACTATTAGTGGCAGCTTCCAGACTTTATCCCGATTTTTGGCCAAGTTTGGGCTCTTACCACAATGGAAAACTTTTTTTTCTCCATCATGATTGGTCCAAAGGATACAGGACAGTGGTTCTCAAAGTGTTGTCCCTGGACCAGTAAGATCAGAACCATCTGGAGACTTGGTAGAAATGCAGATTCCTGGTGGGTGGGACCAAGGAATCTGCATTTGAATGAACCCTCCAGGTGATTCCTTTGCTTGCTGACGTTGGAGAACAAGCTGACCCAGGGTCTGGAAAGCATAGATAGGTAAGGCATATTTTCAAATGTTCTTTTCATTGGAGAGTAAGTAGGCAGAAAATGAAGGCACAGTTCGGGAAGCCGGACGGAGACCGTCAATGAACAGGAAGGGTGGCGTTCACAAAGCTGAATGGTAAGTGGAATAAAGGAGACATTGAGAGGCTGACTTTTTCTGGAACACAGTTTTACTATTTCTCTCTTGAATTGTCCCTCTGACTCAACTTTGCCCACATTTCGTGCTTAAAATATCCGCAAAAAATAAGTGGGTTTATATATACTTAAACTGAGGATACTCTCCGAACTGTGTGAGCTCTAGAAGTCTGTCAGGTTGAGCCTACGTCCTGGCTGGGAGGCGGCTCTGACTCACCACTGAATGTCATTGTCAAAACTGTGTCCTGGTGCCATCGCCTCAGAATCCAGGTGGAGTAGACGGAAAAGTACGATCCGATTTGCATATGCAAAGTTGGTCTTGGCAAACCTCCACTCCCCTCCCCGCCTCCCCTCTAGTTACTTTAAGGAGCAACCTGGTGCAAGTTTAAGAGCCCGAGGAGGATGGAGTGAGTTCCAGAAGTACGGGGCTGCCATTGTGATGATGCGTGCCTGTTTCCGAATGGGTCCGGACTGATGTCACAGGCACAGCATGTGGTGCTCAGGAGCCACCGGGGCAGCAGAAAGCTACATCCTGTCATGCTGTTCAATTTCAACAAACCCGATGCTCTGCTTGCTGTAGAACAGCTGGAGTCCGGAGAAGGACAATATGGGGGCGTGTTTGGGCAAAGACTCCCCACTGCTCTGTAAGCCGGGTCTCCCTCTCACGAAAGAAGTCTCCAGTGTCAGCCAGACCAAATGAAGAATACAGAAACCAAGAATGTGGTTGGTGGTGTGGAGGACAGCTTTGTGTTTGTTTTTCTCACTGAGAAGCTATAAATAGCGCTCATTAGAACTTTTTCTCTCCCAAGAGGCTTGATATGTTTTGCCCATCATGAGGAGAGAGGGGCCGGGGCCAGCAGCATTTCCCTCACTATGAGTCTAGGGAGGTCTTTAAAAGGATCTGTCTGTGTCATTGATGATGATGGTGATGGGCCACCATGCTTGGGCCAGGTGTCACTCAAGTTTAAATGTCACTTCCCCTGGGACTGATTGACCAGAAGTCG
Source organism: Nasua narica (assembly GCA_028533885.1). Classification (NCBI taxonomy): domain Eukaryota; kingdom Metazoa; phylum Chordata; class Mammalia; order Carnivora; family Procyonidae; genus Nasua; species Nasua narica. The sequence continues at coordinate 114,409,388 of CM052811.1, forward strand.
CCACCCACTTTTTTATTATATTATGAATTTTTTAATAGCCTGTATAGCACACACTACTATCTAATCTTATTTTTCCGAGGATAGCTTACTGAGATATAATTCGTGTTCCATGCCAGACACCCTTGAAACGGCGCAGTTTAATAGTTTCAGTATGTTCACAGAGTCGTCCCCGGCACCGCCGTCAACTCCAGAATATTTTCATCACCCCCAAAAGAAACCTCTCCTGTAGCCGTCACCTGCCCAGCCATCAGCAACCACTCATTTATCTTCCTTTTCTCTCTGGATTTGCCGGTTCTGGACCTTTCCTATACGTGGACTCAGACAATATAATGGTCTTTTGCAAGTGGCTTCGTTCACCTGTCATCACGTTTTCAGGTTCATCCGTGTGGTAGCAGGACCTCATTCTTTTGTACTGCAATCTGGTGACTTTTTATGTGTTTCGTTTCTTTGTCTCGTGAAAAGAGAAGTTCTGTGAGAAAGGGCACCTTGAGGCTCAGACAAGGCAAGGATGTGTCCCATATCCCACGGTTCTTGTGGAGCACAGCCTAAACTGGAACACAGTCTCTTGACTCCCTGGTTAGTCTCTCTTCCCAGCAACATAATGTTTTTGTGCCTTTGAAACCCTATCAATTACAATCATTGATTGGTTGAGTCTTTCTGGCCACTGGGCAACATCAGAACTCACTTAGCCCGAGATAGGAAGAGACCTGTGTGCATCCCTGCTGTTTAGGGAGAAGGTTCAAGTACAAGAAGGTATTTGTTTGACTTTCACGAATCCTGTCTTTCTCCCCTGGTGAGATCTTGAGCTAACACTGCTAATAGAATGAATAAATGCGTAGAGTTGAACTCCCCTGCTGCTGGACCATTCTGGCCAGTTGTGCGTCTGCACGTAGGCAGATCTTTCCCCGAGGCCTTGCTGCTGCTCATCACTTGAATAGCAAAGTAGGAAGAAGCAGAATCTTATTACCACATCCTCCCCAGCCAGTGAAAGCCACATTAATTTAACCTGGACTTAGAGCTTCTGCAGGAATTCAGCCTTGGGCTAATGGTGCTTCTCATTTGCTGAGCTGATTAGGATTGGTTTCTAAAAACTATTCCCTGCTACCTGGGCAAAAGTGGAGTTCGTTCATTCATTCATTCAGTCATTCATCCATTCTATATTTGTGAAGCTGTTGGAGGCCCTAGTGAGGTGCTCTGGATATGGAGATAAAATATATATTCACCGTTTTCCAGGAGTTCATCGTCTGCAGTAGAGATGGGGTAGTCTAGCAACTATCAACAAAACAGTGAAATGATGGAATTAAGAATGGAACATGAGGGGTGCCTGGGTGGCTCAACCCGTTAAGGTCAGGTCATGATCTTGGGCTCCTGGGATAGAGCCCTGCTCAATGGGGATTTCTGCTTGTTCCTCTGTCCCTTTCCTCCCCCCACCCATGCTTGTGTGCTCTCTCCTCTCTCAAATAAATAAAATCTATTTAAAAAATACTAAATAAAAAAAGAATAGAGCTAGAGATACCTGGTAAGAGCACTAGAGGTCATTAAGTGAGAAGAGACGTCAGGAAAATGTTGAGGGGTTCCTGAGCTGAGTCTGGAAGGGAAGGTAGGCATCAATCAGGAGAGAAGTGGGGAAGTGGGGTGCACACAGGCCACACACAGCCTATCTGCTGCTCCATGTCTGCCTGGCAGGCCCTTCGTTTACACTATGGGCTGGATTCACTCATGTGGTCGCAAACGTTTAAGAAATGACTAAAAAAAGTGCATGCGTGCTGCAAACAGAGTTGGGAAGTGATACAGAGAAGCATGCTCTTTTACATTGTTTTCTACCAAGTAGATGTGACAGACTCAAATAATCTCACAGCATAGAGGAGAGTAAAATAACAGGAAGCAATGAGTTTTGAGTACTACATCTGTTGTGACTTGAATATCATATATTCAATTGTGTGTGTGTTATATATATAATTTATTTAACTGTAAGTTTGTATGATTTAATTTTTGTCGATGGCTGCATTTAACAACCAGTTCACAAAATGTCTGAAAATGTAATACTTGGCTTTCGCAAGCTGGTTTGAGCCAGCTCTCCTGCTCCATTGATTGGATTCAGTCTTTCACTTGGCAGGAGTGTGCCGAGCAGCCACTGTTCTGAGAGCTGAGAAACACATCAGTGAACACAACAAATAACAAAATTCCCTTCTGGTTCTAAAATTCTGGTTTTTAGTCACTGATCTTTCCAACCAGTCCTGGGCCTCCATGTTGCCTTGCTGTCTCCAAGTCTTGACTTGTGCTGACCACGGTCACGGCTCCCTGGGTGTATCCTCCCCAGAGCTGCAAGTGCACACACATCCAGGCATCTCAAGAGTGTAACACTTAGAAGCAGCAACTAAGGATGCCTAGTCTGACCTCAGACATCCTGCGGCTCTCCTGCGGGCTGGAGGTGGGCTGGAGGTGGGCTGGGAGATGAACTAAGACATGAAGCTCCCAGAACCTCTGTGACCCCGGGGGAGGTGACTGGGGATTCAACTGTGTGTGAGGTAGCTCTTCTAGTGATTCCTCTCTGACTCCTACATCCCCTTGTCACTCCTGCTGCTCTGATTTTGATGCCCTTTTCCTGTCATCTCAGGGCACCCAGATGTCCTCTGCTTTACCCTTCTGGTATTGTCTTAGACAAAAGGTCTTAGAGGTTACAGACTGTGCCTCAAAATCAACAAGTATTTGATGATAAGCTGAATACATGTACTTCCCATTTACTTGCTCACATGGCCAATCTCTGGAAAAATTCAACTTAGAATGTTAATGAGCACCCACGGAGACTGCTCCCCACTTGGCAGCCATGGTTTTAGGAGGCGATTGGAATTTACCCTTGAACTTGACTAAAGGTGGAGAGGAAGCAGGTGCTAGTCAGTAGGTTCTGAGAGTTGGAGTTCAGGTCCTGGGAACCAAGGGCCAGCTGCCACCTTGCTGTGTGAGCTCAGGTACTAATTTTTTGGCTTTTAACACAGGAGACTGGGCTGGATATTCCCGTAGTTTGGTGTTCCGTGATTGTATTAAACTTAGTCCTAGTAGTCACAGGATGCAAAACGGGTGATTTGGATAATTTTTTTTTAATATATATAGAGCTCAGGGATATCTGTTTAATGGAAAGGTGAGAACAAGGCTGTCAGATATGGTTGACGGTTCTACTTAAAACACCCTTTCTGTATTCATATCGAGTTCAGATGCATTTGATAAATTGAAGAATAATTCATTCTAATATCAAAGTGCGTTGGTGCCAAAAAAAAAAAAAAAAAAAAACACTTTCCCCGCCGCCCCCCAAGCAAGGGAAGCCCAGAATAGCAGGAGTAGAATTATAACCTTCAGCAGGGAAGGGAAAAGCCCTCAGTAAACTACTGCACAGACAGAGCCTCTTCGAGCTGCAGTTTAAGGAGATAAGAAAGGAGCAGAGGCACCAAAGGCTCTACCCAGAGAGGTGTGTGCCCACCTTGTAGAGCTCTGCACTAGCTTTTGTTCACGTGGCTACGCAGTCAGCGGTGCACACCTTCTGGGAAGAGCCTGTGCTCCATCTGCGTAGCCTGGACTTCGGAAGACAGCATTTCTAAACAAACAAACGTGTTTCCGTGTGTGTGTGTGTGTGTGTGTGTGTGTGTGTGTGTGTGTGTGTGTGTGTCTTTAAATAACCCTTGCAAACCCTCCAGCCTCCCAAGCCTCCAAGCTATCTCAAAGAGGAGCGATGCCTTTGGTTAGAAAGCAGCATATATCTTGAGGGGTCATCCCGTAAACCGATTTTCCCAAAAGAATTGCAGATGGGGAGGTTTTTCAGAAACGCCCATGTCCCGTTACAGCGGAAATAGCTGGGGTCATCTTTATTTACTTCTTCATGGGAAATTACTATGATTTTTATAAACAGGAAAAAAAAGCTAGGTAAAAGTATGTAAGGTTAAAAAAGAAAAAGGAGGAAGAATACAACCTTTCTATGTACTTGAGATGACCTAATTTTAAATCCTCCGAAAATGTCGTGTTACTTTCTGCTTCCCCCTGCAATTTAAGTAAGTGAGCGTCCATTCACGGCCCCTGCCCTGGGTGTTGAGACGAAGACTTGGAGGGCCTCACAGCAATAAAAATGACGGTGGAAACGTCCCTGATAGATCTCTCACCAAATGACTTCTCACTCTTGAAGAGCTGCGTTGTTAAATAAGATTTTGTTTCATTATGTTTCTCTGGAGACAATTAAAATGCCTCATTTTTCCATAAACTACGGTAATCTTCCGAAGGGTTGAGGAAGAAATAGAGAGTGTAATGTTCTCCATGAAACATGATGTTGGTGTCATTGCATTCTTGTTCCTAAATATGCTTTCTAAAAATACAGCCCAATCATGCTGGCCTGCAGAAATATATTCACGGTACTGTAGTGAATAACGAAGTGATGGCTATTTCCCGAATATCTTCTTTAGGTTAGATTTTTTATTATATTTTTATATTTATTATATTTTATTATATTTTTATTATATTAAATTTATATTATATTATATTATATTAAATAGAATAAATTATTTATTATTATTATATATAAGAATAAATTATTATATTAAATAGAATCTCTCTTTATTGGGAAAATCCAATAATCAGTACCTTGGAAATCCAATTCTTTCTTTCTATTTATCTATCTATCTATCTGTCTATCTATCTATCTATCTATCTACCTATCTTATTTTTGGGTTCTGTGTAAATGAGGTTGAATGTCACCAGAAGTCACTGGTAAATAGATTTCTGCTTCTTTGCTTTCATTTTTTGCTCTTAAGCTTTGAGTCTTTCATGTGCAGCCACAGACCTTTTCCACCAGCTTTGTTCTTTCTCAGCTCCTTGGCCTTTTGATCTGACAGGACATATTTAGGCGAAAAAAATGTCTTGATGAAACCTAGTGCTATCTGATTCTACTTGGGGACACATTTTGGTAATTGTCCTTATGTGATAGGACTGAGAATTCACTCCATTGTATGCAAAAGCAACACATGTAAATTAAATTATCTTTGGAATAAATGGTTCTAATCTTTTTTTTTTTAAGTTCAGTCTCATCAACTAGAATGAGCTTTGGTCACTGGGGTATGAAGCCTCCTATTATTTTGGCTTCCCTGAATGAATGGACAGATAGTAGGCCTGGATCTACCAGATGGGTGAGGTGTGGAGAATGGAGAGTTTTCTTTTTAAAAATATTTAAATGGGCCTTGCAATTCATGATGATAGTAATAATAATAATAATAATAATAATAATAATAGTATCCTTCATTTTTTTCCTGTACCTAGTTTGTGCTAGACAGGTGCTAAGCAAGTACTGAGCTCTAAAACAGCCCAAGTGGGCAGGCATTTAATGTCACTGCTTCTCATATGAGCAATTAAAGTGGCATTCCACTAGATACAATGGTCTGCAACTCACTGTTTCCCTAATAATACAATATGTAAATGTTTCCTTTTTCACTGATGCGAATCTACCTTCCTTTGGTTTGTCCTAGGGTCTCAGTGCAATTAACCAGGTCCTCAAGGGTAGAGACCCAAGGTGCGTCCGGTTCTAGAGGCTTGCAAACTATATCCCACTGCATAAGCTTGTGCAGATCTATGTAATTCTGGGCACATTTGTAAGACTGTGGGTTATTTGGTATTCGGACAACTCCAGGAAATCAAACATTGCGAATAGTCACTTCTCCAGTTAACGCGTAATAAAGCTAAACCATGATGGCATTTAGACCGGGCTGAGATGAAACACTCACGCTCTTGCAGCTGTGTTGTCCCCATGTACCTTTCCTTCTGCTCAACTCCTGCCCATCCCACGAGGCCACCTTCTCTCTGAAACTTCTCTTATAAGGTCAGTTCTGCCAATGTGTCAGGCCACTGACAACTGCCCAGGACCCGGGGCCAACAGCCCCAGCTTTCCCTTTCCTCCCTCAGTATCTGGACCCAGGATCAGACACTTGGAAGAGCAGGCAGTATTTTGTTCCGATGCTAGTGACAGAATGCCCAATTCAAATCAGCTTGAACTGAAAAGAGATAATTGGCTCATATAATTGAGAAGTCCAGGGCTAGTTTCCAGGTTTAGGTGGGATCCAAGGTCACCCCCTTTTCTTGGCTGTCTTCCTCTGAATCAGTTCATTGACTGGCATGCTCTCCCTTTGTTGTTCCAAGGCAGACTCCCGCCCATCTCCCGTCCCCAGCAACCCCACAAGGAAGCCCATTCATTCAACGCAGTGCGTTTTTATTGTGCACCTGCCACGTGCCAGGAAATAGTCTCAACCTGAGGGAGAGAGAGCTGTGGACCAAACAGGCAAACGTCCTCGGCTTACCTCTGTGGGTTCTCTCTTCCACAAAAGTTCTGACAAATGTTCCCAGGGATTGTGTCTTACTGGCCCGACTTGGGTCACCAAACGACGCCTAGAATCTGTGGTGAGGTCAGCTCTAGATGGATGGGGCCGAACCGGCTGGAGGGAGGGTCTCCGGAGGAAAGTGGACAAGCTGTTGCCGGCAGGGGAAAGAATGGATGCTGCTAAGCGAGTCAAAGCAAGTAGCTGACCCCCCCACCCCCCGCCACGGAGAGATGCCCGCTGATCGGCCCCCCAGCTGCTTGAGGTTCTGACTCCCGGCGCTCCGGTTCTCTGCCAAGCCTTTTCCAGCCCCGGGGTCGCTGACACGCTCCTCTCTCCCCTTTGATGCAGCTCCAGATGAAGATGAGCGAGCGGGCCGCCTCCCTGAGCACCATGGTGCCCCTGCCCCGCAGCGCCTACTGGCAGCATATCACGCGGCAGCACAGCGCCGGGCAGCTCTGCCGCCTGCAAGGTAAGTGCAGAGCCAGGTACCCGGGCTGTGCACCTGGAGGACTCGTGCGGGGGGCTCAGGGCCCCAGGGCCGGTGCCCCATTGAGGCCGCACTCGGGCACGCCCTCGATCACCGTGTCCCAGGGAAATCGTTCACAATGCAGATCCCTGGGCCCTCAACTCCAGGGTTTCCCCATCTTAGGAAGTGGCTGAGCAAACCACTTGATCAGACATCTGCAGGGGGTGTGAGCAAGAGGGCCCGGGGGGGGGGGGGGTCCCGCTTCGAGAAAACTAGGCTAGTGCCCTCGGCACCAACGGCCGCAGCATCTCTTGGGAATTTGCTAGAAGGCAAATGCTCAGGCCCCTTCCGGGATCCTGAAAGTTCCAGGATCAGGAGCTCTGGGGTGGGGGCCCATCTGTGCTCATCAAGCCCTCCAGGGGATTCTCGTGAAGGCCCCAGCTTAGGAACCTGTGCTGTTGGGAAGGGTCCCGCATCGGGCGGGGTCCTGGGTTCTGGTTCTGCGGGGACTCTAAGCAAACCCTAGGAGGCCTGTCTCCCAGAAAAGTGGGCTCAGAAACAAGATACAGAAGAGCCCATGGTGGGGACAGCGGGAATAAGGAGGAAAAAATGTTAAACATTTTCTTTCTTTTCAAATGCGATCTTTACAGTTTATAGTAGGTAAGAATAGCTTGTCCATGTGTAACTTATAAAAAATAAATACGCCTCTGTGGGGGACCCCTGCTGAAGAACTTTGCATGACGAGTGGCAAGACGCCAGGACTTTGAAGGGTGCGCGCTGGACGGCACCTAGTCCATATACAGAAATCTGCCGAATAAGTGAATCTAAGAACAAATGAAGGGCCCCAGAAAACAGTGGCCTCGGCCATCAAGAGCACTGTCTCTTCCCAGGTCACTCAGCCTTTTCAGCCCTTTCTCCCCCAGACAGCTTTTCCTGTTCTTTCTTTCCTCCCCATCCTAGGTCATTCTTTTGTCATCTCCTGGTCTTACCTTCTGACTCCAAGGTAACCCTCCCCGACTCCCTCACACCTGGCACGGAATCTGGATTGTGTGTGCTCCCAAGACGAGGGTGCCGACCCCCCTATTTAGAGTCCTTATTCCAGGGCTCACATCATGTTGCGTTGTGTGGCCAGTGGACTCCTCTTCCAGGAAGCAGTAAAGCCAAGGACAGTGGGTCTCTTTTGTCCTCCTCATTTTATCCCCCAGTGCCTTGATGCACTGGCCATCCCCTGAGTATTCGTTGAATGAATGAATATGTACTGAGGGTCCTTACATTCTAGTCTTTGTGACTCTAAGTTCTGCTTCTCAGCCCAGAGGGTAGCACAGTGTGGGGACTCAGAAAATATATCCTGAGTGCCCGAATGAGTGACTGTGCTTTTATTTATTTTTTTCTCCAAATACTTTTATTTTTTCAGTGTTACAAGATTAATTGTTCATGCACCACACCCAGTGCTCCATGCAATACGTGCCCTCCTCAATACCCACCACCAGGCTCGCCCACCCCCCCCAAACCTTCAGTTTGTTGCTCAGAGTCCACAGTCTCTCATGGTTCATCCCCCCCTCCGATTTCCCCCAATTCACCCTTCCTTTCCTTCTCACAATGTCCTCCATGTTTTTCCTTATGGTCCACACATAGGTGGGACCATATGATAATTGACTCTCTCTGCTTGACTTATTTCACTCCGCATAATCTCTTCCAGTCTCATCCATGTTGATACAAAAGTTGCATATTCATGCTTTCTGATGAAAGCGTAATATTCCACTGTATATATGGACCATATCTTCTTTATCCAGTCATCTGTCGAAGGGCATCTTGGTTCTTTCCACGGTTTGGCGATTGTGGCCATTGCTGCTATGAACATTGGGGTACATGTGGCCCTTCTTTGTACTGCATCTGCTTCTTTGGGGTAAATACCTAGCAGTGCAATTGTAGGATCATAGAACAGAAATTTTCAATCTATAGAAACAAGGACTTCACAGGCAACATGATGTCAATAAAAACTTATCTTTCAATAATCACTCTCAATGTGAACAGCCTAAATGCTCCCATAAAATGGCACAGGGTTGCAGAATAGATAAAATGACAGGACCCGTCCATATGCTGTCTACAAGAGACACATTTGGAACCTAAAGATACATCCAAACCGAAAGTGACTGCGCTTTTAAATAATGGATAAATAAGCTTACTTTCCAGGACATACCAAACAGAGAGCCTTGGGTTAGATCAGGTTGTCCCAAAGACCATTTATTCCTTAGCATGCTCAGAAATTTTGGCAATATTTGTATTACATTACTAGCATTTTTCTCCTATGCATAACCCCTATACTATTATTCAATTTTATGCAGTCTTGTCTCCTTAAAAAAATTCATTTTTGTAAAGAAAATTGTAGGCCACTGCCTATATACTCTTATAGCAACTGGCTATGTTTTCTAATATACAGTAAGATAAATAGTAATTATTGAAAGTTTAAAGGAAGTGTGCATAACATAAATTCACACAAAGCGATTGTATTGCTTGTAACTTGACTTTCTACACTTACTAAGATGATCTTTACAAAGAAAGTAGGCCTTTTTAGAGTCTGTGTGTCATGCTTGCAAAACAAAGTTGAGAACCAAAGTGATGTAGGCTTCCTAGGGAGGAAATTGATAAGTGACCTTCATTCCTGCGATACTGAGTGGTAATTTGAGAAGTCAGTTTGCATCAAAGGTGATGTATGGTGGGAAGTCCCTAGAATAGCATGTTTGCAAAGATGCACTAAGAGTGCAATAACCTGGACACTCAGGATATGTTGCAGTTTTAGAATTTATTAGTGGATATCCCAGAGCTTATGAATCCTTAGGATGTAGAATATGCCATATAGTGGGCATACTCACTTTCCTCTCCTTAACTAATCTAATAACTACCCTTAACCAAAATGAGGAGACAATCATCAGAAATGATGAAGCCTAAGGGTCTTATCAGGACCGCAATGGTGTTATAATACTTTACAAAGTCTTTGGGGGTTTCGAAAAGCATCTGTTTTCGTATAAAGAGGATGTTGTGGATACTGTTAGACTCTGTACGCTCCCAGGGGTATATATGAGTCTTCTGACAACATCTCCATCTGGTTACTGGGAAGGAAACTGCTCTGTTTCCAGCATATAGACACGTTTTTTTTTTTTTTCCAAGACTCACACCAAAATTTGCAAATTTACCTGCATGCACGGAAGCCCGTGTTACGGGTGGAAGGCCATGCACAGCTCAGGGGTCTGGGATGGTTGTCAAAGACTAGTAATCCACTGATTCCAAAATAATAGTAGTGTGACAGTGGCTCTAGAGTAGGGCAGAGCTGTACGCAGCATCACAGTGAAGAAAGAAAGTTGCGTTCTTGGAGAAGTTATTTCCGTTATTTCTTTTTATCGAAACGACCATATCACCCATCAAACAGCTCATCAGAATTAAACTGGGGTTTATTCCCTTTACTGTTTTTATTATGAATTATCCCTACAGCCCATCACTCAAAAATAACGAGAGATTACTGGGAAATCAGGTTCGAGTTTCCTTGGTATAGATTTTTTAAGCGATCACGGTCATAGTAGTCCCAGAACAGTAATTTGAGGATAGCAGTTTCTTAGTTTCTAGTGAGATTAACGGCCATCATCATGCGAATGAATACCACAGATTTCCTGCACAGCTCATTGAGTCTCAAGCTTTGTATTGATAATCTGTAGGGTTTTGAAGATGATTGTGTCCTGGGTTTTGAAGTTGATCGTTAAAGCTTCTCTTGGTTGCTCTTTGTCAAACATTATGATCTTCATTGAAAATGAATTTGCATTTGAGTTCTTAGAGTTTCCCTGTTTGGCATACTGATAATACTGGGTGGATACGCTAGTATCTTAGAATATCTGTATACATGCAAATGGCATGATCATTGTTTCAGAATTATTATTACTGTTTGCTTTATGTGTTGGTACCAGTCATTCCATCCGATTATTTGCTTCTACATACTTTTGTTACCTGTGTCAGTGAATGTGTTTTATTTTGATATTTCATTTGTACCAGTGTTTACTGAGAGATCTCTTCCCCTTCATGTTCTGCGTAGATCTGTCTACATTGGTTTTATCTTGTGGATTACTTTTGAGTCACCAATATTCATTGAGATACAGGGCCAATATATGGTCAATGTGTCATGGGGGACTCAGTTTACTAGTAATTTGTTACCGTAACGAAAAAAAAAAAGTTCTCAGACTACCTAAAATTATCTTGTTTATCAGAAGTGGTCACTTCCATGATAAATAGGATAAGTTCATGTGTTGATCAACCTATGCTACCTGTCTTCCTCCTACCCTTCCCCCGATCCCCTGAATAAAGCTGAAACTGGAAGAAAATGAATGACATCATTGCCTGTGTGTGCCATACATTGAGTTTATGTGGCACGTGATGTCTTCTTGTTTTGCTGGTGTTTGTGAGTTGTGGTTCCTCTGGCCAGCTCATTTCCCCGGGGCTATTTCAGGAGGACTTTTCCAGATGACAGATCTGGAAGCTAATCTTGGAAAGCACATAGACCCTTGTAGTGCAGGGCACTAGTCCATCTGGTTGGAGGTCATTTCCTCTCCAAATTTAGTCCTACAGAGCCACCTGCTGGTTGATTTTGAAATTATATTATTACTAGTGGCGGTGGAGGAGAGGTGCTGGCTTTGAGACAACCTGGTTGGCATAGGAAGATATATGTAACCCACCATCACTGCCTCTCCTGCCCCATTTCCAGTTTTCATATCGAGATGCCCTTCTAGGGTTGAGCATATACAAAATCGACATGTGAAAGAGGTTTATCATAAATCCTGGAAGAGACTCAGGAAAGAGAAGCCTTTATCGAGTTGAACACTGTATTCACAGGGTTCTTTCCGGAATGCATCGCATAAAATAACCAGAGTGTGGGTTCCCAAGTGTGTTCCGTGGAGTACTAACCCCAGTAGATATGGCCCTTTCCCAAAACAGGACTGTGGTCCAGTGAGTTTGGGGGAAGATGCTCCATGTTAAGTTAAACTCCCCTTTTGGAGATTGAGAACGCCAGGCACTGTTTTCAAGGTTTCGAGATGTGCTGCTATAAAAAATCTGTTTAATCTTGTTTAAACTAGAGCTCTGCAAATTGATTTGCCCTTGAAACCTCTTCTCTCCTTTTTTTATGAAGTAAACATGAACAGACCACTCGTGAAGTGCTAGATTTGTTCCTGAAAGGCACACAAGACATACTGAATGAGTATCTTTTATGAAGATAGCCTTTCTTAAAGACCTGCTCAGGGCAAGTAGGAGACAGCAGGTGTATCCGGCTTCAGTGGGGGCCCCCACTGAACTCTGTCACTTCCTTCTCAGAGTTTTCCTCTTAGGAATCTTTCTCTTACTCCAAAGGTGCTCCATTGCTTAATATTTCCAGAATCCTTCCATTGGAATTGCCTTAGAAGACATGTCCCTTGTTTAAAAACAAGAAGCAAATAGGCATCATTTATCAGGTTTGACTGTAGACAATTTTAGGAAATGAAAGATTGGCCCCGCAGGTTTGTGTCCCCATCTCCCTGGTATCCTCCGTGTTGCCATATCTGGTTCTCCCGGCAACACTTTGAGTTGGAAAGAGCAGGACTGTGTTCTCCATTTCCATAAAGGCCGAACCTGAGACCCTTGGAGGTCAAGTACTTGCTCTGGAGGGACTGGTGTTAAAACTCCTTTCTTTCTTTGATCATATGTGTTCTTACCTGTGAGAAGAAATTCTGCCACCATGGCTGTTTCAAAGGCACGTATCCTAGAAAGAAAACAGCTCCCGCAGAGGACTGGTTCCAGCTCATGCAATTTACATATTTATTTTAACGATGGTAGATTCCCAGAAGCACGTGGCTACCTCAGAGGCGTCAATGCTGGTTTTTCAGTATTAATTCTAATGCAGTCACATACGTGGTATGTGTGTCAGTGAAGAGAGAATAGGTTAAGATCCGAGCAAATGTGAAAGGGTAACAGATAAGTGAGAGTCGCAAACTCTCATGTCTATCAGGATTGGGGAGGATGTGCAGACAGTGAGACAGGGCACAGATGGGTGTGGTGGGGCAGAAAATAGAACAGGAGACCAGGGAAACTGGCACCTTTATGGGAATTTGAAGTTATTTAACTATCGACTGTCAATTCTAAACGTTTTATGACCTGTGTAGGCCAGAGAAGAGGTCTGGGCCCAGATGGGGTCTGCAGGCTGGTCTCAGCTCATGACCTTTGGTGAACTGCAAAAATGTGGGACAGGTGATTCTCTCCATTTCCTGGCTTTAAGCTAAAAATAGCTCTGAATCCAAGCCAGAAAGATTCCGTTAGCCAGCATGATGATTGAGGCTGCCGGTGCTTCCCTTCCGATGTGACCCCAAGTGAATACTATCATTCATTTTTCTCGCAAACTTTTCCAATCTGTGGGGCAACAGATAACGGTTCGGGAAGGGCTTTGTTCTTGACTGAAGACTTGAGTTTTGCACCCATAGTGTTTGTACACTGTGTACTTCGCATGGGAATTTTTATCCAATTGTAATAAAGATGTATGGGAGATTTACCTGTAGTCCTTAAACTCATTAAGTAATCTCTACAGCCGACACGGGGCTTGAGCCCATGAACCCCATGATCAAGAGTCAGATGTTCTACCGACTGAGCCAGCCAGGCACTCCTTGTGGTATTCAAACTCATTAACAGTTTTTCAGTGTTACAGCGCGCGCGCGCGCGCGTGTGTGTGTGTGTGTGTGTGTAGTGGAAAGAATATACAATCTGTTCAAAATGGTGAGGAGGTTGGAAGAAATGATTTCTTGTGATTTTGGACATCTTAATATTCACGCTTCCCTACTAATAATCACTGCTCTTGCTATCTGAGTAGGTCTATAATTTCCTTATGGTTCCGTCTTGAGGCTTGCAAGTATCCAGATCCATGATTTCTTATGTCAGAAAGGGTCTTGACGGGTCTCAACGGAGCTCAGGGCTGCCTGGGAGAATGTAATAGAGGTTAAACTAAGCCATATGCCACCATGAACCTTTTCGCTTGGCTCATTGTTTAAAAACATCATTGTCTTGAACGTGTTCCCGCGGGCGCATGCGTGCTCCATGCAGGCGCAGCCCCATCACTGCAATATGCGGACTTGACCCCCCGAGGCGCCTGGCTGGCTCAGTCGGTGAAGCGTCTGCCTCCGGTTCAGGTCATGCACCCCGGGCTCCTGGGATCGAGTCCTGGGTTGTTCTCCCTGCTCCGTGGAGAGCCTGCTTCCCCCTCTCCTTCTGCCTGCTGCTTCCCCCTCCTTGGGCTCACTCTCGCTCTGTCAAATAAATAAATAAATGAATAAGATCTTTTTAAAAAAAGAAAGAAAACAAAGTGCTGTAGTCCGTTTGTGCCGGGTTTGCTTTGCCCCCTTCTCAGAGCCTCTCTCAAAGCGTGAATTCCCGGGCTTGTGGCAACCTCCAGCCAGCAGGTGGCAGTAAAACCCCTTGTATAAAATCCAGCGCCCTGTCTACGGGGCTGGTCCCACCAGGGTCTGGGGGCCCAATGCAGTCTGCCGTCTGCTGTCTGCTTTTGTGAACCAAGTTTTGCTGGAGCGTCTGTGCCCATTAGACCTGTGTACACTGTGGTTGCTCTCATGGGGCGGGCAGCGGAGTTGAGTTGCAGTGTGCAAAATCTAAAATATCTAGTATCTGGCCCTTTATAGCCGAAGTGTGCCCACCCCTGCCTTATCTCCCAGGCGCTGCTAACAAGGGCCCTCTGTGTTGCCTTCCCGACGTCTTCACTTGTCTTGGCTTGGAGCCTAAGCCCGAAATAATAAAGCCTGTGTGGACTTTAGGGAGTCCATACAACAAAATTTCCTAAGTGTAAATAGAATGTTGCCTTCTTTCTAGTTGGGTTCCCAGAGAGTGTCCTAGACAAAAGTTTTCGTAGTCCTGTGATTTCTTCTCCTTTCCCTTCAATATCCTGAACATCGAATGAAGATAAAAAATTAAGGAGGAGAGTAACTACTAGTGGTCTGATCATAGCAGGGCAAAGACCCCATGCAAATGACACGTTAATCACGTCTCTCTTGACTCTTATTTGCACATCACCGGGATCCTATGTCGCATGTTAATATTTCTGTGCTCCAGAAACCTGTTGCTAGCTGATTTGATTGTGTGCGTTCTTGAAAGGTAACCTCTGATTTTAAATTCTTTTTGGAAAAGATGCTGCCAGCCCTCTGAAGCTTCATCGGACAGAGACCTTCCCTGCCTACCGATCCGAGCACTGACAGGAGCTGCCGAGAGCGGAGAATCGTGTGGGACCCACTCGTGATGTGTTGGCCGCCAAAGACCCACCAGGAGGCCTGAGATGAGGGCGAGGGGAGCCGCGAAGGGAAGAGTCTGGAAGTCCTGGCTAATTGGGTGGTCATTGGGAAACTGCAATGCAATATTTGTCTTTTTCTTTTTTTAAAAAAAAAAAAATCTTAGCGTGATTGAAACATGCTCTATAGATACCGACTTTTTGTTCCCTCTTTTACAGCTGGACGGAAAGGAGTCAATGCCACAGAATGATTTTCTATTGTAGATAACCGTGTCCCTTGCACTTCTCTGAATCTGTCCTTTTGTGGATTCTTGTGATTTTTTCCTTCTGAGTGTTTCAATTGTATAACAGTCAGTACTGATAATAAAATGGCTCTTCATTATTTGTTATTCGTTGATACCGTATTCCTCCGTTGTTAATATTATGGTTCTGGTTAACTACTGGAAGTTATTTTTTATTACGTTACCAATTAGTTAAATCAGTTACCAATTAGTTAAATCAGTGCTTTGACTGACTTACCTATCCGGTTTAAGAAATAACTTCCAGGGGCCCCTGGGTGGCTCAGTGGTTAAGGCCTCTGCCTTTGGCTCGGGTCATGATCTCAGGGACCTGGGATCAAGCCCCACATCAGGCTCCCTGTTTAGCAGGGAGCCTGCTTCCCCCTATCTCTGCCTGCCCTTCTGTCTACTTGTGATCTCTCTGTGTCAAAATAAATAAAATCTTAAAAAAAAAAAAAAAAGAAAGAACTTCCAAGGACCCTTTAGTCTTCTTTTTAGGGCTACAGTTTTGCTCTCACACCATCTTCCTCCCATCCCCTGCCTTCCTGTTTTTTAAAGCCTCTGTTTTGTTCGGAGCCCCTCCGTAAAACATTTTAAAATAAAAGAGCATTCTTCACCCCTATGTTCTTTGGATTCTGGCGATCTGGTTTTCTCTTGTCTTCGATATTTACAAGGGTGTGTGAATGTCCTCCATAGGTGCCATGAGCCCGTCTGGCATTGCCCTTGATGTCCTTGTGACCCTTTACGCATTTGCCCACTTACCCATTCAGCTGGTCTATACTGACCATCCTCTCATTCTAGGCACTGTGCTGGATGGAATCCAGGGATAGAGGGGTAAAGAGACGCACGCCCTGCCACCTTAAATGCAGAGAAGTGTGACAGGGAAATAAAGTTGCAATTATAATAGAGAGTGACATTGGCTCAATGGGTCTCCGGTGGCCATGAGCCTCTGAAGAGACAGTCAGTTTATGCCTCAGGCTTTCCCACTAGGAACTGCCAGGTGGGAATTCAATCTTGGGAGGTCCCGAGGTTAGAATGGCTTTGGCTGCGTGAGGAGCAGGGATGGTGTGTGTCCCGGTCATTACTTGATTGTCAGTAGTATTCCCTGATGCGGTATAGGGCACCTGCTTAAATCTGACACACAAGTGACTAAGTTTTTAGGGTAAGTATATCCCAAATATTGCACGGGATACTAAATATACTAAAAATTATTTATTGTATATCTCAGATTGAAATGGGATGGAATGGTCTGTGTTTTTCTTTGCTAAATCTGGCAGTCCTACTTCCCGGGCTCTAGACCGGTGCCTTACACATAGCTCACGAAAAATACTTGATAATTGAATGGAGAGATGAGTTATCCTGGGGATGGAATTCTTCCCGTAAGGGGAGGCAAGTTAATATCGATTGTGTACTTTCTCAGTGCTAGACACTGAGCTAAGTCCTCTAAAATTATAATTTTGCCCTGAAAAAAAATCTATCCTGTATTTCCTAGGGGAAAAGTGAATTTTACTCAGCACCAAGCAAGGGCCATAAAAAGTTTCGTTTTCATTTGTGCTCCTTCCCAAAAGTGTATAATATCTCAAAATGGAGATTGACCCATGAAACCCCAAAGGACCTTCTAAAATCCAGGTCTGCCTAGCGAAAATCTCGGTTGGATCTGAGTTAGTCAGGGTTTCCAAGGACATTGCTGGCTAGGATGTGTTTCTCTGGGAGATGGAGAAAAATTGGGGGGAAGTAGGGTCAAATTCAGCTAAGAATTAGCAGATTAGGGACACATAAATGGCACAGCGAATGCCCCTGTTATCTGGATTCTGTGTAGCTACTTTCCACATTATGTTCGCTCATCCTCCTTCTCCCAGGTATATTCAGATCCATCTTTTGAAAATCTGGCTCGCTACACAAATTTGACTACTGAATACTACTGACAATCAAACTAGTTCTTCACTAGTTTATTGTCTTAACTTTAGCTGACTCTTGTTTTACTTTCTTTCTCTTCTAAAACTTCTCATAAGATGTCCTCCCCGGTTCCCATGGCCTTGGCTGCCAACGTGGGGGCTTACATTGAAGAAGGAGATAAAAGGAATGGAATTAAAGAAATAATTATAATTTTAATGAAGTCAGAATTGCTGAAGCAAGTCTAAAGCTAATGAGCATGAAAAAGAAATGTCGCTGAATGTAGTGAACTACACATCAGAACCTCCTTTAGGATTTCTTAAAATCAAAACATAATCAACCAAAAGAGAGTTAGAGTCCTATTTGGTTTCCTAATGTTTTTTATTTATGGTCAAGCACGATTCTAAGTGCTTTACCTGTGTTGTCTTACTTAATCCCCACAACGGGTCCACGAGGTAAGTATAATTCTCTGTTCCATTTTATAGATGGGGAAACTGAGCTTTAAGGAGCCTAAATAATCTAAATAATATGCCCAAGATCTCTAGCTTTGTTGAAAGGTAAACAGAGGCACGTTAACATTTTCAAGTTTATTTGAACAAAAGTTGTTTGAATTGGGCAGTGGCAAACCAAAGATAGCGAGGGGTGCTCCGGGGACAGGAGCCCGGGGGGGGGGGGGGGTTATAAAGCAGATGAGGAAGCAAAGGAAGGAAATTATTTGATTGACTCTAGTTTAAATGGTTGTTTTAGTTGAGAAAGTCTCGTGACTGGTTGTGCTTGAGTTTCATTTTCTAGGATTCCCACGCATTGACTCCGGCTTACATTTTGGTTTGCTTACGCCGTCTACTGGCCTACTGGTCCCACCTCATCCTTGGTTAATTACTTTAACAGCTACTAAATGGCAGACTCATATTTGAACCCAGGCAATCTGATTCCTGAGCCTGATATCAAGCCCTAACAGGTGCTGCCTTGGGAGGCAGCATACTTTTCTCTAAAGGGGGAGAATAGAAATATTTTAGACATATGGTCTCTGTTTTGCTGTATTGCAAAAGCAACCATAGGCAGTACATAAGCCGATAGGCTCTGCTGTGTGCCAATAAAACTTTATTTATAAAAACTTTATAAAAAAATCAAGTTTCAGGCTGGATTCACCCAACCCCTACTCTAAATCGTAAGAACCTCAAATACACCCTTTTCTTAGTTTCAGGTTTGGAACCCAAACCATGAGAAATTTACTACACTTGATCTTAGCCAAAAGGCCGAGAAGAGATCAAACCATGAGAAATTTAAACACCTTGATCTTGGGCCTTAAATAAAGGGAGTAGGGATTTGAAATGATTTTCCTTTGTCTTTTTCTAATCTCTAACCCAGGTGGTGACCATGGAATGTAAGAAAAGGGGGAGGTTTCCATAGCCATGTGGATTTGTACATGATTCAAACTATATTCGAAAGCCCTCGTGCCAACATTGGAAATGAGCTGAATCTGGAGGTTAAGCTACAGAATTGTTCTTAGACGTAGTTGTTTCTGCTTTAATTATATACTAAGAAAAGCAACATTTTTTTGGTAGGAGGTGGGGTAGGGGAATTGGTGAGTAAAGTGTATGCTCTGTGTGTCCCCTTTGCAGGCAGGGCCAGTGCTATAAAGAGATTTTACTCAGTTTGAGGCTGATTAATGTAGTAGTCAATAAAATGCTTTCTAGGGGAAGACTATCTGCGTTTCTGAAAGTCATTCATTCATTTACCAAGTATTTCCTCAGTATCATACCTGGGTGTACCAGGCTCTATGTGGGAATTTCCAGGAACTGTATGGGTCCACTAATATGTGGATTTTTTTTCATAAATTCAGTACTGTACATATATTTTCTCATAATTTCTTAACATTTTCTTTTCTCCAGCTTACATTAAGACTATAATATAATACAACATGCAAACCGTGTGTGAACCAGCTGTTATTGGAAAGACTTCTAGTTGACAGTAGGCTGTTGGTAGTTAAGTTTTTTAAGTTAAGGGGAATCTAGTCATTCTCAGGTTTTCAACTGAGCAGGAGTCAGTGTGCCTTTTTGCTCGAGGGTCACCTGTGTTAACAAAATCTTCTTCCCTCTAGTCCCAGCAAAAAAAACACATCCATTCTCAGACTCCCATTAAGACCGACCACTCAATACTCTGCATTCATATTGAGGCTCTAAGTTCTCTGGGTTCAGTATTGGTGGTAAGGCTGCCCCCCTCTGGTAAAAGTCAACAGTTGACTGATTTCAGAGTAAGCCCATTGGCTGAATCTGTGACAGTTTGACTCAACCAAGGCAGGACCCAGTGATAATCATTTACCTACAGTTGCGCTGAATTAGATGGAGCCGCCCACATTGTACTCTCTGAGCCTGTGGTTCTCAAGTGTTGGCAGAAGATACTCATTCAGTGCATCTGGGACGGGGGAGCCCAGGATTCTGCATTTTCAATCGGTGTCTCTAGGTAATTCCAGGACAGGTGGTATAAAATCCCATCTTAAACTTCGAGGAGGTAGAAATGGAGGGTTCTCGTCCGGTGAGATTTGGCCCCTAGAGGCAACCAGCAAGGTGTTCCTAACCAAGACCTCGCCGGGAAGTCAGCAGGAGGAGCTGGGATGCCAGGAGCTCGGAGAACTGGGGCACCCAGGTACAAGTGCGATTCTGCGTGGGGGCTACCTGCAGGAAGGAGAGATGGGGTGGGATTGTGGCTCTGGGAGTGGGCTCCCACGTGGCCTTCTCAGTGCCTCGGGGATATTTTCTTTGTTGCTATAACAACTAATAAGGAGAGGCGGGTTTGACCTTCTTTGTTTCTCTAAGATGCCTTAAGTGCAAGGTCTTCCCACATTGTTCTTTTTAATAGGAAACTGCCAGCCAAGAGCTACTTGCGAAAAGCAAAGCCCAGGCTGGAAAAGACGAGCAGGGTGAGGAAGGAGCGAGAGTCCGGTTGCTGTTGTGAAGGACTCAGGACTCTGGCGGCGTTGAGCCACCAGCCAACCGGCCTCCCGCCCCTCCTCCTCCTGCCCCAGGCTTCTCTCAGCCTCACGGCAAGAGCAACTTTCTTTTCTCTGGCCTTCGGTAGGGTTGCATTTCCCTCGGCTGCAAAGCGGGGAGCTGCTCGAGCATATTGAAGATCCTGGAGGCAGGTCACGATCGGTATTTCTGGTCTGAGTTTGGGCCGACAGAGCGCTTTGTGTCTCTGTCTGGTTTACGTGTTGCGTTTATTGGCTGGTTTGCACTGGAAACCCCGAGAGGCAAAGAAGCAGTGTTAATCTTTTGTCTTTTCAGTAGGTAGTTACCCTTCCTGGGCCCCACCCATGTGGTGGGCGTGGAAGCCCTCTCAGGAAACGGTCTGCCAACTGGCCACAGTCCACCAACTCCCTGCCTTTTTTTTTTTTTTTTTAAAGATTTTATGTATTTGAGAGAGGGCAGGAGCAAGGGTGGGGAGAAGCAGACCCCCGCTGAGCAGAGAGCCCAACAAGGGGCTCCATCCCAGGATCCTGGGATCATGACCCGAGCCAAAGGCAGACGCTTACCCCACTGAACCAGCCGGGGCGCCCCTACTTCCTGCTTTTGTAAATAAAGTTTTATTGGCACCGGGCCATGCCTGTTGGTTTATGTATTATCTGTGGCTGCCTCTGTGGGACACTTGGAGAGCTGAATGGCTGTGACAGCTTGGTGGGTCCTGCTCCAGTGAGCCCCGCTGTCCCCCAGCTGATGGCTGGAGTCCCTGCTACTGCACGTGTCTCCCATCTTCAGCGTGACCTGCGAAATGAATGTTCTCCGTGGTCGGGAATGCTCAGCCCTCCCCCAGTAGGACCTGCTCCCTCCCATGGCAGAGGTCATTGTCTCTACAGTTCTACTGGCCTAGAAAAATCTTATCTTCCTCCACTCCTGCAAAAGGGACCCTTCAGACTTCCACTTAAACACCAGGTTGTCGGGGTTCCTTCCTGAGACCCCCGCCCCCTACCCCCAGAGCGGACGAAGTCACCCATCCTAAGCTTTTATGAAGCGTTGTGCGGAGCATACATTACGGTGTAGAACATTTTTCTGTGGTTGTTGGGTTGTGGGCTTTTCCTTGCTTCTCAAGCTCCCTGAGAGCAGCTGTTATGTCTGCTCAGCTTAGCTTTGTGCCCCCGGCACCAAACAAAATATCCAGTAATTTAGTGGGTGCTCAATAAATGTTCATTTTGTAAATAAATGGAAAGCGAGTCCCCAACCGAGGCATCATTCAGTCACGATATACTTGATCCCGGTTCGGCCTCAGATGAGTAGTCTCCCTCTTACAGAGAGGTCAGTGCTGGGAAGCGCCGACATTTCTGGAACTCGGGTGCGCTGAACATAGTCCTTGCATCATCCCTGTGAGGTGAGCCCCCCACCCACTGTTTTATGATGTAGACCCTACAGCCCTGAGACTGGAAGCAATTTGCCTCCAGCACAGTCGAACTCCAGTTTCGACACTCTTCTGCACTTGTGTTTCCCAAACTGTGTGCTAAGGTGCCCTGGGGTGCCGCACTGAACTCGCACAGGTGCTGTGGGGTATATTGAGTTTTTGCAGGAGAGAGTGGTACTTAAGCTCTGTTGGACCCTTGGGAGCTAATGCTGGCTAGAGGCTGTCTGGGACCCACATGAGATCACACTAAATTAAATTCACTTCTGTGATACCGTTTTTTGTGAAGCTGGGTTTTGGCTACTTTCTCTGATACGAAGCACAAGTGCCTTAGCAAGGAACGAAGTTGGACACTACGCAATATAAGAGTGACCAGTAAAACTCATGCTAATAGCTTAGACTTTTAATTTTTCTTAGGATGACGTTAATAGCAAGTGAGAGACACAGGGACGCGTGAGGGAGAGCTTGGGGGAAAGGAAGACCCCTGACATTTCAGTTCCTTAACGGGCACTTCTTTCCTGCTTTTTGCACGAGGAGCCCTGCGTTTTTGTTTTACACCCGGTCTCAGGGACTCTGTGGCCGGTCCTGTGCAGGAGGAGCCCCTTGAAGGAAGGGCAAGGTGAGCAGGACTGTGGATTATGTTCTGGTGTCTTTCTGGGCGTCTTTTCCTGCTTCCACACGAGGCTCCCACCCAGAAACTGGTGCCCGCCTTTTAAACCTTCCAGTCCAGGTGTTTGATAATTGACCTCTATTGAAGACACGAGACACAGTTCCTATTTTGAGCGAATGCCCCAAGCCAGTCGCAGTGACTGCCCCTCGCGCTTAATACTGTAGAATGATTTTCCTCATCGCTGAATTCCTTTTAAAGTTGTACCTTCTAACAAAGAAAGAACGAGAAGCATTTGGTTATCAAAGGAAGCCAGCCCCCAAATTTACTTTCCTTCAGCTGTCATGCAAATCGGGAGCCAAAGGCCTAGCTGGATGGCTTTGAAGATAAAGATCACAGTGCAGTCCTAGAGACACTTCAATAGGGTTTCTGATGATCCTGTGATTTACTTGGAGAAGGAAGAAAAGAGCAGGGAACAATAGGAAGAACCGGGCTCTGAAGTCCTAAAAGCCCAGTATCTAATTCTGGTCCTTCCGTTGCCTGGGGGAAATATCAGTTAATAGTGAAGGGGTCAGACCAGGATTCCCCCAGTGCATTCCAGGAGATGCCAGTTCAGGTTCCTGGGGGGTTGCGAGAAGAGGGTGCAGTTTTGGCCTTCAGTGAATTTTTGGTAAATGCAGAATCAAACCAGTTTTTGTTTGTTTGTTTACTTTGCGAACTTCTTGAAGGCAGACATTGAGTAAACGCAACATAATAATCTAGAGTAGGAGATAGGATGCAGAGTTTTTGTTGCAACTGGAGTTACACTAGTTGGGTTGTTGGTACTGAATCAGCAGCTTTCAGTGACTAAAGGTAGGTGAAGGCGGGCCTCCTCGCTCTCGCACGTGGCCACTGGATAGCGATTTACAAAGGAGCTGCACCAGGTTTTCAAACACCTGCTAACAGTAGGCAGCCTTCAGGTGCAGAAACAGGGATGTGTCTCGAGCGGTGAGCTCCCTGTACTTGCAGACGTTTTGATTGTGGTCAAGATTTCACGGAGGCAGATGGGACCATATTCTAGCAGCAAGACTGAGCTAAGGTTCTGGTGCGGGGTGGGAGAGTCTCCCAACTTTCAATCAAAAGGAGGACCTATCAGGAATCCTAAGGCTGCAAGGGCACCATTTTGCCAGGTGAAGGTTCTTAGGTCTGCAGGAGTCTTACTCCCTAATCCAAAAGAGATCGGAATGTCTACAGCTTTTCTAGAGCCCGTGGATTCTTGGATACCCCTTTATCCAACTAGAAAAACCACACTGACATCCATTACACTAACAAAACAAAACAAAAATATTCATCAAATCCCTCACTCCAACGGCGGCTTCTCCTGTCTTCATGTCTGGTTTTGTGTATTAGCTCGCAAATTCTGAAATATGGGTTTCCAGTGAGGGCGTTGCAAGTATTAAATGTGTAGCTTAAAACCAACGTCCTCCTATATCGCCCTCTTTGTTGTCTTTACTAATTTAAAGTTTAATGTGGATGCTACACTAGTTTCTGAAATTGAGGAGAGCTCTTTTCCCTGGAGCATCTTTCAGGATTTCGGTTTTGAGGAGCCCTTTTTCGGAACTGCTGGGTGGGAGGAAAGACTCTCCATCTGGGAGCCTCTCAGCTCCCAAGTGGTTCTGTTACTGGGCTCCACATGCTGAGCCTTTCTGTGGATCCTTGGATGCTTCTCTCAGCGATGTAGGGAGAATAAGAAAAGTTATTTTTGAAAATGCCTTGCAGGCTACTACAGAAGAGAGTACAGACTGGAAGAGTTCCAGAGACAGCTGAAACGCAGACTCTTGACCCAATAGCCCCATCTACAAAATAACAGTACCAAATCTCCCGTCTGCTTCTGCGGACGTAGGTGTAAAGAAAATTCTTTGAAAATTGTAAAAATGCTTTGACTTTGGAGTTCTTCCCAAATCAAGTGCCTCTCCTCCAAGATGGCATGAAATGAGAGACTATGTTTAAAATGAAAGCTGCTTCTGGCCTTATTTATGAAACAACCCTGACCCCCATGTTGTGGAAGAGAGACAAAGGGAATAATGCAGAATGAGAAATTGCTCTTTTCCGGAGATTTTTAATAAACTATCTTGTTTGACCCTCACACATGAGTGGTATTATTTTAGGAAGAGGAAGCTGAGATACAGAGGGTTGGGAGGGAGCGGGTTGGAGAATTACTTAAATTCTACTTAACTAGAAAGTAGGGATTGCCTTAAATTAGGTGGGTCAGAATTCCAAAACAGGCATTGTTTCTAGTACACTGAGCAATGACATTGCTCTGCTTGGCCTTGGTGTTCCTTGCTGTACAATGGGACCATGTTGGCTGCCTTTCCAGACTATGCCGGTGAGAATTACAAGTGGCCTGGTCATTATTTCATCAACCAGCCTGTCAGCAGGAAGAGACGGCATTAGGTTTTTTTGTTTGTTTTCTGGGTTTTTTTCTTTACTAAGATAATTAGTATCTATCATATTTAAACTGAAGGCCAAATTCACATGCCTGTAGGGGCCAGACGAGTAATGCCAATAAAGGAGGCTGGGCCAAGTTTGAGTAGCAGTGGAGCCTCGGTTCAGGGGGGCAGCCAAGGGTTGGGATGCAGAAACAGGAGGCCAAGAGATGCTAAATGGTCAGGGGTCTTGTTTTTGTGTCTTCAGTCAATTCAAAGCTGGAACTCTGGATTTGTGAAATTTCCCAGCTTTTAAATATTGGAAACTAATATAAGCCAATAGAAAGAGAATCTGTACTTGTTAATGCCTCGCAGGTCCAAGGATAGAAAGAAAAATAAGTGTCTGTGAGCTAAAATCTACAGTAGACCTTCCATTTAAACCCCCACATTAAATTGGGTTTGCATTGGTATTAACTATGGTCATTAGCTATTACTAAAACAATCTTGCAAGTGGGGACAGAGACCCAGAGTTGAAATGCATGGGGAAATGGCACCATGATTCTCAGGGTAGGACACAAAGGGACCTTTCTTCTAATCTTTTAATTATTTAATATTTTTGTCCCCCCCTCCAAGTCATTCTTGAGACTTTAAAGCTCTGATCCCTTAATTCATCTTCTTTAGCAATGGCAGCATGGGAAATTTTGTCATAGACGCGACAGTTCAGTAAGTATCTTTGTCCAGAAGTTACTAATCAACTAGCCGGTGTGATGAAACCACAGTTTTCTAGAAAGATCGTAAACGCTGGGACCTTGGTCTTTGCTTGAAGGTCCCTTAAATTTGTGGGGGAAAAAATTGTATTTGTTGTTATTCATCAGCCTTCTTAAAGAAAACCATACTGATATAATATTGCTTTGGTGCCGGAGTGTTATTTGATACGTAACATCTAACATCTGTCAAAACATGTAAGATCTATTTCTTCGAGTGGCAGCGGCAGATTGGATCCAACATTTAAGAAGGATGAATAGTAACTGAAGCCAAATGAGTCTGGGAGTACTTAGAAAAGGAAGACTTGCCTCACTGTGGGAGGTCACGCCCCGAGGGTTAAACCCTGGGCCCTGAGAGCGGACATCTTGCTTTGTTTACACTCTTAGCACTTCTGATACCAGATGTGTGGATTTTTCTTTCCAGGCCAGAAACCAGTAGATCTGGCACCTGTAGGTTGTCTTACAATTCAGCTCTGAAGCTGAGTCCCCAGAGGTCGTGCAGACCCCACAGGTGGAAGGCTCAGTCCCACAAAACTGTCCCCACATCAGCTTGCTGTCTGCATTTCTGACCAACGGACTGTGAATCAGGGATTCTCAGGACACCCCCTCAGGCTCAGGGGAATTTGCTAGATCAGCACACAGCACTCAGGAAGGCACATTATCTACCACATTATCTATAATGAACTACCAGTTTATTATAAAGATGAAACTCAGGGGCAGCCCAACGCAAGACTTGCACGGGACAAGGTGTGAGGGAAGGGCATGGAGTACCTCAGCCTCCCGGGACCACTGGATGGTCACAAATCCCTTTCCAAATACTGTCATTTAGGAGTTTCTATGTAGGTCTCATTGCAGAGGCATGATTGATGAGATTACTGGCCCTTGGTGATTGGACTTCATTTCCCTGCTCTCCCCTCCACACAGGTCAGGGGTGGGGCTGAAAGTTCCAATCTTCTAATAATTCTTGGTCTTTCTGGCAACAAGTCCCCACCTAAACGCGATGACCTGGAGATAACAAGTGTTGGGCAAAGACCAAACATAAACCGTTGGGTCACAGGTGACCCTAGGATTGAATCTCACCTTCTATCATTTTTTAGCTACATAAACCTGGACAGGTAATGTTACCTGGGGGTCCCTGGGTGGCTCAGTTGGTTAAGTGACTGCCTTCAGCTCATGTCACGATCCTGGGGTCCTGGAATCGAGCCCCACATCGGGCTCCTTGCTCAGAGGGGAGCCTGCTTCTCCCTCTCCCTCTGCCTGCTGCTCTGCTTACTTGTGCTCTCTATCTCTCTGTCAAATAAATAAATAAAATCTTTTAAAAAGAAAAAAAAAGGGCGCCTGGGTGGCTCAGTTGGTTAAGCGACTGCCTTCGGCTCAGGTCATGATCCTGGAGTCCCGGGATCGAGTCCCATATCGGGCTCCCGGCTCTGCTTCTCCCTCTGACCTTCTCTCCTCTCATTCTCAGTCTCTCTCTCTAATAAATAAATAAATAATCTTTAAAAAAAAAAAAGTAATGTTACCTGTCTATGCCTCAGTCTTCTCTCTAAAACCGCTGAAAGAACTTCTAACTCAGTATGATTGTGACCACTGAGTGAGCCCTAGTATCTGTTTTGATGGCTCGCCAACAAGGGTACATGGTTCTTGGCTTCTTAGATAGTTAATATGGGTATTTCTGGAATGTGTCGTATGAATGTGAGGGAATTCCAAATCAAGGAGGATACAACCCTGGCATTTAACTATCATAATACTCTGAAACAATCAGTGTTTATAGCACTGCAGTTAACATAATATCCACCCTTTTTATTTGAACAGTCTGGTGAATTTTGACAAATTTACACTGTCCTATAACCACCGCCATAATCGAGATCTAGAACATTCCATCACCCCAGAATTTCCCTCCAGCCCCTTTGCTGTCAGCTCCCCTCCGTGGCCCTGGGAAATGATGTATCTGCTTTCTCACCCTATAGTTTTGTCTGTTTGATTAGACTTTCATATAAATGGAATCCTACAATATTCTTAACCTGTGGGTAAAATAAATGTAATGTGTTACAACCAGCATTTAAAAAAAAAACTGAAATAGAAGATATCAGAATGAATCCTATTGAATAACAGTAAGCATAGGATATAAACTTTTTGTTTTAGGGGTGTGTGTATGTGTCCTGTATCCTAACATAAGCTGCATTTCTCACGGTAGGTCAGAATCAACAAAGTTAAAACAAAAGGAAAAAGACAATCCTGCGGAGCCTGGGTGGCTCAGTCGGTTAAGCATCTGACTCTTGATTTCGGCTCAGGTCATGAACTCAGCGTCGTGAGATCCAACCCCCACGGTGGGCTCCGTACCCAGCGGGGAGTCTAGTTGGGATCCTCTCTCCCTTTCCCCCTCCCCCCTGCTCATTCCCTCTCTCTGTCTCTCTCTCTTTGTCTCAAAAAGTAAAAATTAAATAAAATTTTTAAAATCTTCTCAAAAAAAAAAAAAGGGCCAATCCTATTCTAATAGTCTTAAAATGCTCTCTGATACCTGGAGATACTTCCATTTCACCCAGAGGACTAGAGCCAGGCATTAGCTCTTCTCGTGTGTTCACGATTGTGCCACGCGCGGAGCTCACACGTCATCTCGTTTAATCCTCCCCACGAGCCTGGACGGAGGCCTCTCTGAGGGCAGTGAGGCTTCAAGAAGCTCAAGTCTTCACAACCAGCAGAAGGAAAAGCGGAAAATTCAAGCCATGGGAGATTAAGATGAACCCCTGGGCATGTGGTTAGACAGTCGGTAGGACCGAAGAAAGAAAAGAATAGGAGTAAAAATATAACTTTAAGAAGCCCTATTTCTGACTGCTGCTAGATTACCGAACTGCTGATGGACAAATCCTGATGAAGGGCCAAGCCCTTTAAGGAGGCTGGGGGGCCGGGCAGCCAGAAGCAGAGGTGTGTCCTGCCCACAGGTGAGACGGGAAGGCATCCCAAACTGGGTAGTGGAGAGCACGGGTTTGGCCTCACGCCCAGATGCTAGTCCCTGCTCTGCCACTTGTGGGTCCCTTGACCCCCTCACAGGACCCTCAGCCTCACTGAGGTTCGGGCTCCTAGGTCACAAGACCTTGTGTGCATTCAAGTAAAGTAGGCTTTCTCTGCTTTGGCACTCTGGATATGTGGGGCTGGATCATTCCTCACTGTGGGGGGACAGTCCTGTGCCTGTTTGACCTTTAGCAGCGTCCCTGTGCCACCCACTAGAGGTCTGTAGAGTCACCCCACCACTGAAAAGATCTCCAGTTGTCGCCACGTGTTCCCTGGGGAAGCCTCCCCCGCACCCCCACCATTTGAGAAACACTGAAAGGAAGCAAACCAGAGAGTTGTTTGCTCTAATCCTCCCTTGGCCGAACAAGAGAATATTCTGTCGAGTCCTGTTCCTAGTTCCCTTCACAAAGCCACAAAGCCGGACCGTGGGCTTTGATGACCGAGAACCTTGCTTGGTAGCGAGGCTTCCACGTATCTTGCTGTCCGGAGGGAGGGGGGGCACGGAGCTGCGTTTTTGGGGAGCTCAGGTCGGGAGACCGCCCGGAGGTGTTTTCCGTCTGCTGGGCTG
Source organism: Nasua narica (assembly GCA_028533885.1). Classification (NCBI taxonomy): domain Eukaryota; kingdom Metazoa; phylum Chordata; class Mammalia; order Carnivora; family Procyonidae; genus Nasua; species Nasua narica. Next base: position 114,438,404 of record CM052811.1, read on the forward strand.
CATCCAGCAACGTTCCTGTTGAGGGGACAGCCCTTGAGGTAAAAATGAGCAAGTCGGTGAGATCTAGCCAGGCCGAGGTAGATGTGAATGACACACCTATTTTCACTGGCCTAGAAAGACGCCGCCAGTGTCTTGTACAAGCAAATAAGTGATTTATAAAAATGAGTACAGCCTGGGGATCTGGCTACGGCTGACATGGTAGCCAAGGCGCAGCTCGACATCACGTCATCTTCTCCTTTTGCCCAGGGACTGACAGGGCAGAGTGGCCCGGATTCTCTCCTTCTACCGGAAATTTAAAACCTCTCCCTGTTTCCTGCTACACTCAAACTTTCCTGAACCTGGGTGGTATTTTCAAAGATTTGGTCATTCCTCGGGACTAGAGAGTTTTGTTCCATAGGAAATTATGGTTGTTGAGGCCGACACCGTGGCCGTCTGTCTGCCTGCTTGGGCTCCATTTTCCTCCCTTACTGATGGACCCCTTTTCCTTACGAACCTGATTTCGTGTGGGGGAAGCCACGATTCTGATGTACGAAAGACAGCATTAGGGTTTGAAGCCAATGGCCAAGAGACGTCTTTCGTGCAAAATGGTGGTTTATTAAAGCTCAACAGGACCCGTGGGCAGAAAGAGCAGGTGCGTGGGGGTTGTGAGAGGAAGCTGATTATATGCTATGGGGTTGGGGGAGTAAGGAAAAGGGAGGTTTCAAAAGCACCCTCATATGCTAAAGAGGACCTACCAGATAGGGGAGGCCTTGCCATTGTCAAGTTCAGGTGGTTTTGCCCCTCTAGCCAGACATTAACATGAAGATAGTTGGGAGATTCCCGGGAGACTGTCCCACAAGTCCCACCCGGGAGTGGGGGGTGGGGGGACGATGCAGGGTGTTGGATTGTGCTGAAGGCTGAAGACAGCCTTCTGCCCCTCATCAGTTCCTCTTGAAAGTAGTTTTCCAGATGCTCTGGAACATCATAGAACCCAATTCTGGCCTGCAGAGGCTTTTCTCCCCAGGAAAACAAAACTTCAGGGTGTGGGGGAGCAAAGCCTTTTATCCTTTGGCCTTGGCACTTTCCTCTTGATCCTGCATGGAATATTGGTGGGCTGCCTGGGGGTGACGTCCTTTTCGTTCCACGAGGAGCAAATACACGTGGGAAGGATGCCAGAGAGGAAAGTAGAAGGGACATGGGTCCTCTGTGCCCCCTTCCCCCCATGAACAGTTGTGTCAGTGCCCTTGTCTGGAATTATTTCATATGAAAAATTCCTATGTGGGCAAGCCACTTAGATGGGTCTTTAGGATCTGGAACCACACATAATCGTAACGGAGCTGTTAGGTATTTATTTCCACGGTGGTTGGCAAACATGATGAGCATCACGACCTTGCAGGCCTGTGGGCTGAGCATATCCTTTATGTGTGTGGGTTTTCTAGTTGATGGCGTCTTCACTTGATGTCGCCAGGGTCCCCTCGTCTGTTAGACACAGTAGGTACACGGCCTGGGACCCGTGGTACTTATAAAGGCCCATAACAATCTTTTACTTTCTTTTAAAATCAGAAGAAAAATCCAACGTGGCTTATACTGGTCTTTTTTTACAAACTCAGTTGTATAATATAACATTTAATATCATTTTATGGAAGAAGGGGTCCACAAAGGTGGATGTATTTATAGGCCCATGAAAGTCATCACGTGACCTGGGGTATCTCTTCATTTCGAGAAGGAATGCGTCTCCCTTCTTGTCCATTTTCCGCTCCCAAATCTTCCTTCTGTGGCTGCAAGACCACGCCTCCATTCAACAGGGGAAGCCAGGGGCTTCCAGAAAAGGTTTCTGTGTTCAGAACTGGTCTGTGAACCCTAGTGCAACTTTAGGCAAGTTTTTTTGGGTGTCAGTTTTATAAAATGGAATGACTGATCGATAGATTGATTCCATGGTGATTAGAAGGCCCGCGGACGCAGGCACTGTGGGAGGGTGGTGATCTTTGGAGTTGATACACCCAATCCCCGGGACTCAGTGTCGCTTTTCATGTCCTTCCGCATGGCTGTGAGCTCCAAGCCGGTGGCACAGTTCCTTCTCTCTCGCTGTGCGACTCGTCAGAACTCGAAAGGGTCGTCTTCCCAAGATGCGGTCGGCCTAGCTTTGGAAAAAGAGGATACCTTTGCCTTGAATTTAGTGAAGGCCCAGGACTCCTTCCCACAATCATTACCGAGATGCCTCTGCATTGCTTCTCTAATAACATTGTTCTACTGAAGTGTTTGTAAAACTCATTCTCAAAACAGGACAATCAGACTGCCGTGTAGGACCTGGTAGTTCAAAGACCCATTTAACTCCCTTTCACTGGAAGAAGCTGTCAGAATTTCAGACCTGGTTTATTTTGTTACTGTGTGTGCTTTTCTTTCTTTTCTTTTTTTGCTTTATGATAACTCCCTTACAGATCCGTCTGTGAAGAAGGCAACCGGTTATCAGAAAACGGTGTATCTCTCCATTATAAGGTTATACTGTGCCACAAGGAGGGCCTTGAAGATTCTGTAGTACTCTCTGAAACTGCCAGGTATCATTTGTATGCAAATATCTGACGCAAAAGATGAGTTTTCTTTATTTTTTCAGTTGCGTGCAGAAAAACATACCAAGTGAGTGTGAGACAAACACACGATGGATCCTGCTGTGATAGGAAAACCTCCTAACGCCTGGAGAGAGGACGAGGAAATTCCCCTTGTAGCAACTTGTGCAGATTCTGTGTAAGAAAGAGCTGTGCTTCTTTTCTGCAGGAGATGGCGACTCAAGATGACCTTCCCTCTGCTATCTAAATGTGCCCCTTTCCAGCCTTTCCATCCCCTGGGGTTCCGGAATCCCAAAGAGGCACCGGAGGGAAGGGTTTGCCCCTGGATCTCACCCTGGGGCGGGAGTGATTCCCTTGAAGCTTTGCTGATGTGGAGTGAGTTAACTCAGTCATTGCCAGATCTCCTCCCCACTCTCCTGTTGTGTGGCGGGGCCTGGGATGGACCTTCATGGGACCCGCCGCGTGGCTGGATATTCCTTTTCCTTATTTGACCCACGAGGGTGCCGCCCGCGGTGTGCCTAGCAGCGCACAGGGCCCTCGCTTTAAGACATCTGATAGTTAGAAGTTCCAGACCTATCCAACCCATTATAAACTATGTGAACAAATAATTTGGGGATGTTAGGAAAGCTGGCCCCCCCAGATATGTTCCCTGTTGTCTTTCATTTCATCTCAAAACACACTGTTTTGCTTAAAGCTGAATGTACTCAGGGAAGCAGGAAGTAATCATCTATTGAATGATCATATTGTCTTCATCAAAAAAGCCCATAGTAACACTACACATACATTCATTCCTTCATTTATCTATTCATTCCCTAAATGGACAAATGGCCTTGATACGTGCCAAGCATCATGGGAGGTTGTAGGGAACATAAAAAAACCTCGTATTGAAACGATTTTTCTCAAGTCGCTTAATATCCTGGAGGAGAACTTGAGACGGCCGAGATACAAATTCAGCGTGGTGATGGGGCTCTGATGGAGGCGAGTCCTGAGTATTCTGGAAGCCCACAGGAGGGGGACCTAATCCTAACTGGAGTGGCCTTGGAGGGCTTCCTGGAGGAGGTGATGAATGAAGAATGAAGAAGAGTGTGGAAGCCTAAACAGGCATTGCCCCCTGGGCAGGTAGATGTCATGGTGGGGGGATAGGGGTCACCGTAGAGAATTTTTGGAGCCTTGGAGGTGGGTGAGGCCATAGAAGAAAAGGACAATGTTGTAAAACTGATGGAAAAGAAAAGGAGGTAATGAGGACAGTTTGGTAGACTTAGCCATCTGGCCATGGGGTAGAGAGCCCAGCCTGGTAGCGACAATCGGCGTCTGGTCCCTGAGTGCCCCCCCACTCTGGAGTGGCATGCAGGAAGCCTGCCCATCTCACTGCCATGCGGAGAAGCCCCTTCTCCCCCGTTTCGTGGGACTATTGGACAGGCCTCGGTGATTTCTTGCTCAAGAGCAGAGGCTGTGATGGCCCCAAGGAGGCAAACCCGTACAGGGGCTGGCTCCTTACAGCCGTTCACTCCTTCGCCTGTTCAGCAAGTGTCCACTGAGGGCCTCTTATGAGCGTTAGACAATGGAGATCGCATGCTGAATAAACTAGACCAAATTCTCTGCCCTCAGGGTGCCTCTATCCTAGTCAAGGGGAGTCAGGAATAGGCCGTACTGTGGTCTGACAGCTACTGAAGGGCGCTGCCAAGAAAGGGATGGCGTGGGGAGCTCTGAGCAGGGTGTTGTAATTCTAAGTAGGGGGGTCCCAGACGGTCACCATGAGAAGGTGACTTTGAGCAAAGCCCCGAAGTGGGTCAACCTCACAGGGTCAAGAGGATGAGCCTTCTCGGGAGGGTGCAGTGAGGGCAGAAGCCAGGGGAGGGATGGCGAGGACTGAGTGCTGCTGGAGAGAAGGGAGCTTGTTGTTGGTGGGGTTGTGGATGCGAGAGCAGGTCAGAGTGCAGGGCCCGGCCAGGTGTCCCCACAGCCCGGCAAAGACGGAGGGGGAGAAAGCCCAGAGAGCGTTCTGTTTGCCCCTGACTAGATCCAGACCATGGAGCTGGTGGCAGCTGTGGCAGGTGTGGACCTCTAGCCCTGAGCCGCCGAAGGACCTCCACTCACTAGTACAACACGCGTGCCCATCCACCGATCTCCGCCACTGGTCTCCTGTCCAGAGTCCCCTCCTCCCCCTCGTCCTTGTGTGCGCGCGGGCATGCACGCCTTTCCCGTCCCTGCATGAAAGAGTGAAGTCGACTCTTCACTGCCGTGTTTGAATTATGTCTCGGAACGTCCACTGTACCCATCACAGATTTGAAATATAAAGCACATGCTGCGTGACTCATCCAGCATACTTCCCTGTCCATAAATTAGTGGGCTGACAGGGATCGTCCGATGAGGGGCCCAAGGATGCCACCTCTGTTGTCAGTGATGACCCGCTGCCTCTATTTCTGTATCCACGGCCCCATCCCCAATCAATCATAGTATTTATTCCTGCCACGCTGAGAGGAGAGGCCAAGGTCCTTAACGAGAGCCTTAAACAAGTCCGTACAGTCTCCCACTCTGGTCTTCTTCCTCTCCTCCCCCTCTTGCCCTGGGTCCCACTGTCCCCCACCTTCCTGAACCCTCCAGCGGCATCTCATTCAAGGCCTTCGCCCTGCCTGTCCCTCTGCTGGACTGGCCCTCCTCCAGCCCTGCCGGTCTCTCATTTCTTACTTTTGTCAAGACCTTCACTCCAATGAATCCTTTCCCAGGCCCCTGCCTGACAGCTTTCTTTAAAAATGCCTCCTGCCAGGCATCCAAACTGGCAAAGAAGAAGTCAAACTCTCACTCTTTGCAGATGATATGATACTTTATGTGGAAAACCCAAAAGACTCCACTCCAAGACTGCTAGAACTCATACAGGAATTCAATCAAGTCTCAGGATATAAAATT